>BMAV01026049.1:7406-33636 GCA_019973955.1 Trichonephila inaurata madagascariensis | reverse complement strand
GATCCGATACCTATACCACTCGGCTACCGCGGCCTTGACCTAAGTAGGAACTGACTCTAAAAAAATTGTTTTATATTATTTGTTTTGGAACATTTTGGGTGACAAAAAATTCACCATTTAAGGAGTTAAAATCCATTGATGTCTCATAAGAAATTTTTCATTTATTCATTCCTAATAAAAATTTCAAAACAAATGTATTTTAGTAATGCTTTTATGATTAAGGTTTATTTTAATACCTATAGTTAAGAGATGCTCTGATGACTCCTAGCTCTTTAAAGCTTCTGAAATGTGTATAAAAGTTTACATTGGTTTTCTTTATTATGCTTTAATGGTTCCCATACATTGCATTTCTGCCGCAGCCATTGGCACTTTTATTTGCATATCATTTAATGTTCCAAAGACGAACTGGGAATTCTAATTCTCTTGTACTCACTTTCTCAATACTAGAGTAAAGCTGTGGAATTTATGACCTACGAGTGATAAACCCAACTTTCGTTTTTATTTTACAATAAGAGTCACATTTGCGCTGTTATTTTGGAGTTCCTGTCTCGTAAAAGTACGAAAAATGGTTCGCCTTTGTACCTTTGTGCAGAGTTATGGGGTGATCTGATTATTCGAAACTCTTTTAAGGAAATAAAAAGTTTTAAAGGGTTGAATATTTTATACTTATGTAGTTTAAGCTGTATGTCAGTTTGTCACTTGGATACTGGGGTTTTGCATTGATTTGAATTATGCACACTAATATTGTCAATTATTTACTATACTAGAAGTCGTGGTTGCTCAATTATTATGATTAATACAGCCTTTCTCAAAATGTGGGGCGCCTCCTCCCTAGGAGGTCGTGATAACTCTATGAGGGAGGAGGGCGAACATATTGTTCAGTCGAAAATAAAAGTTTATTTAAAAATATTATTAATTTACTGAAAGTAAACAAACAAAATACTTTCTGAAATAATAAAAAATAAATACATATTTACACTGATATAATACGCTTACGTACGTATCAGTACTACACAATGCATTTTATAATTATTTTACCAATGAATTTATGGGCTTGTCATATAGAAAATTATATAAAAAAATTAACTTATCTTGATAATTTGTACGGTTTATGATTAATTTGTTGACTGCCAATTAAATTTACGCGATTCGCTCCTCAATGCCTCCGTTTTCCCCATAGGAGAGCGTATGTGATGTATTGGGAGGGGGAGAGCTAGGAATGAATAAGCAAATCCTCTGAAATATGTAAATCTTTCGCAAACACTTTCAATGTCCTTTTATTGCATTCCTAAGTCTTTGGAATAATTTTAAGGATAGTAGTGCACAGAAAAGATCGTACTTCGTGGAAAAACGTATGTATACGTCCGATGTAATTAATGCTTTAGCTGAGTGAGACATTTATATACGCCAGTGGTACTTAAGAGGTTAAAGTCGTATTGTAGCCTTAGAATCAAAGTATTGAATTCAATATTTTGTAATATATTGTATGGAAGGGAAAGGGGCAATGAAAATTATGATTGAATACTGGGTCTAAAATAGTGAAACTTTGAGAAGCGCTGGATTAATAGCTTTATATGACTGTCGGCTTCTGAGTCCCAATTCCACATAAAACATATTTTTGATGAGCATCCTGTCGATAAGGACGTCGCATAAAACTGCAGCTAACCCTTCTCCCGCAAAACGCAAAAGATCAAAGGACAGGAATAAAAACGTTTAACGATTGACCCGAATAGGGATTCCTTTTCCTATCTTTTTTTTTTTTTTGGTCCTATATTAAAGCAAAAAATTATAAATGTCTTTGCTAAAGTAACTGTTTATTTTTATTTAAAATGACCAGAATTTTATTAAAAATCATTTATTTGATGAGTAAAGTAAACAGTTTTTCGGTTGCAAATTAAAATGAAAAGGACGATGAAATCAAACTAAATTATATCAGCTAAGCCTGATATCTATTACTTCGTTTTCAGAATGAATGCTTACTAGCATCACATTTTGAAGCTACAAGAAGGATATTGGCAACGCGCGTAGTAATTCTTAACCTTTGTAAAGTTACAAGGAGGATTCCCGAGCCAGAGTCCAACTCTTCAAAATTTCCAAATCGCGTCAATATAAAGACTTTGAGTCTGTACAGTAAGGGTGTCAAACTCTCAAAGGCTAACTTGGATCAAACAAGCAAGTTTTAACTTAATATGGTTCGCAAAATATTCAATATTCATAGAAACGTGGGTTTATTTTGTGAATAATCCTTACTAATATTATAAACGCGGAGGTTTGTATGAATGTTTGTTATTCTTTCACGGAAAAACAATTGAATGGATTTTAATGAAACTTAACAATAATATAGCTTATACATAAGAATAACACATAGACTATAATTTACAAAGATATTGTGTGAAGTGTCCAAAATATAACGATAATTGTCAAGAAAGTAGGAAAAAAATCTGCCATCTGCAAAAACGCCTGTGACAACATATATCTATCTTTTTTGTGTGAAGCAAAACTTTCCCTGTTTGTTTTGTCTACGCCATGCGTCAGTGTGTGCTCGTTTTTAATTTATTTATTTGATCAGTGTAATCACTATTTTTTTATTTCATAATAAGACTATATTTCGAAGGGAGAGGTGGTGGCAAGTTTTAACATAAAATAAATACAACAGAAAGTAATATTAACGTTTTACACTTCCAGATATAAATTATTTACACTATTTTAAGCGTTCATTACACAAAATTTGTAACAATGTGTTACTTTTGTTGAGCAGAGATCAGCTTAGGAAGGTGTTTTCAAAAATCGACTGACAAGAGAGAGTTACGGGGAGTTATAACTAAATAAAAACCCCTTTTATCAGCTATTAGATCTACGTACTTAAAATTCAACAAATATGGTTTTCTTTTTATGTTCAGCTGAGATATTTGTGTAAAATTAACTCATTAAAACCTTATTTATCCTTCAGTCCGTATTGTTTAATTTTTCAATTTACCCGTATGAAGAGCGGGTATACCAGCTAGTACATTATAATACACATATATAAAAGAACAAGAAAATTTAATGTTCACTTCCTGACACTTGACTTCTCTGCTACTATCTTTCCTATTTCAGGAGACATTTTATTTTATTTTATTTTATATTATTGTGTGCCGATATATTGGCTGGGCTGCAAAACTGTTCGTTGTGGGGCATGATATTGACAACCCTGCTGTACAGATTTAAAGTGTTGTAGTACTCCAAATTTTTTTAGTGTAAGAAAAATCGAGAATTTTGTGATCTTGATTGTAAAACTTCATATATCTCAAAACTCCATATAAACAGTTTGAATGTGTTTTAATATTTTTAAATAACGGTAAAAAGTTATCAATAAACAAACATAGGTTTACAAGGAAATCCCATTCAGTAAAAAAAAAAAGAATTATTAATAAGCAATCGCTTTAAACATTGATTTCAGCGAACTGAATTTCCATTCATTTTTCTGTGTCTTTCTATTTTGCATAAAAAAGATCCAAACTTCTCGGCAAACTTTTTACGAACTGGGAAAATAAATGTGTTGAGGATAAATAAAAACGTTAAGAAGAAAAAAACGAATCTACAATTTTCAAGGATTTACTTAGAAATATGATCAAAGTGACGTTTAGGAGACCGATATTAAGAAAATCAGGTCAGCTATTCTGACATAAAAGATGTCTTTATTTTATGCGTATTTGCTGCGTTTCTTTCTTTTGGCTTAAATTCGATGTTTGTTTTTCTTTCACTTGGCATGACAGCTACGCTTAGCGATATTTCTGAATCACTGGGCTGGGCTGTTGAAGCACTATTATATATCGCGACTCTTCTGTTTCGTTACTAATCTGTAGTTTTGCCAAATGAAAATTTTTATTTTTAATATTTTCTTTGAATGAATATCTTTCATAAATATTGTTCTAAAACAATACTAGTCTGATAAAAATTTAATTTAAGGTTAACTATTTTTAAAAATTATTTTTATTGAAAAGAACGTTTTTATTTTTAATCGAAAGGGGGATCTTTCAGACCAGTCTTGGTCATTGGGACATTATTTATATTTTTATGAAAATTCAGTTTTAAAAATGACGAGTAACAAAACGTATTATGGAATATGGATTATACTCTTTTTAAAGAAATTTATCTTATATTTAGTGAGATTCCTTATAAGTTTACTGATTGCTTAGCTACTTTTCGCCGGTGTATATAATGCTATTTTACCGTGAGAGTTGATATTAAGTTGGACCACGGTAAATTATTGCCATAACATTTAAAAATGTTGAAAGTTGTTAAAGTTGTCGATTTGTTCCAGCTTTTCGTGAAATTCCCTTGCACTGATATATTGAGTGTAAGGGAAAGTTCTGCCATTTTTGAATACGCGCACTTTTATACGTTGTCGCAAGAATTCGGATTCAACTGAAACCGATTTAAATAGAATGGCATAAGGTAAATCGGGGGAAGTTGCCTCATTCAGGGAATTTTCGAATAGTACATTGAAAATTGAAATAAGATCATGAAAAAAATACTTTATTTTTCAATATTTAATTGGTTATGCATATAAGTTAATTCTCTTCTTAGTATTGAAATAAATAAGAAATTTAATGTTAAAAACATTCATTTAATTGTGTCATGTTCCCCCAGATGTAGGGAGAAATTGCCATCAGTCAGAGTAAGATGCAACAACACCACAGTAAATAAAAAAAAATAAGACAAAAATTACCAAATTAAATGTGAAGTAACAATAACTATATAAAAACAAAACAAAAAATTAAATTTTTTCATAATTAGTTTGTTAAATATAATAACAGTACAGGTTAGAATGACAGCCTACACAACATTTCATTCAGTGGAAATGATTATTATTGCAATCTTCTTGCAACCATTTGTTGCATTCCATGTACTGAATCCAGTCACACATGGAACCTTTTTTTAGCATAAATGTACCTTTATACACACAGCACAAAAATCGTCATTATTATCCTCATCAAAACTGTCACCACTGATATCTAGAAGAATTTCTTCTGTTGAGAATGACAAGCTTACACGTCTCCTTTTTTTCTGTTTTTTCGAAGGTTTCTTGTTATTAATAATAATAATTATTATTTTAGTTTTTTATTAATTTCAATTATCAATATTTTTAGTTAATTTTAATTATTTTTGGTTTTAATTATAATTTTTATTCTTATCATTAATTATAATAATAGTTATTAAGTGTATTTTAATTTCATACAATAATACTCAGTGTTATAAAATTAAAAAAAAAAATGTGAGTTCATTTCATTTATTTCTGAACCATGTGGCACCTTCCCTCAAGAATAGGGACAGATGCCACACACGTTTATTTCCTTATTGGTGCAGTGTTATGACCATTTCTACATGCATCGTATGTGTAATATTGTGGGTAACTCACTTATATTGCAATGTCTTATTTAAAATAACAAGTACGTTTAGAAACTCTAAATATGAGGAACGTAATATTATAAAAGTTGTACTCACCACTTTAAATGCTCACAACATTGAAAATAAGGCCGATTAAAGACGATTAATTCAGATAAGTTCACAAGCCACACTCAATGTCGTACCAGACTCCACACAAGTGGTTAAAAATAGTCATCCATTGACACATAAAAGTACTATTAACAAACTGGCGTCTTCCCTCAAATTACCTTACTATTGATCATTTATACGCACTTTTTCGTATTGTAGTCAGTTTTTTAAAACTCGTAAAACTATCAACATGAGTGAAGAAAAAGTACACTTAAGGTATCCGACTACGTTCGGAACCGTGATTTTTCCAAAGCGTATAAATGGATAATATTTATGATATTTAGTGTCACTTAGATTAGAAAATGTATATAAAATTGTTTTAAGAATAGTATTACAATAAAAAATTATTTAAGTACAATATTTCGGCTAAAAATTAACTTTGAATAAACTTTTTTCAAAATGTTCTCCTTTTGTGAAAAATGCTTCTATTATAATAATATTTTGCCTGTATATAGCTCAGACCTTTGTACAAAGGCTCAAGTAGAATTTTTGAAATATATAACTTAGAAGTGGGTTTATCCGTGTTTTACGGCACACACAACAGAGGTGAGAAATTTTAACAAAAAAACGCCGATAATTATTTTAAATGATTGTAACTCTGAAAATAATGTGAATTTTTCAAAAATCATAGTTGAGCCTCTGTATTGAGGTTTGAGCTATATACAGGCAAAATATTATTATAATGGAAGCAATTTTTCACGAAAGGAGAACATTTTGAAAAAAGTTTATTCTAAGTTAATTTTTAGCCGAAATATATATATATATTGTATTTAAATAACTTTTTTGTCCAAATGTCAGAACAATTTTATACATGTATTCTAATCTAAGTGACACTAAATATCGTGAAAGTTATCCATTTATGCGCCTGTTAAAATCACGGTTCCGAACGTAGTGGGATACCTTAAGGCATTGTATGTTGTTTGAGTTCCAAAAAGGGAATAACGCGATGGAAGAAAAAAAAAAATCCTATGTGACATGTTTGGAGACGACGCAGTAACATCTGAAACATGCCAAAGACGGTGTGCAAAATTTCGTTCGTGTGATTTTTCTTTAAAAGATGAAGCCAGATCAGGAAGAACATCGGATGTCAGTGACGAAGTGTTACGCAGTATGATCAGGACAAATCCCACGTTAACTTCTACAGAAGTGGACTTCAAGTTTGGAATTCATCAGATTACTGCTTTAGATTACATTAAAAGTCTTGGTCTCGCGTCCCAACTCTCTTTTCGGGTGCCACTCGAATTAAGAGAAGAAAATTTAATAGACAGAATTTTTCGAAACGTTCTTCAGATTCCACTCGTCACAAAAGGGGACCGTTTTCGGACCACTTGATGACTGGAGATGAAAAGTGGTTGGATTACTAACGCGTGGTTAGAAAAAAAAAAGAGGATATGTTTACTTAGGGGAGACACCACCATTCACATCCAAAGCTGGCGTGCCTCAGAAGAAGGTTATGTTGTGTTATTGGTGAGAGACCGCAAAAGTATTGATTGATTGAATATTAACGTCGCACTGTTCAGCTAGACAAGGGCTTCCGTAGGGTTGAATCTGTTGTCGATGTATTGATAAGTTGTTTCCTCTCCATTTTTTCCCCCATGAGTGAAAAAAAGGCGCATTTCTCATTAAAATACCATTTAATTTTGGAAAACTTTGTTCGAACGAGTATAAAATTATGGTTCTACAAACTTCATAGAGTATGTGAATCCCCATTTTTCATAGACATTTATGATTTTCTTTTCGTTTTTTATTGTGACTCGTCGAATCCCTGATTATATCACGTGGAACACAGTTTGAAGACCACTGATATAGAATTCTAAATTTTTTCTGCACTCATCCCTTTTTTTTTTATTTTTAAAGCTCTCATTTTTATACTCGGCGTATAACGTGCACCCGTAAATTTCGATCTTATTTTTCGTGTTCAAAGTGATAATTAGATCGGAATTTAGGGGTATGCCAGATTTTACTGTAATTTGATACACATTCTTGTAAGTACACTTAAATTAGAATATAAATATCATTAAAATGTTTCTTATGACATTGCATTCAATTTGATTTTTATGGATTGCTAATACTCAACAAAGTATAATATTAATTTTTTAAAACATATTTTTTTTAGATTTTTTGTTTTTGTTTTTTTACTTGATTTAGAAATATTGTGTTTTTACTCAATGGGGTCAAAACTTTTCGAATAAAAATTTAATTTATTATTAAGTAATTGTCACCTATATTCATACTTATGTAAATTCTGGAACAAACTTAATTAGAAATATTAGAAAATGTTGGTTCAAAATGTTCAACGAAAATGTCCGATTGCTATGATTTTTTTTATGCGTGAATCTTGAGTTAAAGAATATTCTGCAATCCACTTTCCATTTTTTTTTTGTTGCACTCTGGAGTATTGGAAATAAAAGCCACTAATTAATGAAACATAGTTTTCTTTTGTTTATTATTCATATTTTTTTTTATCATTCCCAACAAAAGGTTTCCTGTTTGACTTTTTTTTTCTTTAAAACTTTGTTAAGAATGTATTGATTAAGTTTTATTACGTATTGGATGAAATATATATATATTAAAAGAAAATGAATGACAGAAGAATCTTTAATTAATGTTTATTAAAATCATTGTTAATATCAGTTCTTGTGCACTTTCAAAACTCCAATCACACACAAGAGCATATTGAACAATTATTTATTTTCAAAGAATAATCCACTGTAACTTATTTAAAAAACGGGTTTTTAGCAAAGTATATTAAACAAAATAAGGTTTTTAAGTGCGATCCTAAGTGGCAGGTTGGATCTAACGTCTTTCGTTGTGATAATTATCCGAGGTTTTCTTTCTTTTTTTCTTTTGAGAAAATGTTCTTTATTAAATCAGGTAGTACTTAATTTACTACAACTAAAAGCCTAGAATAACTTTTACTAATGTATTTTGGACAAATACTTTTGAATACTTTTTTTATAGTAATATTTTTGGGTTATTTCTTTCTGAAAGTCATATATACTACAGTTATATATGACTAAACGTTTCCCACGCTAAGTATTTCATGATATTATATGATTATATAAGGCCCAGTTGTCGAGTGGTAGCGTATCGCGCTTCAACACCACGGGTCCGGGTTCAATTCCCGGGCTGGGAAAGGTCCACTCAGTCTTTCATCCCTCCTGCAGTGGGTTAATAAATGAGTGCCAAGCTTTCTTGGGGACTTAAATACTGGGGGTTTCTCTTCAGACTGACCACCTGATTGGGACATCTGCTCATGCACCTCAGTGCCCAATGGTCACATATACTGGTATGGGTACAGTAAGCCAAGGCCCTCATTGACTGTTGCACCACTGAGTTTGAGTTACATGATTATACATTGTTTCTATTTATATATATATATATATATTTTTAAATTTGAGATATCTATCCCCAAGCAGTATTCAATTTCATTCAGAAATATTCTCATGACCGACACCTGTTGATTTCAAAAGGACATGATTTTAAATTCTAAAACGGAAATATATTAATATCTTAGCCTCCAAAGCGTAGATTTCCGTAAAGCCAGTTCTTAGTAGATCACTACACAACAAAAGAAACATGTATATCAGATTCAAATTTTGTAAATCAAAAAACGGGAAATTTTGTATAGCCTCACCGCAACGTCTTCTTGGGTATCAATGTCCTCAAACCCCCGTTCATAACGGATGTCTGTTCAATAAAAGAAATATGCTTGCCAAATTTAAAGTCTGCAGTACATAATACATACAAATAAATACATCAATCGTTAGGTAATAATAATGATTGATTTCTGAGTGAGTTTTACTTCAAACAAGTAACAACTGTTACAGAAATTTTTATATAATATAAATACTATGCTTTTAAAATAAATTCATCATTGGTGAAAGCTTATTCACACTTGCAAACTTTCTACATTATGTTAAATTGCACTGTATACTAAAATAAATGTTTTTATAATTCAGTTTTCGAACTAAGCATTGAAAAATTGCATAATAATACTGAAAAATAAAGTGTCGATTTATCTTTTCATTAATTCTGTCTTTTCCAAAACTTTTCCCTTTTAGCTTGAAAAGTTGAGTTTCCGCCAATTTTTTTTCTATCTTTTCTCGGTACCAAAAGTTAAGGAAACAAAAAGTATTTACGTCAATTTATTTTTACTTTTCGCATAACACCTCTCAACAAAATTAGTTGTCCTTTTCAAAGATTTTAAGGAAAAATGAAATTATAGCTTGATATATCATTAATTTACGGATAAAGCTTGGATGCGAAGGAAGAAGAAAGTCTTTTAGCTGTATAGCTATGATTCAAAAAAATATAAACAAATTCATACTTTTTTTGTGAGTGTGTTTAAAAAGTTTAAAGATAAAAGAGATGTACTTGAAAAAAGAAAATATTAAAGGGGAACCTAAATGTTGATTAAATATATTCTTATAAAGGAATCATCGCAATTAAATTTATTGGGTACTCACGTATATTAATCACAACAATCACCAACGTTCACGATAACTCGCCAAGTTGGCAACCCTAATTTCACATATGTATCATGCACTGAATTGACAATCATGTGCTTCGTTTCATATAACGTCACCAATAGGTTGCGAAAATATGTAACTACCATTTGGAATTTGGAGTTATATAAATTATTTGGATTAAAGGGGATACAATGCGATTCAATTGACAAAAATCGGTCAAAAAACCAAATAAATTTTTTCAGCCTAAATTATTTTTTTATTTATTTTTCTATAATCTCCCAACATATTATAAAGCTCGAAGGTAAAATAACCCAGAGTTATAACTTCGCTATTGTTCGCTATTATTCACACCCCAAAGACAGATCAACACTTTGAATTGATTTATCCCAGAAAAAAAATAACTACTTTTTCTTGATTTCAAATGTTAATGCTTTTTTTCCTATTGAGACTGTGATGGATCTTTACGGAACCTTCTCACTAATCCTCTTGTGAAATATTTGGACTAGCATTCGCGTTTAAGGTATCCGACTACGTTCGGAACCATGATTTTAAAAAGTGCATAAATGTATAATTTTCATGATATTTAGTGTCACTTAGATTAGAATACATGTATAAAATTCTTTTAAGGTCATTATGACAAAAAAAATTATTTAAATACAATATTTTGGCAAAAAATTAACTTAGAATAACCTTTTTTCCAAATGTTCTCCGTTTGTAAAAAATGCTTCAATTGTATTAATATTTTGCCTGTATATAGCTCAGACCTCTGTACAGAGGCTCAACTAAGATTTTGTAAAAATTCACATTATTTTCAGAGTTACAACCATTTGAAATAATTATCGGCGTATTTTCTTAAAATTTCTCCCTTCTGTTTTCGTAAAACATGGATAAACCGACTTCCAAGTTATGCGTTTCAAAAATCCTAGTTGAGCCTCTGTACAGAGGTCTGAGCTATATACAGGCAAAATATTATTATAATAGAAGCATTTTTCACAAAAGGAGAACATTTGGAAAAAAGGCTATTCTAAGTTAATTTTTCGCCAAAATATTGTATTTAAATATTTTTTTTTTTGTCATAATGTCCTTAAAACAATTTTATACATGTATTCATTCTAATCTAAGTGACACTAAATATCATTAAAATTATCCATTTATGCGCTTTTTTAAAATCATGGTTCCGAACGTAGTCGGATACCTTAATTCACAGCCATCCCTTTCAAGAAGAAACCCTGATATGCAAATTAGTTCGACTATATAAAGTCAGAGTTTTGTAATTGTAAAAGAAGGAGCAGAGAAACTGTTACAATCGCTACGATGGTGAGATATAATAAAGTTAATTATCGGAGCTTAACTTAAGAGCTGTGTTTGCCACTGTATTAAATGAGTGGATTGGGAATTTGTAGTCAACGATGGACTAGGTTAAATAAAATTGGTTACTTGCGCTTGTTCTCTCACTTAGGGTTTATTGCTTTCTCCATATCATCGTTTAGGACATTCACTTAAGGTTTAATCTGTTGTTGATTAGTGTGCTTGAGTAAAATAAATAATAGTTATAATGGAAGTTTCTGGTCCTGCTTTGTTTCCTCCCACACTCTTAGGTAGGTGAGGGAGCGACTTCAGGGAGAAGTCGCTCACAAGACAAATGCTTTGATTTTATTTCTAACTATAGTTACTAATACATGTAATAAAAGTTAGTGTACACATTTAAATCAAAGCAATACTTGTTTTTTTTAAAAAAATAATTTAGAATTTAAACATTTTCCAGAAGTTTCCAATAAGCGTTTATGAAAAAACATTTTACGAATATCAATCATGTCTCAAAACCAGTACTAACTTTTGTTATACATAGTGCTATGTACTTGTACACAAGATTTCATGTGTATGTGCTAAATATTGTTGGAAGAGGAACATATTAAAATTCCCCACTTCATGAAGATTTAAACTTTTCTTTAAAAAATTATATATAAATGATTACCTTTTTGTGGTATTTTGAGCACAAAAGTTGTTTTGCATTATACATATATATACATAGGAGGCAACTAAAAAGCTTCTGAAAACCATTAAATCAATTTTTTTTTTATAAATCATGCCATTTCCCCTTAAAAGTATGGTATCATATGAAGAAAATAACCCCTGGAGAACTCATTTAAATCCAGAAATATAAAGTTACAGCTATTAATTCTATAAATACATTGTTTCAACATAAGTAAGAATATACTTTCTTCGTCAACGAAAATAAATATTACAATGTAAACCCTAGAAGACAGGTCTTTCACAAAGAAAGTTACTGTTAAAAATTAAAATCCAATACTAATTCCTTCTAATTAATTTTACAATATATTGCATTTTTTTAAAAAAATGTCCTGCTCTTCAGTTGTTTTAATCTGCTTACAGCTATTTTTATCATACATATTTTTGCACTTCAATTCTCTAGAGACGTATAATATTCAAAAACAGGTCGTTTCGGTGACTTAAAGGTAGCTGGTCCGCCTCTTAAGCCTCAGGTTACGGGTTCGATCCCGGGTGCAGTCGATAAATTTCCTGGTTGCAGAAATCGTAGGCACGCTTGTCATACGATTATGTAGTATGTAAAAGATCCCTGAAGTATCAATTTGACTCTGGTTCTCCTGGAGAAATTAAATCACGGCAAAATTTAGCATCTGAAGAGAGCTTAAATTGAATTGTAACGGGAGCCACCACTAGATGGCGCCACTAATAAAAGGGCCTCCACACTTGGGGACTTGCTGTGTCTGAATAGACTAAGCCGCCAAAATACAGCCCATTTGAAAAAAAAATATTCAAAAACAGTTGAATTAATAATTTTAAATATTAGTGTAAGCTTAAACATATTTAACAATCAATTGACTATTGTAGACTTTTTTATTATTTTTTTTACTCTGTAGTATATATAAGTTCTCATGAGATGATAGATTATGTGCTTAGCGAAGGAGAAAAAGATTTTTCAAATGTATGACATTTGTATTGAATGGGATGTGGAAATCTTCTGTTAGTAACAACATTTTAGATTTTCGAATTTTTTGAACCCCATAAATTCGATGTATATGTAAAGAAGTAAAACATTAATTTAAAGGTAATAGAAAAAAATTCATTCAATTTGACTAAAAAGTGGCATTGCATTTTTTCGTGGAAGAAGTAAGTCATAAAAAAATGGGGCGAGAATTGTTGGAATAAAATAATGTAATCGCTAGACCATTTTTGGAAATATATGTTTACGACTTCACTCAGATATATCCCATGAACGGAACATTTGAAAATATAATGCTTAGAATATTCTTAAGAAATTTGATTCTTTAGATAAAAAATGGTTGAATCAAAATACAATAGTACGGATTTATTTATCGAATAAATAAATAAAAATGCCTGCGAAATTTTAGCCCTTTAAAATCTTTCAGTCATCATTCAATATTTGTATTTCTTTTCTTGTTAAGAATAAATACTTTTTTTTTTGGTTTAAGGGGACACAGTACGATTCAAATGACAATAATCGGTCAATAAATCAAATCTAATTTTATTAGCCTAAATTATTTTTTATATTCTTTTTTATAACCTCACAAAATTTGAAAGCTCTAAACTTAAAAAAACGCAGAATTATTATAGCTTTTACGTTCGTATTTATTCACATCTCTATGGCAAATCAAAACTTTAAACTTACTTATCTCAGAAAGATAAAAGAATTAGTTTGGCTTCATTTAAAATGCTAAGGCTTTTTTTTCTATTGTGCCTAATGCATCGAATTTTTTTTCACCTATTACTAATATTACATGTAACAAAAGTTGGTATGCATTTTTGAATCAAAGTAATATTTAATTTTTTTAAAATAATTGAACTCAGAATTTATACACACACATTTTAAGGATTCTTAGAAAGAAATATTGTACGAATACCAATCATGCTATCGCAAAATCCATGACAATTTTTGTTATACATAGTTTGACGTACTTGTAAATCAAATTTCATGCGTGAACGTAAATTTTTGTAGCAGGAGTAGCATTTTAAAATCACTTCACAAATTTTAAATTTTTTCTTTAAAAAATTAAATGGCTAGCTTTTTATGAAATTTTGAGCACAAAATCTGTTTTACAAAGTACACACACATTCGAAGCAACAAAAAAATTTTTGAAAATCCTTAAATTAAAAATTTTTGCGCAAATCGTACCATGTCCCCTTAAAAATTTATATACAAAGTAAATAATCATAAGATATTGAATTCTTATAGTATAATCTGTATTTGTAACCTTAATACTCTGAAAGTACACTTTAAATGGTTCAGTGAAATACGAAAATAGGGTAAATAAAAAATAAAGAAGAGGTGTTAATATTCAAATTGCGTTAATAAAACTGCTGTAATTACATCCTACTTAAAATATGATTTTTAAAAAAATCTGTTTTAATAATTGGTTTAAAAATTATTCAATTAACCCAATTTAGTTAAATATAAATGCTTTGCTAATAATGGTTTTAATAGTGGAGGACTAACAATATTTTTTCAGAGCCGTTTGGAAGTATTTAGTTTTCATTTTTGACATTTTGAACTTAAGACCTTTAAATAATATAATTATCAATATCTTTTTAAGAAGAACAAAAAATTCTTGACAGCAAACTATGATTTAGTGAGCATAATTTAATTCTCTGAACAACTCTTTCTTCTTTTCCCATTTTCTCTTTTGGGTTAGATGGTTGTTAATAAAAGAAAAAGTTGTATGTGGTTTAACCGCATTAATAGGTCTGCTAAGTACTTAAATATTTAAATGACTGTGAAGGAATTGGATGCTAAAAATTTCAAACTGGTATATTTATATTGCCAATGTGTTTGTAATAGATTCCCACATACTCACCGAAAAAAACAGTGTAATGTTATTCTAAATTTTATTAAAATTTGAATTTTTTTAATCGAATAAAATATATACCACACATATATTTTATTTAATAAAATTTATGCAAGATATGGAAAAATTTATTTAGTTACAGAACTTTCCGGTAGACCTAATACAATATATCTTTAGACTCAAATGGTTAAACAACTTAATAAACACATCTCTCCGTACTCCGGACCGGAAGGCCTGGGTTCGATGCCCGTACCGCCAAATACCCTCCGAGTACACGCAGAGTACGTACTCGTTAAATCAATGGGCTGAATCACGCGTGCAGGGAACTGGAGAAAATTCCCTCCAATTCAGTCCCATGCCTAAATTGTGGAGATAGGAGATATCGCCATCTATCGTCCCTTCGAGAATTTCACTGAGCTAAATCGTACTGTCACCTGTATGGTGCTCAAGTCTAAGGCCAACGACAGGCGTACATCTAGCCCTTTGCCACGGTGAATATCGCGGACCTCGATCTGACTATGTCAGACAGGTGGCATGAGCAACAACACAACAAGCACATCTACTTAACTATAAGTGATCATTGGTTTGCACAGACTTATATTAATTGTACTTTTGTACCTGTTTCCTAATTTATTATAAAAAAGCTTTCATTATAACCATACGAGAAGTGCAAAAGAGCTAGGTGAGTAGAGGTTGAATTTTCCTGTAGTTACAGAATGTTTTACGGAGCTTACGAATAACTGATTTATTATTTCTTCATTTGATATTTATCAATTTTCGTTTTGTATTCGAATAAATATTGCAGTTGAAATATTTTCCTACTGATTTATTTTATATTTGCATATAAATCGTTTATTAATTACAATTATTTTTTTACAGATTTCTTTGAATATATAAATTATTTGTTGATACTTCTAATTAATAACTGTTTCCGTAACTAATTAAGAATATAATTTGTGAAAAAGAATTCTACTATTCCAATTTAGCATTCGGGTTTGTAATATGGTGGTCCGGTCCATTTGTTGCTATAATGCTCTTATAAAATAATGATATATTAAAATGGGCTAATTTGGAGGTTATATTTGTAAAAAGGGCTTCATGAGTATTAAGAATAACTATTCCATATTATTACTTGTTTTCTTAAAGTGATTGCAAAACATGTGTCGGATCTATTCGCGTACCTTCCTCTAATCCTCTTGGACAAATCTGTGGGCTATCATTCGCGTTTATTCACAACCAACCCTTCTGAAGAAGAAACCGTGATTTTCAAATTAAATCTACGTCGGGGTTTTCCAGCTAGCACGAAGAGAAGGAGATAAAGAAAACCAGGAGTCAGGTAAGATTGCTACTGATCAGGTATTAGTACAAATTATTGAATATTTCAAATATTAAATGGACGAAGATTTAAAGTGACGATTGGTCACTAAATTTAAAGTTAAGCTAATTAGGATAATTGAATTAATCCTAAATTAAAGTGGTCGATATTTATAGTTTCCGTATAATTCGTGCGTCTCGCTATTGTTCCACTTGTATTGTTCCTATTGATGCATTCTCTTCTTGAATTTAAGTGAATCAGTGTTGTTAATTTAGTTGATCAATAAATAAGTTGATTTTGAATATGTCTGGTATCCACCTTCCCTTCCTCCCACACATCTAGGCGGCAAAAGAGAGGGGGAATTCCCTCACAAACATATTTTTAAAAAAATGTCTTTTTTTCTTCTGCAATTCACTTTTTATTCTCTAAAATTCGATTTCTTCCTTTGATCAAATTTATTTTACATTGCACCAGAACACAATAGACTATTTGGCTTGGTTTCACGGTCCGTACTGAAAAGAGAAAAAAGAAAGAAACACACACGCACACACACAAAGATCTCTTCCTGAAAGCTATTATTTTTCTTTCATCCCTGTCAAACAGCTATTGAAAATTATGCAGCGTAAAACGTAATTTAGTTTAATAATTTTAAATTTAAAAGCTGACAAAATACGTATGTACGAACCTTAATTGAAATCGAATGAAACAATGTTTCTATTCACATTCGAATAAATATTTTTAAAAAAAATTAACATATTCATATATTAATAGTGGTATATTTAATATTTTGGTTACCATAAAAATATTCGTTAAACTACATGTGTAAGAGTGCGCAAATTCCAATTAATATTTTTAGTTAATTTATATAAAAAAAGATGTACTTCGAACAAATCATTTTTTAAAAACATGTTCTGGTATAATAAACATCTTCGGATAAATTTATTAATCGTACATTTATATACATTTCTAAAAATTAAATCTTGTTACTAATCTATAAAAATATTCACTAAAAACGGTAAAGTAATGTACTGATTAAATAAAAACATTAATGAAACCTAATATGAACATTTGGCATAAAAACTAACATGAATATTTCTTTTGTTTTAACGATCGATTACTTTGCATATTAAGTCCTTTTAAATACTTAAACTTTGAGTTATATGAGTTTATTATTTGATATATTTTTTTGTACTTCTTAGAGATTATATATATATATATATATATATATATATATATTACTTACTATTTTCTTAACACGAATATGTTTATACATTAAAACCTGTTTCCGTGTGGTAGATAGGGATGCATAAAAAGAACCCCTCCAAAAAAAATCCGAAAATTTCATAAATACTTGGATATAACACAAACAACTTCGTCGACGTATTACAGAAACAAATTTTTATACGACGGAGAGGGACCGCATAAAAAAAACGTTGCACTTAGAAAATATGCGAATTATTTACGAAATTTATGAGTAATTATTTCCAAACGAAGCAAATAATTAAATTATACATGGAAATATTTTAAAAACATTTAGTTTCTCGTTGTATACATGGAGAAGTTTTCAGAATGCATACACATAATTCACTAATACTCATCGTAATACAAAGAGCGCATCTTCCAGTGATGAATAAGTTCAAAATCACTTTCGTCACGTGAAGATGCAATTTCAATTGATTTATTTTTTGGCAACATAAAGTAAGTGATAAGTTTTTGCGACGACGGTCGGTTGGTCAGTTGCTTGTAAGCGTCACAATAATCAGATATGCATGATTCTAGCTCTTTTTGGAATTTCAAATTCTTTTCGGAATTGATATCTGTTTTAAGAAAAGGGTTTTTCGATGTGTTAGAAAGCTGGATTCCTGTATATATTTTACCTGCGCTCAAGGAATCCGGTTCTTCTTGTCTGTCTTCATAATCTATCAAATTATTGATAATGTCACTGACATTGAAAGTTTCGTATTCAGTCAGGCGCGTGTGCTGCTGGCGCGTTGAGAGAAAGCGTTTGAATGTGCATTGTCGAGAGACTGTTTATAGCAAATGAACAAAGCGTCGTGAAGTGTACAAACGTACATTGTTAGAAAAAGGTACAGTGGCGCCAAAGCCTTCAAATTCATATTCCGATTAAAAAAAGATCAGACAGAAAAAATCGCACAATACAAATCACCCAAAAATGAAATCACATAAAAAATGACTGCATAAAAACAGGTTCTACTGTATAAATATGCAAAAGCATTTTTCGAAAATTTTACTACTTTAATCGTAAGCGTAAACAGGCTTTTTATAGCTCACTGATGCGAATTGTTAGTGATGTATACAAGTTGTGGTAACCCAAAACTGACAGATTTTCAAAATATGTTTGGCTTAGAATCACGGAAGTAAAAAAATAAATTTGCGTAACTTCTTCAATGGAGCCTAACAGCTCGATACGTGTCACAGTTAATTTAGGAACTTGCAATAAAAAAAAATGTCTGAGCTTCAAATATCTCCTAACGCTTCTATTTATTCTAAAAAAAATAGTTATTTTATATTCTAGCTCTTCCTATTTTTAATAAGACATTTTAAGCACATGAATACATTAAAAGAAATATTTTTTTAAAATTTGGTTTAAATTCCTGGGGTTTAATTATTAATTAAATCCAACTCTTTTTTAAACGATTTTTAAATAACACAGTACACGAATTTAACTGTTTTTTTAACACAAATTTTTTGTTCTAGCACGCATTTTCAAGAGAATTGGGGATTCATGTCTTTTGTATGAGGACGATTTGATCGAATTTATGACAGTTTACGATAATAAAGACGTTGATAAAAAGACGAAGTTGAAGCTCAGCTATTAACAGCTGATTTAATTCGCGAGGGCTTGAAATTTGCTACAAGTATGACACAACATTTTCTTACTCATAATCCTATCATAGAACCTGCATTAAAATTTCTAAGTAATCATAAGTTTTGTGTAGCAGGTTACCACAAAGTAGCCCGAGAAATCAAAAACAGTCTCTAATAACAGACTTTGCAACAAAAACAAAGCCGCCCATCTGGTATAGTGGATAGTGACGCTAACTGCGGTGCCTTAGGGGCTGGGTTCGAATCCCGGATAAGGCAATGGATGTTTTTACCTTATTTGTGAGATGTTCTTCACACTTACTTCTATGTAAGCCCCCGTGAGTGATACTGTGTGATACACGGGGTTATAAATATTCTCAATAAAAAAATTTAAAAAAACAACAGAGAGGCCGATAATTACGAACGAAATTCTTCTTTTGAATCAAAACCGAAAGCTGTGCTAGACATATCTAACGCATCTATCAATGATAGCATATAAGCAGGATTGGTGGCGTGGTTGGTTTGTTGCTGACCTTCTGCACCCAAGATTGCGGGTTCGACCCCGGCCCAAGTCGGTGGATTTTCATGACGCAGAAAATCAACAGCGGCCATGTAGTATGATTATACGGCATGTAAAATATCCCTAGAGTATTTTTTGGGCTTGGGGGCACTCGGTAAAATGAAATCCTAGTACAGGTCAGGTTCGCATCGTCAGAGCATAGGTGTCTCCCTCTTAGGAGGAAACTTGACTTCAAAATTACCTGTGGTGATTGGAATCCGCCTATATCAGGGATGGCGAACCTGTGGCACGCGTACCATCAATGGCACGCAAAACAATATTTTGGGCACGCCAGCGATCAAGGTAATAAAAAGGTATAATAAAAGGTTTAATAAAAAAACAGCTTAGAAGGACATTTTTAAAATAATTTGGTATTTCGAACCTGCTTTTTCACAATTCCTACTATTAGTTCAAACTCTCCTAATATATATATTGATTGATAGATAGACAAATAGGTAGGTCTTGTTTAAATTTTCAATCGTTAATAAAATACTTTTTATTCAAAGGAAAATGATGAATGATTATGATATTATATGAAGGCGAAAAATTACTAATCGAAACTTACTACACGAATGGTATGGAGATTAAAATAAAATTCACTAAAAAAAATAATTTTAAAAGTTAATAATACCACAAAAGGATAGAATTTTAGAAAGAACAGGAAAAATATTTAATGTTGGTTGTTAGATTATTTTAGACTCAAAATAATTATTTAATTCCTACTATTAGCTCATATTATCCCTATATTTATATCTTGTTCAAATTTTCAATCGTTAATAAAATATTTTTTATTTATTCACACAAGTTCAAATACATTTTTTTAAATTTGTAGTGGGTGTGACACTTGAGGCTAATATGGTTTTTCAAACATAAATTCATTAATTATGTTTAATTAATGAATAAATATTGACAAAAATAGTAGTCCAACACCCTATATAAAAAAGAAAACCGCTCGTTGTGTCCCTGTAGGGCAATGGATAGCGCTTTCGACTTCAAATTCAAAGGTGTGGGTTCGAATCCCACCTGGGATGGCCTAATTTCTTTGAATGTGTGATTACTTTTTACGACACTATTTTATAGGAATAATTAAATTTAATGAATGACTAAATAGTAACGAACAAAAATATTAGTCCAACACCATATATAGAAAGGAAAATGGAAAGTCGCTTTCTATTTTGCCACTTAATATTGGGAGTCTGTCATATGTATATAAACATTTATAGTTACAGTAATTATTTAGTAAAAAGTAACTAAAATAAAACTTTTCTTTGTTGACCTAAGTAAGAATCGACTTAATCTTTTTTTTTTTCATGTAACTTGTTACTAATTTTTCACTGCGCGAGAAAATACCTTACTTATTAAAAAACCGTAACAATAAGTGGCATTAAATATATTTTGTTTAAAAAATAAATTCTCATTACACTTTTAAGGAAAATTTAGGACAATGAAGAAAACAGATATGAAAAGATAATTTTGGTAAGAAGACAAAAATGGAACAGTTGCTTTTTTTTCTAAAAAAAAATTCTTCAATTTAGAATAAAGAATGCGACATGCGTGTGTTAAAGATTTCATGAAGAAAGTAAATTTTTGAAGGGAAAATAAAACTGTCTAAGAAATGGTTTTGGCATAATTTTAAAAAAGCATATTGAAGATAAAAGAATTGAATAGATATACTATATATATGAGAATACCGAAGAGACTTTTTAATAACGGTAATTCCAAAATTTTCTTTAAATTACCCGGTGCAATTTTTATTCTTCAAATTACTTATCAAATTCATGGTATTAGTGGATTACAAAATCCCATACAAGTTAATTTGAACAAAAAATTTTATTACATCAAATTCTTCATGATGCTTGATTTACAAGCAAAACTACACAAAGTTGTATGTAGTAAGATATTTTTCCTTGTTTCTGTTTATTTATTACAAGTAAAAAAGAAACCATGATAAATTATTTTAGAAAAGTTTTAACCGCTGTAGAGCCCAAAGATTACCGTCACAAACTCGTATACCGCGAGTCGCGGGTTTGTCTCCTCGTGTCGATGAAGACCCGCCTTGTAGAAGAGTTGCTGCACGTTGAATACGCCGAAGTTGAAAGCCCTCACGTTGGCGTTGTGTGGTGGCTTGGATAGGGAGGTGCCAACTAAGGTGTCGTCAATTAAACGAGGTTCAAAATTATCTTTTCCGACACCAATAGCATCCTGCTTTCTAGTGCGACGTCAATAAATTCTCACAATATATTTTTTAGCTTCATTTAATTATTAAAAGTAATAAAGAAACTGTAATAAAAGATCTTAGAAAAAATTTTCCTTATACTTATAACATAAACTTAGTTGATCATCATTTTTCAATTCCTACTATTAGCTCACTCTCTCTATATATTTATTTATATATTTATATATCTGTTTATCTTGTTCACAAATTTTCAATCGTTAATAAAATACTTTCTATTCATCCAATCAAGTTCAAATTAATTTTTTTAAACTTGTAGTGGATGACACTTGATGTTAATACAGTTTTTTTAAATATTAATTAATAACTTAAGATAAATTAAATTAATTGCTGTTTTTTGACGCCAACTTAGATTCGTCTCTATTTTTGTAACAATGTAACTGTTAAGACAAAGACAAAAGTTGGCGTCAAAAACCTGTTTATCAGCCAAACTAGCCAAGCCGGGTTTGTATTGTTACAACAATGTAGACAAATCATGCTCCTTTTTCAATTCCTACTGTTAGTTCCCTCTCTCCCTTTATATATATATTATTCAAATCTTATTCAAATTTTCAATCGTTTATAAAATACTTTCTATTCATCCCTTCAAAGTAGGAAATGGCTTAAATTTTTTTTATATTACTTGTTTTAAAAAAAATAAATACTATGACAATGATATATACTATATATATTGTACTATATATATTACTATAACACTAAAATATATATAAACTTTAGTATTAAAATTTTTGTCGATAAATTCATGGAAAGTATATGCCACTAAGTTGCAAATACTAGTGAAAGGTCCTCAACTCTCTCTTCGGTAACTAGATATGTAATAGGCAGGGAAGCCATGATCCAATCAATCTATTTATTGATTCTCACAAAATAACGACACAAATTCAATTAATAACAGAAAGAGAATATCTCGGTGCTAACTGCGAAAGTGGAACAACGACGAAATACACGTTTGATAGGAGACTGTCAAACTCGACTCTACTTTATATAGGATCCAATCTATCGCGATTTAATCTAATACTAATTTAACCTCAGTGATCAATCGTCACTTTAAATCTTTCCCCTCAAAAGTAGTCCATCACAATAATTCAATAACAATACCCTTCAGTAACAATCTCACCTGACTTCTGGTTTACACATCCACTCCTATTCTCTTCTAGCTAGAAAACCTGGACTATATATAGTAAACTTAATTTACATATCACGATTTCTTCTTCAGAAGGGTTAGTTGTGAACAACGCGAATTGATAGCCCAAAGATTTCCCAAGAGGGTTAGAGGAAGGTACGCGAATAGATCCATCACATATTTACCAAGAAATAGTAAGTGTACGAACACTTTTGTGGGCTGCTGTATATTGTTATATATATTTGTCAAAGATAAATATTTGCAAATCATTTTTAGTAAATGATTTTTCAGTTTTCCCTCACGTATACCTAAG
Organism: Trichonephila inaurata madagascariensis; assembly: GCA_019973955.1. Taxonomy (NCBI): domain Eukaryota; kingdom Metazoa; phylum Arthropoda; class Arachnida; order Araneae; family Nephilidae; genus Trichonephila; species Trichonephila inaurata. The sequence goes on along the minus strand of BMAV01026049.1, from coordinate 10,410 downwards.
AATAAAAGACGAAACTTAAAAGAAAGTGCTTTTACATTTTAAAAGATTTTGAAATGAGAGAAAACATCCATGCATTGAAAATCTTTTTTCTTTTACCGAGCAGAAATGGAATGCATCTTAGAAATAAAAAATAAAAAAACAGCGAGGGAGAGAGGTAAGAATTCTAAGAATTCCTTTGATTGCAGATCCTTTCTTATTCTTGTATTTAGTGTCCCTTGAAACCTCGAACTTTTTTCACACCAATTACTTAGAAATACTGGAAGTATTTCGAAGTTCTAAGAATGCAAATGGTTTGAAGAAGAATGCGTATATTTATTCTATGCTCTAGAGCAAACCACGCAATTTGTTGTTAAATACATTGGCAAAAGAAAAATAATTTTTTACTAACTTATTTATATACAATCTAAGTAAAAGCGAAGTGTCAATGAAAAAAAAAAAGAGTCCTTATTTGATTTCTTTTTAAAAAAAATGATGGATTTTTTTAATTTATGTTCAAGAGTAGTATTTATTGAAAAGAGAGAGTAGAGAGAGAGAGAGAGAGAGTTTCCTGGAATCATGTGAAAATATTTATAATTATTGAATTTTAAGTGAAAAAGTTAATTCTTTTATTATTTTTCTGGAAGAAAATTTTTGTAACTGGTTTTACTTAGTTCACAAAATTTCACAAGCGTGATGTATTTTTCTTTCAATATTTCATTACAAAAATAATTTACCGAATTATTCATATTACGTCAATTTTTGAAACACAGTGTAGTAAATCACATATATTTATTGAAAGAACCACCTTTTTCAATGTTATTTTTCTCATTGTAAAGAATATATTTACAGTAAAACCTATTTTTGTGCGATAGATTGGAACCGAATAAAAGAAAAGGCACAAAAAATATTCAGAAATATAACAAATTTGTCGATGTACTACAGAATTTCTTTTATGCAGTGGAGAGGAACCGCATAAAAAATGTCGCCATTAGGAAATACGTCAATTATTTACAAAGTGCTTCTAAACGAAATAAATACTTAAATAACGCATGGAAACATTTTTAAAACATTTCATTTCTCACTGTATACATAGAGAAGTTTTCAAAATACAAATACATAATTCATTGCTACTCATCGCAATCTAAAACGTGCATCTTCCAGTGGTGAATTGCTTTCTCGTCACTTGAAGATATAATTTCAATTTATTTATTTTTTGGCACCTTAAGTTAAGTGATAAGTTTTTGTGACGAAGGTCAGTTGGTCAATTGTTTGTAAGCATCACAATAGCCAGATATACATGACGGAAGCTCTTTTTAGAATTTCATATTCCTTTTGGAATTGGTATCTATTTTAAGAAAATACTTTCCCAATTTGTTGGAAAGCTGAATACCTGTATATATTTTATCGGTCGTCGTAGAATCCGGTTCTTCTTGTCCGTCTTCATGATCTATCAAATTTTTAATAATGTCACTGTCATTAACATTTTCATCCTCAATCAAGAAAACTACAAAACTCTGAATTTATATAGTCGAACTAATCTAAATAACAAGGTTTCTTCTTGAGAGGGATGGCTGTGAATTAAACGCGAATGCTAGCCCAAAGATACCTCAAGAGGATTAGTTAGAGGTCGCGTATAGATTCGTCACAGAGCTATTGGCACTGTACCTCGTAGTTTTGTACCTCTGTCAAGTGATGAGGATGACACCTGAGTTGCCACCCTACTCTACAAACTTCTACACCAGCCCAACGTAAGGACTGTGAGCCGCGACTAATTTAACGAGCATTAGCCTTTCTTCACAGGTCATTTATACCAGGACTCAAACTCACAACTCATCAGCCACGTGAGCACCACTCTACATTAAATCAAGTGTTATGTTACTAGGCAAAAATATTTCGGCAGTTTGGCAGTGACGGATTCAGGCTAGGGCAGCAAATTTTTAGGGGTGCCAAAATTTTCGAGGCCATAAAAATTTGAAATCGATTTTGTCAAAATTTCGATTTGTATCGATTTTTTTTATCATCCGCAAGACCGAATTTTAGTACTTCTTTTCTTGCTTTGACAACCTCAAGATGTCAATATTAAAAGGGTAGAATTATTTTTTTTAAAATAATTGATCGTGTAAGCAGTAAAATTTAAAACATCTAACAAATAGGTACTAAAAGTTTTTTCGTTTAGTACAGCATTTATCTATTGACGTTAGATTTTTCATAAATTTTTCAAAAAAAAATCCAAATGTACCGTTTGTTTTCTCATCATTATCACAAAATATAATCTCACCATATTTAATTATACCTTTGTCCGGCTATACTCAATAACTTTATTATTTTTCTTCGATCTCTCATAAAAATTTTATAATTAAACGTAATGTGAGGCGTAATTCATGCCTAAATTTAATTAAAATCCATTCTTGTTATTCGTATTATTATTATATATAAGAGCGTCAAATTCACTTAGGCCTAGGGCGCCATCAAACCTAAATTCGTCTCTGCAGTTTGGAAAATCTGCGGTTTTTCCCGAATTAAACACCCTAGAACTTAAGACATTCACCGGTTCACACAGCAATTAAAACCTTTTTTGATTAAATATTTTATTGCATGTTGTAATTAATGCAATAAGGCCAAAACTATTTGAAGTTTCTTACAGATATTCTCTGTGTAACTCATAGCAGAACTGCCAATTAGTCGGATTATACAAGATGTCTCAATTTGAACTTACGGTTTTTACTTTCATATCTTGACATAGAAGACTAAAGCTTCTTTTTGAAGAAATCAAAAAGGAAGCGTTTATACATTACTCTCTATTTTGGAACCGAATCTCAAAAGAGTTCTACTGAACAGCGGTGACACTCACCATAACACTTCAAGGCATGACCAAATGGGATGTGTCATGACCATTTTGTACTAAACATACACACAGGTCGTTTATCATTTCTATAAAACAATGAATGTCAAATTTTAAGAATAATATAAAAAGCTTTTTTTTTTTTCAAGAATCATGTACAGAGAAGAAAAATACAAATTGTTT
>BMAV01026048.1:70493-80662 GCA_019973955.1 Trichonephila inaurata madagascariensis | reverse complement strand
GACTATTCCAATCACTGGCACATGGCTAATGGATTATTTTTTAAAAATTCTTGACAAAATTACGTTTAGATTAGTGGAATTGTATGTGAACCGGTCACTTTTTACTTTCACTTTAAAAACTTAACCAAAATTCTCGGTTTATACACTAGGGGTAGATCGCGGTTAGATGAAAAAAAAAAGAATATTTTCAATAGGAACCTATCTATGCGAAAAAGATGTTCTATGGCATGAAGATTAGAAAAAAAATTAATTTCATAATATAATTAAAGTTACCACAAAGCGTTTTCGAAAAAAACGTAAAAAGACTTAAGGCATCCGAACACGTTGAAAATGACCAAATTCGGTCAAGACAGATATTTTTGTTTTTTATTTTATTGAATAGAGTTATCTTTTGGCTTTACGAAACATACTTTGGTTTCTTCTTACGCTACCTAGAGATGCTAAGTTACAATAAATTTTATAAAGTTAGAAAAACCGGAAGTGGGCATTTAAATTGCTCAAAATCTATCATTACGAATGTGATAACTTAAAATGTTACGAATGTATTTTTATAAAACTTTTTGAGCCTGATATTTATGTTATTTTCTAAAAAATATACTAAAATATTTCTTATTGTATGAATACTTTTTGAGTTAGGGCTTGTTATTTAAATAATGGTATCATAAAGAATGTAACATTTCTTATAATGTTTACTGAATCAGCTCTAAAAATTTCAAATTGTAATGAAACATTAAAATATTAGTCCGTTTTCTAGATAAATGTAACTAATTTGTTTTAGTAATACTTTTACTAATATATGTTTGTTACTTTTTTCTCTAACTGCTTTGATTTTTTTCAAAAATATTGCTAAAGTTTCACTTATAATTGTGATTTTTGTAAAATTCAGGCAATTTATTTTAAATATTGCTAGTTAAATAGTAGTATTTATTGGTATTGTGTACTAAAAAGCATTTATAAGGTTTAGAGATGTTATTTTTTTAAAAAGTACTTCGAACGTGTTCGGATACCTTAATTTTGATTAGATGACTTTAGACTCAAAATAAAACTGTTTGTTCAAGTATAAATAATTAAAATCTATGATTGCTGTGCTGTGTGATAAGTGATTACTGAATGGTGCAATGTATATTACAACATTTCGCATTACCAACTCTCACTGCATTGCCGATCCAAGCTTTTCTGTTTTTCGAATTATCGTTCACTTTAATTTTTGGCGACAATAAATTATTTTTACAACAAATCCTAAAGCAGCTGTTAATGTATCTGATGTTTTTTTCTTGTTAATATTTAATGGGTGTCCTCTCGTCGCAATAAATATTAAAAAGTACTAAAATTCCTATTTTTGTATGACGAAAAATTACTTTGACTTAAAACTATTTTGACATAAAATTCATTCCCCTTGTGGCAGATACTTAAAATTAATTTTTTTTTTCATTTTGTTTTTCCTTCATCACTTCTGCATAGGTAGGTTTTATAATTCTGAAAAAAAAAAATCGATCCTTTGTATTATACGTGGAAATATACAGTACATTTCACAGAACGGAATAGTTGTTGCATTTACCATTGATTAACTGTTAAAAAAAATCAAAAATCGAAAAAAAAGTTACAGTAATACACTGAAAGCAAATAACAGAAAAGTACATTTAGTATCTTTTCACAAGGTTAAAGTTCTTTTCCATATCACCGTATAAAAAACTATAGATTAAGTATATAAACGTGTCACGACCTTAATATGATATATTTTTATAGAAAAATAACAATCCTCAAAGGACATTATTACGACCTTATCAAGAGCAATACGCTATCCATTTCTCTAACCAATACTACACATTAGCCGATAAAGAACCATTTATAAAAAAACTTTCAGAGCCCCTCCCAAACAATTCATAGTAATATTTGTTCCAACTTACCTACAACAATATATTCATTGAGAAAAGGAACCTCACCACTATTTTTTGTTCGCTATTTATAAACTCGAAATATTTTAAGCTGAAAAGAAGAAGAGAAAAAAAGACGGAATAGAAAGAAAAAAGTTTCGGTTTGTTGATTGAGTGTTTCTATTCTTTCAGCGGAACTTACCAGCAATTAAATGTGTGACGAAGAACTGTAGAAAGGTTCTTTCTTCCTGCTAAAAGGTCAGACCCCGGAACAGTTTAATCGAAAGAATAAATATTTATAATGCTGTTACCATGTTTAACCTGCTCAAAATTAAGTAATTGTCTTGTCCATATCATTTAAAGAAGATTGTAGTGCGAGTAACTGCTACCACTAAAGGGTGGAAATTAGTTAATCTATATACATATATATATAAGCTAGATAATCTGCACATTAACTATAATAATCCGTTAAAGTACGGAAAAATGTTTCTTTTCTCAAATTAACTACATAATATGCACATTACATTCTTAATACTCGATAACCCCTTAATTTCTGCTAGCGTATATATCCGTCTCACTCAACCGGTTCGTTAAATATTCCGGCCGTATATATGCGTCTTTCCGATTTACGAGCCATTTCTTTGTGCTGCTATCAGCAAAAATATTTCGAAGGTTTTGGAATGTAACAAAATGACCTGTGTAACGGGTCTTTTCGCGACTTTGACCAACTAATCTTCTTGGGGAAACTTTGGGCAAGCAGTCGCGTTTATTTCACAGCCATACCTCTCAAGAAGAAACCCTAAGATGCAAATTATAGCTAGAGTATATAAAATTAGAGTTTAATAATCGTAGGTGAGAAGGAGCGGAGCATCTGAATGCAGTGTTACTATGGTGAGAATTAGAATCTACGCATAGTGACTAAAGGACGGATTTTGGCTACTAGATTAAATTAGTGGATCAATAATTAATAGTTTAGGATTGATTAAAGCTAAACTAATCTGATTACGTGCGCTTATTCACTTAAGGTATTTGCTTTCTTTATATCACTCTTATGGCTTCCTTTTGATAGATTACTTGTGGTGGAATATTACAGTTGATAATAATAAATTAGATTTATCATGGAGAGTCTTGCTCAGGCATCGTTTCCTCCCACAGCTTTAGGTAGACAAGATAATGAGGAAGCGACTCCAGGGGGAAGTCCTTTACACTTGGAGAGCATTTAGGAAGGGTTTACTTATTTTAGAGAAAAATCTGCTTATTTATGCCTTGACTTTTTCCTCCAATACAACACATACGTGCGCTTATGTGAAAAACGGGGACACTTGAGAGCGAATCACATAACTTTTAATCGACAGTTAAGAGATTTAAGTGAAAATAAGATCTTTGGTGGAACAACAGCGACATTTCTGTACACTTAAATTAAATGTGATTTATTTATTTTTTGGTATCTAAAGAATATCAAGATTTTTCAAACGAACAATAAATGCATTAGGCAATAGAGTCAATCATCAGACAATTGAAAAACTAAAAGACAAAGAATCAAACGGTATAAAAAAATATTGCTATTAAGGAAATTGACAAAATGTTATTTAACTATTGTTCTATATTGAAAGTATCATGTCAATACAATCAAGAAAACAACAAACTAATTGACAGAATCAAACATCAATCAATTGAAAAAGTATAATACACAAAATCAAATAGCTTACCATATTATACTCAGACACTGTTTCTAAAAATTCAGGATAAATTATTCTGAAATGTATCAATGTTCAACCAAAATTATAAATTGGAAGGAAATGAAAGAAAAACTTTTGAACTTCAACGAAACGGAAACCCTTAATGTGAAATTTATCTAGTTAAGATGTAAAAAACTCTTAATTCTCCACTTCAACGGAGCAAATCAGTGAATCAGCACATTAGACAGGTTATCTACACATTAACGGCTTTCAAACTTTCACGGAAACATATCCATATGACATTGGTGCAAATGTTAAATAGACAAAAAATAATCATCCAGAAAGGTAAAAAATTTAAATTTATAGTACTACATTCGTTTTTTTTAAATATTAGTAGAAAAGCTTATGTTTTTCAGGTGGTATAAAATGCCATATCGATAGAAAAAAATATTGAAAAATAAACTATATTTAACATATTTTTCAAATCAATAAAAAATACATAAATGATATGATACCTCTAGACACATTCGTATTTTATAGAAACTGTAATGTGGTATCCTTCCATTTAAAATTATGGTAAAAGTAAAATGTGTGGAACTTAATTACTATTCTAAATATTTATAAGGCTTAAAAATCCCTGGTAAGAAATTGCATTTTAAAATCTTAAGAAATATTTTCATAATTCTGAAGATTTTAAATAGATGAATTACATACACAGATCATATTAAAAAAGTAATAAAATCTGTTAGTTAATAATATAGTTAAAAAATGTGTAATATAAAAATATATAAACTTTGTTCAGATTGCGAGATTTTTATTTCTATGTTTCCTACTTTAAATATATTATAATGACACAACACAAGAGTGTAAAGTTTTATTTTTTTAAATGTGAATTTTTTTATATGTTTATATGTTAGTTTATGTATTTATATAAATAAACAATTTTTAAATAATATTCTTTATTTGCAACAGTAAAATACACTAAAATAAAATCTCCGGGATTTATGCATTTTAAAAAATGTAAATACTCTGTGTTTGCGTTATGAAATTAATCTTTCTCGCCAAAATCTCAATAAAGTTTGATAAGATCTTTATAAACCTTTTGTATCAAAACTTCCTGAAGTTTTACCAGAATTTTGGAGATTTTTAAAATCGCATTTTACTTTAAAAACATAAAATACAGTTCCTCCCAAGCTGTTACACTACCACAGATATTTTTATTCACAAATATAAAAAATACAATATATATATATATATAGTAATTTTTCATCCATATTTGAAACATTATTTTTTTTCAGTATTTCAAACCAATGCATGACATTGATTGAAATAGCAAATAATTAATTTTTTTATAAAATAAAATTCAATATGTTGAAGCTCTAGCGGAATATTTTTAAAAGGTAAAAAGAACTGCAAAATGTGTTAATAAATTCTTATTTTGTTAAAAATTAGAAATGTGACGTAAAAAATATGTAATATGTACAAAACATTTAAGTGGAATAAATTAACTTAAGCCAGTTGAGTTAATGAAAATAATTTTAAAATTTAAATCCTTTATAAATAAAATGCATTCAGGTAACCATTGAAATGCAGAATTTCTCCATTTTCCTTTATTTCTAAAAACGAACCTTAAGTGAAGAAACAAGATCGCTTTATGTTTTAAATGCATTAATACATAAACTTTTTGGGGAAAAATATTTAAATTTAATAATCCGAATCAATAAGAAAAACAATTGAAGTTTCGAACCCTTTTGGCGAATTTCTCTGTTAAGAATTAGTAAAAAAAATATTTATTAATAAGGGGATTATTATGTATTTCGGATTATAGAAAATGTTTACTTCTAGAAAAGCAAAAACATATCATCCGAAGAAAAAAAGAGACTTGTTAAGCAAAATAAATATAATAACTCACAAAACAATTCAGGGTAAGACCATTTCCCTTGAAGTATGTTAAATTATGAAAATTTCTTCTTAAAAGCATTTTTATGCTTTACATCCTCATGTAGTGGTTTATAATCTGCATTTCCGTCCATTAAGGCCCCAATTAAAATAAGTATCCACTTAAAGCTGGAGATTTTTTAAGCAAATTATAAGAACCACCGCTTATCAAACTTTTAAACTATTTAAAAGAATTCTGCTTTTAAAAAAAATAATAACTTTAATCGCGTTTGGTTTTTAAGAATTCTTCGACTTTTTGAAATCTTTAAGAGGATGCTTCTTTAAAGAAAAAATGAACTCCAGAATTATGTCTTCAACTTCGTGTGGAAACTCAAGCAAGAAAGAAGAAAGAAAGAGAGGGAAAAAAAGCAAATCTTTAATAATTACAGACGTTTTGTGCCTCCTGTATCCCCCATTTCAAAATTCTTTATTGTTTGTTGACGATGAGAAAAAATTTTATCTTCATACTTTTGGAATTATTAAAAAAAAAAAAAAAAGTAAGGAAAAAATTAAACATTAGAGAAAAACTTGTCTTAATATATAAAAAGGATAAAATACCAAAATATTGAGACAGGTATGAATATATTTCTTTAAATAAATTGTAATAGGCAATATGAAGCAAGTGGTTCTTAAAAAATTAAGATGTTTCACTAAGTATTTATTTTGGTTTTGTTAAAATTGAATAGGTTGTTCCCATCTTTAAAATTACTTTATTTTAGACAAATTATTGGCAGATATTTTAAATGCAAATGGCAATCACAGATTTTAACGTCCCTCTTTATTTGAACATAATTATTTTTTGTTATTATTTTCACATAAAATGAATATGAACTTTTAACAATTATTAAAACATGTTAATAAATGTAAATATTATTTGATATATATCAAATAAGAGGGAATGAAATAATATTATTTTAGGTATTTTAACACGCCATGGAAGTTTTATAATTTGAATTCATTACTAAACATTACTTTTTTATAAATATAAAAGAAGAATATTTTTGTTCCTTTTTTTACTTTATAGTTATTCTCATGTAAATTAAAAAATCCATAATAATACTTTTTTCTTCTAAAAAAAAATATGATTTTCAATTTATCAATTTTAACTGAACAGAAAATGCATAAACTTTTTTTTTAAAGTTTTTATTTGTATTGACATCAGTAAGAAAAAATCGTTTGGTTCATAGATGTTAGTGCAAAACATTTTACCTTAATGTTTGAAAAAAAAAAAAACCTTTCAAAATAAGAGATGTATTTAAGATTATAAAATTTTACAATATTAAAAGGCATTTAATTTTTTAAAAAAACCATTTACTTTAAAATAAGTTATGAATCCAGAGAAAATTTATTAAATATATTTTAATCATCTGACACTATCTACCAATATTTAAGAAGCGAAACACGAGAAAGCCTTATGTTATAAAATATAATCGAATACATTTAAATAAAAAATATTGCATTTTTTTTTACTTAAAAATACTTTCATTATTACGAACATTTTTCAATATCACGTTTTACGGAAGATATTTTTTAAAGGATCTTAATCGACATTTTTATGATAAAATTTTAAAAATATATTTAATAATTTTAAATCAGAACAAAATTTAGAATTTGCTGCAATTTTCTATCAAAATAAGAGGTTGTTTCGTAAAACACGCTTTATTTATATCATCAACATATCTAAAATTTACTTAATCAATTAGAGAAAATGACTGAAGGCACTACTCTCATTAATAAGGATCATACTTACGCTGATGCCATTCTATTTGTAGATACATATGCTCCTTAATTACGAAACATGATATGCGTAAAATGATAGATGCGTATTTCCTGTAATTGCCTTATAAATTAAAGTTCTATAGATTTTACCCAATGGATTAATAATATTGTTTTATTCGAATGATCAGGACTAGTTGCTACTAACATATTACATTATGTAAATATATGGATTTCGGAACAACAATAAAGTCTCCTTTGTTTTATATCAAAATGTTATTCGAAATATATAAATAAATCCAGATCATAGACTAGAAATCAAGGTATGATTCTGAGTAATAAAATCTTGTTTATACTTATTCGTTTTTTCATGGATTATGGATGTATTTGATTATTCCAACGAATTCTACGAACAACAGCCGTAAGTATGTTTAACTTTTTAATCGCGTTCTTTGCTTTATATCAGATGTTGTCTGTCGTCTCCAAATTAAAAAAAAAAAATTAAAATTATTAAAAGCGATGTTTTTTGCCCAAATCATTCTTCTTTTTTTACATTTTCTGAACTGATTTTATGTCGGTACACTACTTGTTTTTGGCGTGATTCTGAAATCACGCCAAGCAGATCTTTGACGACCAGTCTAATATATGATCGTATTGTAATAACACCCTAAGTTCGGGCGTTTAAATTTTACAACTATTTAGAAGACTCCGTAGCGTACCGATATCAAATTATTGCCAAGTTGTCTGCAAGTTGAAGAAACTTTCCCACAAACAAAAATTAGAGTAATTTACAATTTGTTTCCTTTTCTTTATTTTAAGGCCAATTTCTAACCTTTTCGTTTTATTTCTTTCGTAAATATGTCAATATTTAAAGTTAAAAGTATTTGATATGTAAATTTTTTCTTTAATGCAAACATAAACAATAGTTTCCATAGTTCATAGTATGTCAATTTTAATTTTTTTTCATTTTCAACAAAAATTTTGAAAAATATTTTCATAATTCTTTTTTTTAGAAGGATAAAAATAGAAAAAATACCTTGAACAACTCAAAGAAAACATGACATGACTATTCACTAAGAAAGTTACATTCAAGTAATTTGAGTATGACAGTCTCTTAAAATACAATTATTTCCATTTCGAAAAATAAAAGTAATGTGATATTAAACTTACTCATAAAGTACCTTTTCTCCAAACACTTCCTGGAATCCTTTTAATCTTAAACTTATATTTAATTCATTACTCGGAATGTAAAGTTAATCATAAAAGTGTGCATCTCTTTTTTTTCAAAAGCAATATTTCCTTAATTTAGGAGGGAATTTCTAATCACATTTTGGTTTGCAAGATATTTCCGCAAATTTTCGAAATGCTATGCATTTTTATATTTCCATTTTTTTTATTACTTAAGAGGAGTCTTTGATTCAACATTAAAAACAAATTTTCTCTTTAATAATTAACTGTATTATAACAGAATTATAAGTAAATGAAATATATTTATCCAGAAAAATAGATTTTTCCAGGAAGAAAAATACGGAATGAGAGAAGACTTGGAAAAATAAATAAATGAATATACTAAGCACAATTATGTAAGAAGAGTAATTTGTAAATTAAAAAAATGTAGAAAGAGTTATTCTCTGAAGAGTTTACTCTATATCTAGAAATAAAACAAAAGCAAAACAAAACATGACACATTGAGAAGGAAATGCCGAATTGGGATAAAAATTGATGGATGTGAAGAACATACTTAGAGAAACAAACGATTAAAATTTCCAAACAATTTAATGATTATTTCAGAATTTGACTGTTTCAAAGGGAGGAAGTCAATATGGCGTTGGTCTACCTCTGACCTTGATGCAAGCTATCACCCGTTGTGACAGACTGATAAAGTTCTGAGGGTGGTGTCTTGCGAGATTTTGCGCTAAATTGCCTCCATCTTCAGGGCTAAATCGTTAAGATTCCCGGATGGTTGTAATAGCCTTCTTATGATGTCCCAAATGTGCTCTGTAGAAAAAGGATCAGGTGACCTAGTTAAACAAAAAAAAGTGCAGGGCAAGTTTAAGACAATTAATAACAACAGATACCGTTTGCGGCTGGGCATTATTGTGTTGAAGAGTTAGTCCTGGGTGTCTCAAAAAGAACTTTAACACAATTCGCGGTAGGATGTCGTCAACGTACCGCTGTGCTGTCAGTGTGCAAGGAATGACTACCAAAAGGGGTCCGGCTTTGAGAGGAGATTACGCCCCAGACCAAAACGTCCTGTTATGGGCCTATGTGGAGTGCGAGCGATAGTCAAGGCAGGATCTCCACACTGCCCTGGACATCCACAGACACGACTGAGGTGGTCGTCAGGACACAATTGAAAACTGGGTTCATAACTAATGACAATACGTCCCCAATCAGCCCTAACTTTGATCGAGACTGGCACCACTGCATTCGGACATGATGGTGTAGAGGCATGAGAGGTAATCGGCGTAACGGTTGACGCGAGTGTTAATTCAGCTCTCAATCGTTTGTGGAGGGTTATGTTGGACACCCGCGTGGACCACACGGTGGATAGTTGATAACGAAGAATCCGGTGCTGTGACAGCTGCTCTTTCAATCGTTGTGTCTGACCACTCTGATGTGGTCCTCGATCGACCAGTGTCGTTCTGACGCTGATAGGTATATTCACATATACATACAAACATAGGTATTATTCAAATTATGTTATGTACTTATCTATATTACTGTTATTACTACTGTTATTATATATTTTACCTGTTTCAATTTTATACTTCCGGTAAATAATCTCACTGTATAATGTGATTGCTTAAGTAACTGTACCTTTAAAATATCTTGAAATGCATTTCCGTTTAAAAAAAGATACTTCTACATTTATTTATTCCTAGGCTCTTTTAATAATTTTTAAAAAGATATAAAGAAATATTAAAATTCTAAAAGAGCGTATTTTAAACATATCTAATCC
>BMAV01026048.1:52601-67760 GCA_019973955.1 Trichonephila inaurata madagascariensis | reverse complement strand
AGAAATATTAAAATTCTAAAAGAGCGTATTTTAAACATATCTAATCCATATATATATATATATCATTTCTCGTTCAAAAATACACAGAATGCTTTTGTTTTCTTTCATTAACATTTCTTTCAGAATTTTATGATCTATTTCGAATAAAAAAAAGTATTTATTCTTTTAATCAGAAAAAAAAATTGAAAAGGGAAAATGATGCACCAAAATTTTAAATAGGAAAATAATGAACTGCAGTTTTTAAAACAATAACTGTGTTCGACTTTTAGATTAGTTATATTAAAGAAACGTTACAGTTACTTTATTCTATAGAAGTTTGGAAAATATACAACACATATAGCATTACCGCAATTATTTGCTAAAATTTAAAGAAAAAGAAATTCCATACATTACCTCTTGTAAAAAATATCAAATGAACGCAGTAAACAAAATAAGAATTCAAATGCTTTTTGAATAGAGCGCATCGAAATAAATCGCATCAAACCAAGAAATTATTATTAAGTTGTATTTGTTTGACTTAAAATTCTTTTTTTTTTTCGTGAATTTTGGAATAATCATATGTATTACATTGATTAAAAAAAATAATCTATTTTTTAAAGTAACTTTTTTATTTATCATTGTTTCTTTCTTCTTAAATTGCAAGAAAACTCTTGAATAATTCTGGTTTATTTTTTAAAAAAATATTTTCTTACAATTTCAATGATAAAAAGTATTTTCCCAGCTCTTTTTTTATTCCTTGAACTATATTTGATAAATTCGTGTAATATCACCAGTATTTGTATTTATATTCATACTTACGTGATATCAAGTACCCTTAATGGACTGATTACAACATGACCATATATTGACAACGAATCAAGGTCAAGTGATTTTAAATAGTTCCCTATACAAGATCACCAGCTTCGACACAACGTCATTGTAAAAAAAAATTACACTTCGATTGACTTAAAGTGCATCAATACACAACGTCGTGTCGTACATTGTTTCAGAAACGAACCCTCAAGTCAACAGAAGCAACCCCGACCTCGAGTTCATGACCATGACCAGTTGGCTACCGTGGTAAACTCCCCATCGGAAAAGCATACGCCATTGACCTCTTACTTTCGAGCCAAGGTCATATAAGAAGGACAAATGGAAGATTTTTGATGATTAATTCAAACACATAAAGTAATAATTTTTGGCGAATTTCATCACGCATTTTTACTATAAATGTGTACGATAAAAATATTCTAAAAAAAAAAAGACTTATTGTTAATGTTTCTAGATATTTAATTCATCATCAACTACGTAATCTGTTTTAGTCTTTAGTCGTGTGTACTTTGTTATTCTAATTGGATATGCATGGCACATAAGTGGCGTTCATTCAGCTGCCTAACATTTAAATGCAAATAAGTTCCAAGAAACAGTAATTGCATATTTTACAAGACTTGTTATTTAGCAGACTTAAGTTCACCCCGCCCAATAATTTGTTGGTAGGTTAGAGTACGCAAAAGAAAATACGCGAAAAGAAGCTTTTATTTATTTTGTAAAAAATGTATTTCGTTGCAGAGCTCTCTAATTAGGGATTTAACGTTTCCTCTTCTTGTTTTCGACATCATATAGCTCTGAGGTAATAATGTAACAATTTTTAAAAATTGGATTGAATTTAAATTATGTAAGAAATATAAGTGTAATTGTTTGTAATATTTATAAGTAAAGTACGAAACAGAAAGTAATGACTATTACTATCGCATGCACATATTTTTATAACTGCATTTAATAAATTTCATCTCACATTGCATTGTATAAATATTCATACGCAAATAAGCTTCAGAAAACAAAACTTAATTTTTATTTATTATTTCATATCTATATATATTTTTTATTTTTTAAAGGACATCTCTGAGCAATGTGTAACCGAAATTTTTGCCACTATTTAAAGGTCATTCTAGTGATTTTTTTTATTTAAGTGTTTTAGTAGTGAGTGTATAGTACCATCACACTGTAAAGCAACACGAAAGCTATTGGCAATGGACCTAATAAATTTTTAACGAGGTTAAAGTTACGAGAAAACACCTGAGTTCGCGAGTGAATGAATATTAAAGTCGCACTGTTCCGCTAAACGAGGGCTTATGGCGACGGACCACGTAATTTTTAACCATGGTCAAGTGATGTGGACGACACCTGAGCTTGCACCCCCCTCTCCTAACTACCACACCACACCAACGGGAGGACGTTTCAGCTCTCGACAGATTTAACGTGCATCGCTGCCCTACACGGCGGGTCTTTAGTGGTACTGGGCTCGAATTCGTGACAAGGCCAGCTACGATCCGATGCCTTGATCACTCGGCTACCGCGGCTCACCTGAGCTCGCACTCTGTTTCCAAAGTACCATATAAAGCCATTAACGTGCATCAACCCTTAAACATGGCAGGTCATCAGTGGAACTCAGGACGCACTGGCTACGATCGCATGAATGTGCCCACCAGCCAAATGCGGCCCGAGTGTTTCTGATAGATAAATGTAATCATATTAGGCATTGTTAACCTCAAGAATATTTTTTACTAGCAAACAATGTATTAGAATTGTTCTTAGAAAAGTTCGACATCTTTGAAATTATTCTTTCCTTTAAATCTATAAGAGACATAATTTATGTTATGCTGTTTGTAGCATTTGTGTATTGGTTTATATTAGATACTATTTTAAGATTTTTTAATGTGTATAAAACATGTTTCAGAATAAGAACTAGGAAACCAAAGGAAAATATGCGTTGTGTCACAGAAGTCTTCTGGATATTTTTTGATTATATCTTTAAATGTTTTCCTTCAATAATGTTATACTTCTAATCTTGACAAAATCTATGTATGGAACTTTTAAATAACTACATTGAAATTTAAAATAATATATTATACCTAAATTTTTATTTATTTATTTATTTATTTGCAGTCACTTCCTTAAAAACGACTAAATATAAATTTGAAAGGCTTGATTAAGCAAAAAAAGCAAGAACGAGAATTTTCAAAACAACGGTAGTCAAAAGAATTTTACAATAATGCACGAAGAGCAAGATAGATAAAATAATATACTAGAAGTGAAAGGATTTAAGACCTTGAAATTAGCATATTCCTGAAGTAAGAATGCAAAGAAGCGATGAAATATGTTTTCATGACAAAAATATATTATAAAACTTCGTGCAAACTGCAAATCTTACTAAAAGAACAGCATTTCGTGTGAATCACAGTACGGTGAATCTACACGCATTTGACAATGCAACTTTCAATCAAACCAATGCGGTTCTGTGTAGAATAAAAGAATGATGTAACAGCTTTTGAATACGCGAAAAAGTAAGTCATAAATTAATCAGTAAGATATTCCATTAATTGCTTCAGAATTTTATCAATATCTTAGGATTTGATTTATTTTTAGTTTATTTTCTATACGTTTATTATTGTTTGGATAAACACGTACCGTATTTACTCGAATCTAAGCCGCACATTTTTTCCAGTGTTAATGTTACTAAAAATCAGATGAGGCTTAAAATCGATTTAAAAGTTTTTTTAAATGTTGGTAAAGTAACTAATTATTACCTTCTTATTAATTATCATTTTGAATTTATTTTAATTTCGTAAACTAGGATATCGATAAATGATTTTACTTTATGTCGGCTTAGATTCGAATAAATACGGTATATTGGAAACTCGCTAAGTACTGAGGGTGTGGTATATATATATTTATATATATATATATATATATATATATATATATATATATATATATATCATGTATTGGAGTAATTCTTAAAGATTGACAGGGAAATGCTACATGCAGCCGTTTATCATATTATATTTTATTCCAAGGTTCAGCAAAACAGACTGTACTGCAAGCCATGACAAGACGAGATATCTTTCAGTGTTGATTAGCAGCGAGTGAATCGTTAGTACACGTGTCTTTTTTAAGTCCGACGAAAGTAGAAGTCAAAGTTCTTATGCGGAAGGTGGGTTGAGTTGTCCTGGTATGAAGTTTATCCCAACTGACACTTGAAGGGCTGGGAATTCATCGCATATATATATATTTATATTTATATTGGTGTGTATCTATGTGAAGAATTTATCTTTTTTAATTATAATTTTTTGATTTATAGAAGGGGCGGCATTTTTCATTTTTGTCCGCGGCGGCAAAACTGCTAGAGCCGGCCCTGTGTGAATTTAGTTTGTTTAGATTCATTTGAAGATACTCTAATCGAAGAAGATTAAGAAACATATTTATTCTTGAGTGGAAAACACACGGACACTACATCGCAGGAATAAGAACTACATGAAAGACATGTTACTCAAATAGGCACACACACATACGCACACGTACAGCAACAAGACATATAACGGAATAAAAACTTTAACGCCTGCACTTCTCAGGCTGGCGTTAGCAGTTCAGTTACAGCCACATGACATCTTTAGGTTGCATCAGGACAGGTTACATCTTTAGTTTTTTAATAAAATATCTTACTTAAAGGTATTTAAAACTGCTTGCGTTTTGCTGATGTTCCCTTAAAACACTTTTTGCAAAATATACTAATGATGTTTATAAACAATGTGTCGAGTTTTAACTAAGATTTCTTTTTATGGAAAGCAATTATATTCTTCTCCTTAAATTATTTAACTCTGAGTGAGTGAGAATTTATTAACATTGCACTATAAATCAAAAAGAGGGGGTGTCGGTGATGGACCTTGAATAAGTGACGAGGATAACACGCGAGCTGACATCTACCTCTCCAAACCTACCACACCACTCAGACGGGAGATGTGTGACCGCGGTTGCCTAGTGGCCAAGATAACGGACTCCTGGCAGGCATGTCATGCGTTCGAGGCTGCTGAAGACTCGCCGCGTAGGGGCTCGATGCACGTTGTATCTCTCGAGAACTCAAACGCCCTCCCGTTGGTGTGGTGTGGTAGTTCGCAGAGAGGAGGGGCAGCTGATGTGTCGTTCTCGTCACTTGAAGATGGTGCGAAATTACGAGGTCCGTCGCCAAAAGCCCTCGTGTTACTGAATAATTCGACGTTAATATTCACTCACTCACTCACCCGACGGGAGGTGTTTGAGCCACAACAAATTTTTCATACATCATCCCCTCTACAAGGAGAGTCTTCAGTAGCAAAAGGATTTGAAATCGCAACATGCTTTCCACGAGTTCGGAACTATAATCATTAGTTACCGTGGCTACATCTTCTCCCTCTGAACTTTATATTGTATGTTTTGTTTCTTGAAAAGCAGGGATTTTCAAACTGTGGGACCAGTGCCGATTTAAGCTCAATTCGGGTCTTGGGTGCTGAAGATCTACGGGCCCGCTTGTCGCTGGTGGATTGAAATTTACATCCAGAAAATCTGGCAAGTCCGGCTTATCCGGGCTCTTGCAAGCCCCAGTTCCCCGAGTGCCGGGCCCAAGAGTCCAATGAATAAACCGTCATTATGTGGGACAGGATAAACGTACGTGGAGGGCGCGAGCGTGATGAAAAGTCAAAAATAAAAGGTTATTTTTTAAAAAAATGTTAATTTTTTGAACTAAAGCAAAAAAAAAAAAAAAAAAAAAAAAAAAAGAAAAAATACATTTTAACCAGGAACGTCTCAAGACCCTTGAGTGTCTAGAAAAATTTTAGGATTTTTTGATGCTTTGGGCCCCTATTGAAAAGTAGGCCCTACTTGAAATCTTTAAAAGTAGACGATGTAGAGAATATTGTCAAATACTCCTTTAAACGGTAATTTGAAACACATAAATGTGCACAACTCACAATCTCAAAAACCTAGGCACAAACCGGCTCGATCGAAAACCGAATTTCGACTAAATGAGTTGAATGATTGTTTATGGTAATATGCCTAGGACTAGATATGGGCAACGGTCATCACATAATAATACAGTCTTACCACTTTTACCAGTTGATACGCTGTTTAAAATTCCCTGCTTTTCGGAGAATATGTACGGATATAATATTTGACCATTAAAATTATCCAGAACACATATGATCTTAAGACAAAGTCGAGAACGAAACGTGGCCCTGGGACCCGGCCTAATTGACCAATGCCATAAGGCACCCCTGATTCGGACATATTTACACTTAAATATTTATTCCAATATGAATTGCAACCAGGGACGTAGCTACCGCCGTATCAGCAGTATCAATGATACGGGGCCCCCAGGCTACTGGGGCCCCAACATGTGTACCTACAACCTCGTTAACACAGCTCTCTTATCTAAAAAAGGGCCCCGAAGGAATTTCGATACAGGGAACACTCAGGACAAGCTACGCCAGGGATTGCAACGGTTGCAATGTAAAAATTAGAAAGAAAAAGTACGTAATACTTATACTATTACTTTAATCCTTTATCTACCAACGCACGCGGTACTTATAAGTATCACTCACATTAAAATTACATAGAATAACCATTTTTACGAATACTCTGACGATACTTTGCAGGAATATTCTGAAATTCACTCTTCCAAGATATATGACAGCACGGGTCCTAGATGAGTATTTTAGTGGGGAAGGCGAATAGTTTCATAGCAGAAGTTGCGTTTTCAGCTGACATTTTGATTGGATTGCAAAGAGTGTCCATTTTGTTTCGTATGTTAATGAAGACCTTAGAAAATGATTTGACTATTTATTTTAAGTGAACATGTATATATAATTAATTTTACATTTGAATATCTATAGTTAATTATTTAATTAGCTCTATCGGATTAAATTTCCCAAAGTTGAGTATTTGGTTTATGTATATCCCTTAATTTTTAAAGTAGTGATTAAAAAAAATATTGCATGGAAAAAACTTCAGTAAATCTAAATGCGGTAGATAAAGGGTTAAAGTAAATGACTTAAAAGACACACAAAATTTTATACTTAGCTTGATAATTTGTACGGTTTATAATTCAGGTCGGATTGCTTTATTGTCTAAGTACATTATTATTGAATTCAATACATTGTTATTGTATTGGAGGTGGGGAGGGGCGATGAAAAAATTATAATTGTGAAAAATGGGTCGCAAATATTGAAAGTTTGAGAAGCACTGTCATCAGATCATAATCAGCTTAAAATTGAAAAGCAAATTAAAAAAAAGATCTTAATATTTTTGCTTTATAAAATTCTTCTGCATGATGTTAATAAATATTTAACTATGAAGTTTCCTTTTGTTTGAAAGGAAAGATATACGATAAGATAAAAAGAGCTCACATGAAACTTTCCAAAATAAATAGTGCGATTACACTCAGAGGAACGAATGTGGCAGGAGCATTACTAAGATTTACGTCATGCTTTATTGTGACATTCAAATACTAAGAAGCACAGAAAGAGTTAAGTTGCATAAATGCATACACTCCACTATTGTATATGTGCAGTAAAATCCTCACATTACTAGCAGTAACATAATGTTGGAATGTGTGGAGATTTTATTCTTAGGTATTTGCAAGAGAGAGAGAGAGAGAAAGAAACCTTCTAAGAATTCTTATGAAAGAGACTATGAAACAGTTCTAAAAGCATCACTCACCATAATAACGAATAATATTTGTGAGTAATTTCCTGCGAATTTTAACACGTACATTTTCAGAATACAAGTAAAATATGTAACGGAATTACCGACGAGTTTCCAACACCTTGTACACTAACTTTTTATTCAGGATAGAGAATCAAAAGAAAAATTATAGAAAAATATCAATAATATTACTGAGATTCTATGGTATGATTTTAGCGTTTATAGGAAATTAAATATACAAATTTTACAGTCATAAAAATTTAACAAAATGTGATATTACAATATATATCCGTACATATTTTTAAGAAATATATTATTTATATACATTTTATTATTTAGTAAGTAATTCACATAAATTTCAATTGTACGATAAATTTGTTATAATTTGAAATCCAAGAACTGACTAGGTGTTTAGAAAGCTAGTCGACGAAAGAATTATTTTGTAATTGAGAATTGTAGATTTAAAGATTTTTCGCGCTGACCCACTCATATAAAACAAACTCGGGAAGCAAAAATCAATTGCGAAATGCAAATCAATTTGATGAATGATATGAAAAATTGATATGAATCAATATTGATTTACATCAATATGCAAATCAATTTATTAGAGTTAAAGTTATCTTTTATATGTTTTTTTATGTTTCAAATACATTTTTTTTCCAAACATTATGAATTTTTAATTTTTATGCTTACACTGATTATATTTAAATTATATCTAAAGCTATAAATGTTTAACTTACAAAAGTTAATGTACGAATTTTCACGTGAAAATTTGTAGACATAAATATCAACAGCTATAACTTGAAAAGAGCATATGTAACTATGAACACAATAGATATAACTCTTACTATTTATGAAGTTATCTTAAATATCAAACCTTAAAAAATATTAAATTAAAACTTGCAAGATTATTAAAAAAAATTCAAATGAAAGACAAAAAGCAAAATGTACAAATCAGGGCATATAGAAAGGCAATTTATCTATCAATTTCTCTTTTCTTCCTTCTCTTTATATATATATATATTATATATTTTGGTAAATATTCAAAAAATATTAAGATAAATAATATAATTAAAATTATTTCTAATATATTTTTATTCTGGTAATATAATTCCATCATGCAAACAATATTGCATTAAATGACGTACGGAAAATTATATTCCTTTTTCCTTGTATATCATTGGATAAAACTATAGCAAGTATTTTTTTTATTTAAAATATTAGCATGTCTAATATCGAATAAATATCTTTAAGAAGAGATTTATAAATTCACGAATCAAACCAACAACCAAATCATTTCTGAGATTCGTGAAAGATTCTAATCCCATTTCGTTCGTGAACAACTTCCATAAATCAATGCGAGACATTTTCTCTTTCAACAGGTACAAAAGGGGTTCTCGCCATTCATCATTTTCTTGGAAAATTTCCCAAGAGGGTAGGAACCGATGTTTTCATTTCCTTATTCCTGTCTCTTAATCAAGATCGTATTATTCATAACACCCACTAGGATGAGGTCTACAGACTCCACGGGGATTAGATCCCAGGAGTTTCTTGCTGCACCAAAGAACCAGTTTATATATCATCCTAATTATTAATGCGTGTAATGTAAATATTTTTATTATTATTGTATGTTTGTGTGCATGGGAATTAGTACATACAAATTATTTAAAAGATGAATCCTATCAATCTTATCATTAATGCGTGTAAAATTAAATTGTCCATTCCATTTTAAAAATCAGTATTTGTTCTGTAATAAAAAATTAGTATACATCGATGTATCGATAAATAAAATTTTTAGTATTGATTAGGTAAAAAAGCGCGATAAATTTTATTTAAGGTGAAAATCCTTTCAATTTTAAATTATATTTCATTTGTACTTACTATAATATATTATATTAACCATTATTATAATATATTATATTTAAACCCTTATATTATAACGGTTTAAAACGCGCTGATTTTCTGGTCTGATTCAAACCAGAGGAATAAGAAAGAAGAAATCTTCTCATACAGTCTTCCAATGATTTCATAAATCGTTTCGGGCTGTTGTTTCCTAAAGCACAGGCTTCACAAAATCAGAGCTTTGAGATATCGTTCTGATGCACGAGGAAATATATGAACACTAATGAATTTCATGAAGATTGTGCAAATTCTGTTTTGATATTAAAATATACGATTGAAAATGTATAGAATCCCATGTATCAAAGATGTAAGGTTTATGTTTATGCCTTCTGTATCTTATTTAACAATTATTGTAGGAACAGTATTTATCAAACGATTAACTATATTAGACATACCTTTTACAGATGGATATTTTATTATTATACAGGTAAATCAAAATGAATATAGCAATTACAAAAGGCTATAACTATTTAATGAAAAATAATTTATAGATAAGATTTACGTAGAACGTTGACGGAACTTCAGAATTTTGCATATATACGTCATAGATGTTCTATGTGACTTTTCTTGTATCAAACGGACAAGGGAAACGTAAATTATATGGTCCTTTTTTTATTCTGTGAATGAAGTGTTACACCAAATGTTTACCTTGACATTCTTCAGCTGTACTTAATGCCACAGCCAGACGATGATTCCACGAATTGCATCTTTCAGCAAAATGGAGCAGTCCCCACAGTGAGGTTCGGAGGTTTGCCCATTTTTCAAACAACATCTTCCAAAGCGTGGATTGGTCGAAGTGGAGATGCCGCTGATGTATTCTGCTCTTAGTCACCGACACCTCCAATTGTTCTATTTTTTATGATGTTTTGTACTTCCAATGCCCAAAACAATTGAAGAAATGAAAGGACACATTTGTAATGCATTTGCGTGAAATGGAGTATCGCCTAGGTATTGTCCGTGTGACCAAGAGAAGTCACATAGAATTCTCTCTCTCTTCTATGGTGTATGTATACAAAATTTTGAAGTTCCGTCAACACATTCTGTATAAATCTTATGGAAACATTCATTTCCATTAAGTAGTTATAATCCTTTGTAATCACTATATTTATTTTGACTTTGTATTTTACGCATGTGCTATATTCATTTTGATATTTAAGATTTTGTAGTCATGAGAAGACAAAAATCTGGGTAGTGAGCAAATCGGCATTTTTATTTACGTGTTTTAAACATTAGAAGAGAAAACTGCGCCCCCCCCCCTCTCTCAATGCCAGAGGAAGAATTCCTTCGTACATGTAGATCAGAAAAATTAATACAAGCGCATATTCACAATTAAAGGTAAACATAAGTTTTTTTTAGAAATTAGAGAAGTGTCTTTAGAAATATATTTTGAGTTTAATACTTTTAAATCTGAATTGAAATGAGACTGGCTTTGTGAAATATGTAGTACTCGCAACTACGATTTAGAATATAATTACTTAAGGTATCCGACTACGTTCGGAACCGTGATTTTGCAAAAGCGTGTAAATGGATAATATTTCTGATATTTAGTGTCACTTAGATTAGAAAATGTATATAAAATAGTTTTAAGAATAGTATTACTATAAAAAAATATTTAAGTACAATATTTTGACAAAAAATGAACATAGATTACCCATTTTCAAAATATTCTCCTCTTGTGAACAATGCTTCTATTATAATAAAATTTTGCCTGTATATAGCTCAGTCCTTTGTACAGAGGCTCAACTAGAATTTTTGAAATATATAACTTAAAAGTGGTTTTATCCATGTTTTACGACAACAGAGGGGAGAAATTTTTTAAGAAAAAAACGCCGATAATTATTTCAATGGGTTGCAAATCTGATAATAATGTGAATTTTTCAAAATTCATAGCTGAGCCTCTGTACAGAGGTCTGAGCTATACACAGGCAAAATATTATTATAATAGAAGCATTTTTCACAAAAAGAGAACATTTTGAAAAATAGGTTATTCTAAGTTAATTTTTTGCCGAAATATTGTATTTAAATAAAAAATTTTTGTCAAAATGTCCTTAAAACAATTTCACACATGTATTCTAATCTAAGTGATACTAAATATCATGCGAATTATCCATTTATGCGCTTTTTTAAAACCACAGTTCCGAACGTAGTCGGATACCTTAAGATTAGAATTTCAAATTAACGTAAAGGTAAGTTGCTACATATTTTAACGTAAAGTACATAAACAAAGTCTGTTAGTTATAGGTCTAATTATAAAGAAAATTCACTTTAACACAGATTACATTTATCCATTATGATTCCAAGCTCGTGGACGGAATGTTACGGATTCGAGTCTTGATGTCACTAAAGCCCTGCCGTGCAAAGGGGGTGATGTACGTTAATTCTGTTGAGGCACAATGTCCTCCAGTTGGCGTGTCGTAATCGTCACTTGAACGAGGTTCAAATTTACGAGGTCCGTCACCAATCACCTCCCCCCATTTCGCTTTATAATGCGAGGTAAATATACAACTCTCTCACTCCCACTCTGCACATCCCAAGTAATCTGAGTGTATTTTTTTTGTTTCTCTCATTTCAATACAGTAATAAATATTTCCTATAAGAGTTTGGACGTGAATCTGTTTTATTACACATACCATAAAAAGTATCATTTCAAATTCTCGAAACACTAACAGAAAAATATAATAGTAACGAAACTCAAGAAACAAGAAGTTGTCATGTACTTCAACTTTTACCTTTTCTTATAAAATATGTGTTTTTTTCCCCCGCAAACAATAGCGCATGCGACGAAGGGGATTTAAAGTAGGTATCCGTCACGTCTTTTCGAGTATTATTCTAACCCATTATCTTCCTCAAATAAGATATAATACCAGGATGCAGTCTCCACTTATCATTCTGAAAAGATTTTATCTTCAGGTAAACAGCATTTTCTTCTTACATAAATAGAGGTATATCCGTGGAAGTAACGGGAAAATCATAGAAGTGTTTTTGCTTCAATGGAACGATTTTCTCCCCCTTCGGCTTTTGAAAAGTAGAGGAAAGGTCAAGGATTCTTTTGAAAGAGTTTGTCGTTTTATGCCGTTTTATGTTTGACAGATTGTCGTAAAATAAAGTTTGTTTCAGTTGTAGGAATATTTTTTTCTTTTTAATATAGAATGTAGTCTTTAGGAGTGTAAAGTGGTGAACCATTTATTCATGTGATAAATAAATTACGTTAGTGTGCACATTAATGTTTGCAAATTAAATTTTTCACAAACTTTTAGATAAACAGAAATAAACTAATTTTTTTTAAAAAAAATTCTTTTAGATTTCAGTTAAGTCTATTTTAAATTATTCACAAATTAATAAAAAAATAGTCATTAAGACCTTGCCTGTGGAATATATTTAAGAAAAACGTGCCAAAAAAATGGAATTTTTTTCTTTTTAAAATTGTTTATTATACTCATCAAAATGTTAAAAATTGGTTAGTTTTTAAAAAAAACAATTTTTAAATACTGTTAAATTACTGAAATATTCAAGATTTTTACATATATTGAAAATGTTAATGAATAACAATTTTTGGTTAAATTATAGCAAAATAAATCATATGACCTAATTCTGAAGATGAATATAATACGCTAATACATAACAAAGTTACTCTCATGAATTCCGTGTGATCCTCAGATTCCTTTAAATTTCACAAATCTCTTGCAGTGTGGCGTGTAGGAACTGCAAAATTACAAAAATCCGACAAATAGTGCTACATTAACGAAATTTTCGCGGGAAAGTATCGCAATGCATTGGAAAAATGGTAAATTATATGCTATGCATTACACGAGCTGAGTTCGCGCTTCATGTGTTTGAAAGACCAATTTTTCATTTGCCCGAACTCAGCTCGGGCATTTTAAAATTGGAGCATTTACATTACCCGAAGTGAGTTCGGGTGTCACAGGCAAAGTGTTAAGCTGATCAAGTCCAAACTCTACAGATGATCTCTTTGTAGAAACACTTTCAGGTACTTTGTCTTCCTAATAGTAAAAAATAAAAGACGAAACTTTGATCGCGGATGGGAAAGAAATTTCCGTTCAAAGCGTATTTTCTGACCGTCTTGCCGAGCCGCTTAAGAACTCTTTGAGGACCATTAAGGAGCATCGGTAGCCTAGTGGTCAAGGTATCGGATCATGGCAAGCATACCATGATTTCGAGCCTAGTGCCACTTAAGACCCGCCTTGTAGGAGAGCGATGCACGTTAAATCTGTCAAGATCTCAAACGTCCTCCCGTTGGTGTAGTGCGGTGACCATGGTTCAAAATTACGAGGTTTGTCGCCAAAAGCCCTGGTGTAGCTGATCAGTGCGACGTTAATATTCACTTAATTAGTTGCTTATGCTTGAATTAACATCATTTTAAATTACGCATGGAAGGAGGGCTACTGACTTCCAAATTGTTAATGGTTTTATTTGTAGCATTCTAACAAAATCTGCACAAATATAGTCTACTAACTACTGACTTCATTATTTTGATTTAATGCGGTACAATTAAGGTATCCGACTACATTTGGAACCATGATTTTAAAAAAGCGCATAAATGGATAATTTTCATGATATTTAGTGTCACTTAGATTAGAATACATGTAAAAAATTGTTTTAAGGACATTTTGACAAAAAAAAAATTATTTAAATATA
This sequence comes from Trichonephila inaurata madagascariensis, assembly GCA_019973955.1. NCBI lineage: Eukaryota > Metazoa > Arthropoda > Arachnida > Araneae > Nephilidae > Trichonephila > Trichonephila inaurata. The sequence goes on along the minus strand of BMAV01026048.1, from coordinate 53,708 downwards.
ATATTTTGGCAAAAAATTAACTTAGAATAATTTTTTTTTCCAAATGTTCTCCTTTTGTGAAAATTGCTTCTATTATATAATAATATTTTGCCTGTATATAGCTCAGACCTCTGTACAGAGGCTCAACTAGAATTTTTGAAATATATAACTTAGAAGTGGGTTTATCCATATTTTACGACAACAGAGGGGAGCAATTTTAAGAAAAAACGCCAATAATTATTTAAATAGGAGGTAACTCTGAAAATAATGTGAATTTTTCAAAATCTCTGGTTAAGCCTCTGTACAGAGGTCTGAGCTATATACAGGCAAACTATTATTAATAAAAAAGCATTTTTCACAAAAGGAGAACATTTGGAAAAAAGATTATTCTAAGTTAATTGTTTGCCAAAATATTGTATTTAAATAATTTTTTTTTGTTTTAATGTCCTTAAAACAATTTTATTCATGTATTCTAATCTAAGTGACACTAAATATCATGAAAATTGTCCATTTATGTGCTTTTTTAAAATCACAGTTCCGAACGTAGTGGGATACCTTAATGTTACTTCATTTGCTTGACGTAAGTAACAACTGATCTACGGCACAAACACGGTACTTGAACATATATACCACTTTATATCACCATAAAGTAAAGAAAGTCACATTTAAGAGGCTTCAGCTCTCATAATTCAATACAAAAATTATAATCTGTGGAATCAGAAAATTAACTAACCACAAAGAAACTGTCGAGAATGATATTGTATTCGTGCATGTTATTACGGTGGACACCATGAACTTTTCGGGTATATTCTGGTGAAAAAGTGAAAGAATATGTCCTAGTTGGCCACAAATTCGATATATAATTTCTGTGGAGTCTATTAAATGGAATAACGATCATTAATTTCCTAATAAAATTGATCTTGATGTTCCAGTTAAATACGGGGAAAGGAATAAAAATATAAAGCTTATGTCCCTTATGAATTACGTTATTGTTAAATGAATGTAACGTGTCATAACTGTAAAATGTACGAACGGTATTTCATATTTTGTAATTTGAAACATTGCTAATGATAAGTGGATATTAAGTACATTTAGTCTTCTCTTAAGATAATGTACCATAAAAAATTC
>BMAV01026048.1:27066-52201 GCA_019973955.1 Trichonephila inaurata madagascariensis | reverse complement strand
TTAACACAAAAAATGACATCGAAATTTACGGGTGCGCGTTATACGCTTGGTATAAAATTGATAGCTTTAAGAATAAAGAAAAAAAAAGAGATGTGAGCATAAAAGGAAATTTGACTAAATATATCCCAATATTGTTTATTTTAGAGAAAGACCTACCTTATGATCTTAAAATGTTGTAATTCAAGAAGCATACAACTTTTTCAAAAGCCTGGGATAATACTTCGAATAAATGACACCAAAACATAAGAGCATTGCATACGTATTTTTCAGATCTCTTCGTAAAAAAAGGAGTGCGCGTCATACGGCCAAAATACCTAAAAATTAAAAAATTGCAACTTGAAAGTATAGGTGCGCGTTATACTCTGGATTTTACGGTAAATATTTTTAGGAGTATTCGTTTCATACGTATTATCATTCAAATCTGTACTGACGTATAACATATTTTATACAATTGAATTTTACCATTCTACAATTACAGGTTTTATGGGATATGGAGTAACAAAGGCTATTACCCCATAAGAGAAATTTTACAAATTAATAGATATCAAAATATTTCACATTTTCTAAACAAAAAAAAATCTAAATGTTGATCTATTTGACACAGCATTCTCCAATAAATCTTTGAAAGAGATGTGGCAATGTGAAACAATTTTAAGAAAATGTTTGAGATGATTTCGAAGATGTTTACCATTCTAACATCATGGGAAATTATGGTTGATTAATTGATTTCATTTCCATCATTGAGTGTGGCCAATTAGTAAGTGCTTATTAATGTCCCACTTAAACGCATTACAGGGGCTATTGTTGGCTGTCTGTATAATTTAGAACCGTGGTCAAGTGTGAGGAGCTGTACCATTTTCTCCAAACTTTTACATCACGGCAATGGAGGATTGAACCTCAATATCAGCCTTTCTACACGGAGGGTTCTATGTGGCACTAGGATTTGTACTCCTTACTCAACAATGCCGAAAATGAGTTCATGACCATGACTACTGGACTGCTGAGGTCACTGGGAAATTTTGGATTTGGAATATTGCTTTTTACAAACCATGTACCTGATTGATGTTTTAAGGTATCCGACTACGTTCAGAACCGTGACTTTTCAAAAATGTATAAATGGATAATATGTATGATATTTTGTGTCATTAGATTAGAAAAAGTATATAAAATTGTTTTAAGAATAGTATTACAATAAAAAAATATTTAAGTACAATATTTTGACAAAAAATGAACATAGAATGACCCAATTTCAAAATATTCTCCTTTTTTGAAAAATGCTTCTATTATAATAATATTTTGCCTGTATATAGCTCAGACCTCTGCACAGAGGCTCAACTAGAATTGTTGAAATATATAACTCAGAAGTGGGTTTATCCATGTTTTACGACAACAGAGGAGGGCAGTTTTAAGAAAAGAACGCTGATAATTATTTCAATTGGTGGTAACTCTGAAAATAATGTGAATTTTTCAACAATCATAGTTGAGCCTCTGTACAGAGGTCTGAGCTATATACAGGCTAAATATTATTATAATATAAGCATTTTTCACAAAAGGAGAACATTTTGAAAAAAAGGTTATTCTAAGTTAATTTTTTGCTGAAATATTGCATTTAAATAATTTTGTTTCTGTAAAAATGTCCTTAAAACAATTTTATACATGTATTCTAATCTAAGTGATACTAAATATCATGAAAATTATCCATTTATGAGACTTTTTAAAATCACGGTTCGAACGTAGTCGGATACCTTAAGTGAATATAGGAGGGGAAAAAAGGATGTGTATTTCACGAATTAAACAGAGATGATTACCAGGAACCATTTCCAAGAAGAACATGATATAAAAATTCCAGATATAATTCGAAATGGTGATAATAATAAACAAATACAGAAAGAGAAAGAATATAGTAATGGCTTACAACACAATTTGAATTCAAAAACAAAATGAACAAAACTAAAATAGTATTCCTTTAATTAATATTCTAAAACTAAGCCATCATCTTAATCATAAACTTTTAAAGAGAAAAAAATACCCTCTGCAATCGAGTCTTACCAATGAAAAACAAACAAATAAAGCATTATTGCTCAACTTTTAAGAAATATGCAATTAAATTTGTGAGTTAAACATATTTTTAAATTCACTTTTATATTCAGAGATTGGATCTAAGACTCCAGAGGGACTTCGCAAATATTATAATCCAGTTGTTTCTTTGTTTGGATATTAAATAAAAATGACTCAGCCAAGTTTTTTTGAGCAAGGAACAATGTTGTGTACACCTTTCTATTGTTCGAAAAAGAAACGATTCCTTACTGTTTCATTGAAATAGAATTTCAGTTTTTTTTATGACGAAATATAAAGGGATTTTATCTGTAATCACATTTTAGAGAACATCTCCAACAAATTGAATCTAAATAGTATAAAAAAACCCAATAAAATGAACAAAAAAAAATATTCATATTTTTCAAAATAATAACATTCATATTATTTTTGTTGCAAGGGAAGATGTTTTTTTTTTCAGTTAATCTTGTTCATCTATAAGTAATTTTCGTTTTTGATGAATTCCTTTATCCCGTCTCTTCGAAATATAATAAAATAGAATGTTAATAACATTCAGGTTTAAAAGAGGGAGAGGGATATACACTCTTTTTTTTTTTTTTTAAATATTTTATTAAGATAAAACTTGTTTACTGAATTTAAGATTAAGTATATAAATTTGTTACAATAAATTTTAAACATAGTTAATAATTAAATTTATTTTGTTTGATCGTTAAGTATTTTATTGTATGAGGTTTTTTTACGTTATTAATTTAGTAAAGAATATTTCTAAAATAGTATAGAAAAAAAATGATAGAAAATAGAACAATATGCACTTTTAAATGAATTTTTCTTTTTTGTTTTGTAACAATTGCAAGAAATGCTTAACAACAAATTATTATTATCAATATATTGTTCATTTAGTTAATCATCAATTGCTGAGAACATTAATCTTAAATTGCTGCTTCCAGAAAAGGTCTGAGATAATGTATACATTATTTTTTTTTACAATCTTGTGAAGAATTAATTGGTAAAATGTTAAGTCACAGTCATTTTAATTTATTTTACGTTACTTGGAGAGTACTTTTTCTGTATTTAAATTCAATTAACCTGTAAAAAATTTAGTTTAAAAGGAAATGTTTAGTTACTATACTTAGTTTTCAATCTATATTTGTGAATAAGAAATAAATTTAAAAAATAGAAAATCAGCTAGTCATATTTCAGGAAATATTTTAATAAATTTTTGTGATATTTATTACTAGATAGATAATACATTATTCTGCTTAATTTTTTCCCCCAATAATGATCAAAGGAAATTTTTAAAAAATGATTTTAAAAAAATTAGATTAATTAAATATATAACCAATAAAGCGACTTTAGATCCCTTTATTGTTAAAGAAACAATTTTTAATCAAGATATTTATTGCAAAATTTATTTTGATAAATAAACCCTTTCTTCAGAAAAATTTAATTCGGAGATTGTAATTAAAAGACTTTTACTTAAGTAAAGCACAATTACATAAAATTAACAAAAACAATAAAATATATAGAGTAATAATAAATAAAAAAAATTATCATTTCTAACAAAATAACATTTTTTCTTTCCAATGTAATTTATAATAATTAAAAGTTTAGGTTTAAGTTGAAAACTTTACAACTAAAAATGATTCGATTTGACTGTTGAGATAGAAAATTCTTTATATTTTAATTAATTTAAATAAAATTAAACAAATGATATTCAGAAATATACTTATACATCGATCCTACATATGTAAAGTTGTGAGCACTATTCGTGAATAGCGAATATTTACTAATAATTACAATAATATGTGTATTAATAAAAAAAAATCCTGTATGTCAGTATTTTTAGATATACGAGTAAATAAGTAGGAATATTTATAATTGTTCATTTTATATACATTGAAGTACTTCAAATACAATTATAATGAAACATAATGTTCTGATAAACATTATGAAAAAATAGACCTCAAAAGCGTTGTATATGAAATGCTTTAAATAATTTTCTTAAGAATTTATTCTTTCATTTATAATAACCAGTGCATATTCTTTATAGTGCATATTCTTTTCACTCTGTAGACATCGTAACGCAAAAATATTATACTTTAATGATATAAGAGACAGACATAGGGATTGCAGTGCAGTAGACAGTCTGGAAATAAATACTTAAAACGTCTGACTGCATTTTAACTGGGATTTTGTATACGAGCGTATTAATGGATATTTTCTTTTTCTTTTTAGAATAAGTTGAATTAAAATATACATATAACAATAATTTAATAATATTATTACAAGAAAATACTATTTAAATGAAATTTCTTTTTTATCAAAAAATGCAGAAAAAAATGACATATTTTCAAAAAATTATCTTTTAATGAAAAATTCTTGTATGATAATAATGATATTTTGTGTGTTTATATATATATATATATTTAAAATTTCTGTACAGAGTCTGAATTCTGATTTTTGAGATATGTAATTTAGGAGAGAGTTTATTCATATTTAATAAAACTTATTTATATTTTAACAAAAAACACCGTTTTTTTATTTAAATTGATCGTAAAATATTGTGATTGTTTTCAATACTTTTAGTTCTCTCTGTATATAGGTAAATAAAGGTAAATGTCTTAGCTGTATATAAGTAAAATATTTTTACTATCGAAATATTTTTATTTTTTTTTATAAAAAGTTATGTTCTGAAAATATGTCCTTTTTTTTCTTCTTTTTTTTTACCGAAAAATTGCAGTTAAATATTTTTTTTTATTATAATAAAAATAATTTTGCATTTATATTCCAGCTCTCAATAAAAAAAATTATCAATTTTCAAAATTTTCAGAATCAAGATTCCAAACGTAGTCAATCCCCTTAAGAGAACCAGAAAATATCATACACATTCAAAAAATAGATATTTAAAATTTTAGTGTGAAAAAAAAATGTATATATTTCTAAATGCAAAAATGTATAACACTTATATGTTCGTTGATAAAATAACCTTAAAATATGAAAATGTAATTGACAAAAATGTAAGCAAACGCTTACAAATGTTTAATTTTTTTTCACTTTTTATCAAAAGCATAAATTTTTGCTTTTAGGTACAATTGAAAAAAAAAAAAAATTATTGCACAATATGGTTCCAAATTTTTCATACTTCTATACAGGATGCCTGTGCATATCGTGAACCTGTTTTTTTAGTCGAAGCATTATATAGTTTTTTTAAAAAAATAGTTTCATTTATAAAAAAGGGGAAAAATAAAATTTTTCAAAATTAAAATTTTTATAATTTTTTTAAAATTAACTATCTTATATATATATAATACTTTACAAAAAAAAAAAAAAAATAGGTTCACTATATTTTGTATATCGTTTTATATATGTGCAAAAATATTTTACATATGTAAGAGTTAATGTTTGAAAAAATGGTACCTAAACACACAAGAATGCACTATGAGATCTCAAAAATTATTTGGAACTTAAATTAAAATAAATAAATAAATTAACTTTTTTTTTTGTCTACAGAGTAAATAAAAAAACCTTTTTTGATCTCATAAAAATCGAAGCTCTATTGGAAATCTTTAAAGATATATATCCCATAAACAAATAGTCTTATTTTTGGCATTCTATTTTTTCGAGCACGTTCTGGTACCCTTAACGATAATGGAAGAAAACAAAATGGCAAACAAATATTTATATCTATTTTTGCTTCAATGTTTTGTATGTTAGGACTTTTTCATACATTGTATATTTCTTAATTAAATTAATCCATTTATCCTCCAGAGGTAACAGAGAACATCCAACAGCAAAAACAATCTCTTTTATGGATACAAATCTGGATTCCATGTAAAAAAAAAAGTTATTCTGTAATATCTTAGTACATCTAATCAGTACAGTGGACTAGTGTTTGTAACAGCATTTATTCTATCGATCGGCCTATGTTGCAAGTCAGTTGTGAATCGATATGGTGCATAAAACCAAGAAAGAAGAGACGTAACAAAAGATGTAGTCCTTAGTTAACTCCCGAAGGGCCCAGAAAATAGGTTGGGATGCGGAGGGAACTCGGGGATTTGGAAGAGCAAGAGCAAGAAATCAACAAAAGGCTGGGATTCGATATAAGCTATCAATAAATCGATGGAAAAAAGTGGTCAATCATCGCTGATTCAAGAGAAAACGATTCGGTGGAATGAGTCTTTGAAAATAATCGATTTTCTAAAAGTTCTAATCGACTGAAGCGGAATCGTAGATTTAGAGCTTAGTTTATGCATTATTGTTTGAGAACAATGGCTCGGAGGAAGTGGGATTGAGTGAATGAGAAAGCTGGAGTGGATGATGGAATTTTGAATGTTTAAGTATTGTTGTGCTGGGATTGGTTTGTTACTGCTCTCATCAAAAGTAGTGCTGTGAAATACTTCAATAAGTTTACGTACTTAAAATGAAAAATACGCTTATGAAGCTTAGGAATTATTTGTACATCAAGGGAATTATAATGATTTTTTCTAAAAATTCATAATATGCACGTAAGCAAACACTGCAGAATTATAATTAATTTTCAAAAGCGTCATTTTTAAAATATAGAAAAAGGAAGTGGTACAAATTTTTTTTAAATTAATTATTAAAATTATTAAAAATTAAATTGAAAAAATATATATAAAAATTATTAATTAATGAATTAATATTTTAAAAAACTGCATTAACATCGTGTCATCTATTACAAGTTTAAAAAATGTATTTGAACTTGAGTGGATGAGAATAAAAAGTATTTTATTTTCGATTGAAACTTTGAACAAGATATATAAATAAATATATGTAAGGAGAGTGTGAACTAATATTACGAATTGAATAACCATAAGTCTGAAAGCTGTTCTGTTCACTAAGCAAAGTGAATGAGAGTTAAATTAACGCGTGGCACTATAAAACAAAACGAGGGCTATTGACGGCGGATGTCGTAGATTTGCATCTGGGTCAACAAATGAGGACGACATCTGAGCTGGCAATTCCCTCTCCAAACTACCCCTCTACACCAACAGTACGACATTGAGCCACGACAAATTTGAAGTCCATCAGTCCCTCTAAAACTCGTCTTTAATGGCACAAGTGTTCTATCTCATGAAGCACTAGTTGTAAGTCCGTGACCGACCACTAGGCTACCACGGACTAGTGGCGTAGCTAGTCCAGAGTGGGCCCTGTATCGAAGATTCCTTGGGGGCACTTATTTGTGCCTTTTAATAGTTTTGCGACTTTTTCTTACACTTGTTGGGGTCCCTGTAGCTTGGGGTCCCGTACCATTTATACGTTGGTAGCTACGCCCCTGCCACTGACACAAGTGTAGCGGATTGTAATTATTAAGCACACACAATCTTTATTTAAAACAACTCGATAATCTCTTTTTTTAGATAGAGATCAAGAATACAGACAGCGTTTTATTCTAAGCGAGGGTTAGGTTTATAAGTCATGACAAGTATTTTTTTTCTTGTAGACATGCGAACGGATCGCAAATGTATATGTGTCGTGTGAAGTTCTTCAGGCATAGCGTGTATGCAGAACATCAGATGGCTCTGTGATAGCTTTAGTAGCTCAGTGAGGGCTGTGAAATCAGTCAGTTAGTGAGTGCCACGCAAAATGGAAGTAACCCATGTTGAGCAGTGCGCTTGCATCAAAATAGCCGTTCTCCGAGAGAGAAATGCGATGGAATGTCTCAGTGAATTAGTGGAAGCCCTCTGAAATAATTCCCTACCTTACCGTACAGTAGCACGGTGAATAGGAAAGCTTCAGCAAGGACGTGTGTCAATCAGTGATGACCAACGTTCGGGACGACCGGTCAGTGTGCGGATCGACTTGGCCGTGCCGTCATTGAGCAGCTCATGGATTGCATTAAGGGTCATGGACTACATTAAGAATCTTTAGGCCTAGGTTTGTGTTGTCAACTTTATGTGTACTGTGTTGTCATTCTTTTTCACCGTGAAGGCCATATTGCCCTGCATATATATACTATCGTAATATATAAATGTGTTACGATATTTCAGTGCTATCCATTGTCCACACATGTAAATACCTTGAACTTTCATCTGTATACGTCACATTTTCCAACCGGACTGGTATCTTCAAGAAAAAAAAAATAGTTGCCATGACTTTTGCCTCAACCTTCGTATTATTTATGCCGTATTTAAAGGTATTTATTAACATTAACTTAAACATAAGTATACTTTCAACATAAAAATGTAAATCCTACACAAATTTTGCATTACGGATCTTTTAAACTTAATTATTAAAATTTGAAAAAAAAAAACGCAAAACATAAAAATATTCATTTAATATAGTTAAATATTTGATGCACGCGCTTTGTTCCTGCAACTCTCTATTTTATATCGCACAATATCAAGTGTATAATTTGGGACTACATTTTATATTGTTCTGAATGTGTTCAGTGGATACCACAAATAAATTGTTAAAGAACTTCCTTACGAACACACAAAATACTCTTCAAATGAGAAATGATTTGTTCACATAGATATGTTGAAACAAAAGCGGAAAGCACAGCACATGTATAAGCTGTCTATTTATTGTTAGAATGATTTTCCAGATTTTTGAATAAGTCCGTAAATTTTCTTTCTATAATTCTAAAGATGTTAGTTCAATAAGTTTCATTTCTAACTTATCAACGGTACTCTAAAACTGACTATTTCGTAGAGAGGTATAGGGAACCACTAAAAATTGACGACCCCTAGTCTATGAAGTCCATCCCCATCAGTGTTTATTACAGACGTGTAAATATCTTTAAAAGTGATCTGGTTTTTTTTTGTTTTGTTTTTTTATATATATAGGAATATTTGTTAACATAAGAAAGATTTTTTAATATTAATGATATGGCTAATAGTTTATTTTATTAATTTCTAACATATACTCGAAATAATATTGATAATTATAAAAGCAATTATATAGGTTATGCAAAACACGCACACACATTCTTATCATTTCCATTATCATTTTTATTGAGCACCAAATACTCATAGAGGAACGCTTTTTCAATTCCTACTATTAGTTTACTCTCTTTCTTTCTCTATGTGTTTTTCGAATATGATTGTTGGATGTTTATCTCTAGTTTGTAGAGAATAAGACAATATATATATATATATATATATGACAGGCCCCAGGCCTGCTGGTAAAATGAGGAAGGCATCATCTCTTTAATAACTTCTTTATTTCGCTTCAATCACATAAAATCCAACATGACGGCCCTTTGGCGCACAACTAAGTAGAACATTAACAACCAATTTGACCAGGAGTCACCAGCTAAGCCTTTTTGAGCATGCGTTCTTCTTCGTCAGCGCTCGCTCCCTTTTTAAATAGGCTTATTTACCTACAAATCCTTACGTGATGGTAAAGAGTTCACTCTATTTTTATTTATTACTTACTTAATTTTGAACCTAAACTTTTCAAACCTGATATATATCATGCATTGGAGTAATTTTTGGAATGGCAGGAGAAATGCAGCTTGCAGTCGTTTATCATATTTTCTTTAATGTTCAACAAAGCAGTCTGCACTCCAAGTCATGACAAAACGAGTCTTATTTCAGTGTCGATCAAGAGTCAGTGCGTCGTTCGTTCACGTGGTTCTTCGTAAGTTCGCCGGAGTCGAAGTCAAAGTTCTTACGCGGGAGGCGGGTTGAGTTGTTCTGGTAGGTTTTACCCCAACAGATACTTGAAGGGTTGGGGATTCATCCCATATAAATAAATATATATATATCCTGTTCAAATTTTCAATCGTTAGTAAAATACTTTCTATTCATCCTTTCAAGTTCAAATACATTTTTTTAAAATTTGTAGTGGATGCCACTTGATGTTAATAAAGTTTTTTTATAAATATTTTTTATTAACTAAATTAAAAAAATGAATAAATAGTAACACAAAAAAAATAACAGTCCAACAGCATATATAGAAAGGAAAACCGTTCGTTGTGTCTCTGTAGAGAAATGGATAGCGCGTTGGATTTCTAACACAGACGTCGTGGGATCTAATCCCACCTGGGAGGGCCTAATTTCTGAGAATGTGATTTCTTTTTTACTATATTATTTAATTAGAAAAATTAAATTTAATTTAAGAATAAATAATAACAAACAAAATACTCCGATCCTCTATGTAGAGAGGAAAATGAAAAATTGCAAGGAAAATCGCTTTCTCTTTTGTCACTTAATATTGCGATTCTATTATATGTATATACATATTTATATTAAATGTAACTATTTCATAAAAAGTAACTAAAATAAAATTTTTCTTTGTCGACTTAAGTAGAAATTGACTTAATTTTTTTTATATTACTTGTTTTATATATATATAATAAGTTTTCTTTCGTTGGTGTTAATTAAATTATAAATGCTATAATTCTGTGTAAAAATTTGGCTTTGTTCAAATAATATAGATAGGAATGGATAATTAATGATATTTTTTGACAAATATGCTTTGAAATTTGTTTCTATTAATGTCAGTTTTTTTAGAAAAAATTAGCTAACTAAGCTAGTCCTAGAGATAGACGTAAAAAGATATCGGATTTAAAGATCAAAAGTACCTAAATTTGAATTGAAAAAGCCTTTTTTCCCAGGAAATTAAAAAATATTAACATAAAATATCAAAGATTTATACCGGCAAATTTTCTTTCTGTGGAAATCTCTTTGCATTTTCTAATTCTTTTATATGAAAAATAAAAATATCGATCTACCTACATCTGCTATGTAAATATTTCAGAGAAAAACGAACTTGTTTTCATTATACGGAAAATATGTGGAAAAATTATGACTCGAGATAAAGGGATTAACCTTTCTATAAGTTTCTCTGCGAGCGATCTTTAATACCCAAACTCGTAACAGCCGTTTGGAATACAATTTTGTAGTTTTTTCTATTTGAAACAAATGAGTTGTTTTAAAAAGAGAAACGAGTAATATAAGAAAATGACTTGCTCATGCAAAAGGAACTGAAGTCCAAATGTGTTAGAAATGGAATACAAAGTCTCCCTATTTTGGAAATGTTTATCGAAATTGGATCCTAATCCTTAGCATCGTAAACAGAGTGAAAGTTCGCAACATGTAATTTTGGATTTCACAATCGATAATATTTCGAAAGAAAATTACTTTTTTAGATCAGGCACATCAGCCAACGATTTAGAAATAATTTCTCGGTTGAGATGCGCCATATATTTAAAAATTTTAAACATGAAATTAGTTGGCAATAAAATTTAAACGTTGTTTTTTTACCATAGAAATCATGATAATTTATGCTACTTCATTTTTTTTTGTAAATAGATACGACGTACGAAATTAACATTATTTAATCAAACGTAATATTATAAATCGAAACCCAGTGTCTAAGGGTTTTCCCCGGGCTGGGCAAGGTTGACTCAGCCTGTCATCCCTTCAGTGGGTAGATAAATGAGTACCAAACTTGCTTCGGAACTTAACACTAAGGGTTTCGCGTCAGACTGACTACCTGACCGGAACATCTGCTCATGCACCTCAGGGTTCATGGTCGCGTATTCTGAATTGGGCGGAGTAGGTTTTGCCCCTCATGGGCCGTCACGCCACTGAGTTAAGATAAGTTAATGTTATAAATCTCTGTTAACTGATGAACAAGGGGAAAATTATTTCAGTGAGTGTTTATTAACATTGCACTATGAAGCATCATGAACGTTATTAGCGAAGGAACTCGCAATTCTGAAATACGGTCAAGTGGCAAGGACGACACTTGAGCTTGCATCCCCTTCCAAAACTATCACATCACGTCATTGGGATAAATTTCAGCTTCAACAAGTTGAACGTGCATAAGCCTCTCTACATGGCAGGTTCTTCAATGGCAAAAGGGCTTGGATTCATGAAATGCAGGTCACGAGCTTGTGAACATAACCCAGCCTTTCTCAAACTGTGGGGTGCACCCCCCTAGGGGGACGTGCTCATTCTACGAGGGGGGTGCGAGCCTTTTGAAAAGTCGAAAACAAACGATTATTTAAAAATATCTTTAATTTACTGAAAGTAAAAATAAAAAAAAAATACAATCTGACATAATAAAAAATAAAATTAACTTTTACACTGATATAATGCACTTATAAATGTATCAGTACTGCATATTGTATTTTATAATTAATTTAACAATACTAAGGTAAAAACAAGCTTAATAGTTACCAGTGTCCCTAAGTGGACCTATCATATATAAAATTATGAACAAAAATTATAACACTTATCTTGATCATTTTTTTTTCTACGGTTTGTAAATAATCCCTTAACTGCCGATTAAGAGTTACGTGTTTCGCTCCCCAATGCCTGTAGACACGCATATGTGATGTACTGGGGGTGGGGGAGAAAAAGAATATAAATAAGGAGAAATTCTCTAATATAAGTAAATCCTTCTCTAACATTGTCAAGTTCCTTTTATAGCTTTTCAAAGCTTTTGGAATAATTTTATGGATGGCAGTGTGCATAAAATATCATACTATCGTACTTCGGAAAAATGTACGTATACGTCTGGGACATTTAACGCACCGGTTGAGAGAGACGTATATATACGTCATTGAGACATAAAAGGTTAAAATCGTATTTTAGCTATAGCATCAAAGTATAGTATTTTTGAATTCAATGCATTTTTATTTGTATTGAGAGGGGGCAATGAAAATTATGATTGTATATTGGGTCGCAAATACTGAAAGTTTGAGAAGCACAGCCATAACCTCTAAGCTACCACGATCACCAAATGTATAAAGGAAGAAGGAAAGAAAAATATGAGTATGAGATTTATATTAACGTTCACTATGAAGTAACACGAATGTAATTGGTGAAGGCTCTCGTGAGAGGTGACGAGAACGAAACCTGAGCTGACAACCCCTTCTCTAAACTACCTAACCACGCCGATGGGAGAACTTTGAACCTCGTCAGATTTAACTCACAGCCCCTCTACACGGCGTGTCTTCAGAGACACAAGGGCTTAAACCCATGACACGCCAGCACGAGTTCGAGACAATAACTACTAGGTTACCGATGCTACAAAAATAAGCCTTGAAGTATAAAATTTGTGTGGGTTGGCTAGTTTTATTTATCACAATGGTGGTATTTAACTTGTTGTGCCAAACTCTTATTATTTATTAGTAAAAAAGTATATATAGCAAAAGGGGGGGGGGGGTTGTGAATCTATACTATGTTTTAATGGAAGAAGGAAAAAAATAGTAAATACATATATTAGTTGGAGAATGTGAAGGAGGGTGAAAGGCAAGGAAAGTTCAGTAGAGCATCCTTGGGAAGTATTTGAAGTAAAATTTAGGAAGCAAGGGGAAATAATATTGTACTAAAATATTATTGAAGATTATTATTAGTTGCAAATACCAAAAGCCGTGATAGCCTAAATTTTATTACCACAAGCTCATTGTCTGCATATCATTCATTCGATCTCGAGTGCTATTGAAAACCTATTGTGAAGAGAGGCTGATGCACGTTATTTATGCCGTGGTTCAAAGTATTCCCGTTGTAGTGGCATGATAGTTTGGAAAAGAAGTGGCAGCTCAAATGTCGTCCTCGACCTTTCGGTGTAGTTCAAAGAAATGCAAGGTCCATCATCAATAGCTCTCGTGCTGCTTCATGGTGTGACGTAAATAAGCGTTCACTCGCAAATAGTTACTTTTCGATTTAAATAACCACTAGTTTACAGGGGGTCTTAAGGCATAGGCCAACTGGGCCCGAGTCCAGGGCCTCTCACCCGCAAATCATAGTTCGAATAACTCCCATTGTCAAATGCTATTTCCAGTTGTATTCTCCAAAAAACTGGGAATTTCGGACTGTATGTAAAATGGCTACATATGATGACCGTTGTCCACATACAGCCCTATCATCATTCACTCAAAAGGCGGCAGTCGATCGAGTTGGTTTGTGCGATTGTAAATCATGCACATTCATTTGTTTCGAGTTATTGTTTGTAAGAGTATTCAACAACGTGTGCTACGATTTACTTTTAGGGGTCATAGGTGGGGCCTACTTTTGAGTAGGGACCCAGGGCCTCAAGAAGTCTTAAGACGTCCCTGCCAACTTATACATTCTGATGTCCATAAAACTTCGCATTCAGTAACATAACGCATATTTTAATAAATATACTTGTCTCTCTCTCTCTCTCTCTCTCTCTCTATATATATAATTTTTAGGTAAGTTACCTCTATCTTGTAATGGATTTAGATATTCCTATCCATTACTTTCAATAGGTTTTTATTCAGTATTATTTACATAAAGGGGGAAGGTTGGCTGGCCAAAAAACATGATCAACCCCACTTTTATATAAATTATTTTATATATTAGCTGTCCTAAGTCAGTAATGTTTATAATACTGCAGCATCCATTTCATAACTTTTAATCCCGGTTACTCATATGTCCTTCATTGTGTGATTTCCCTACTTTCTATGCGTGTTTCGATTGTGATTGTTGGATGTTATCTCTTGCTTCTAGAGAATAAGCATATATATATATATATATATATATATATATATATATATATATATATATCTGAAATGAAAAGAGTTGATTCACAGTTTTAAGGCTACTATTTCACGGACTGCCTAGCATTCATCCACTTAGAGCTTTTCAAGAAAGACAGTAACCAGGTTGAGGTAATATTTTTCGAAGCAAGCTTAGCAATATTTTTCCTCTCCTTCTAAATAAGCTGCGGGAACATAGACACTGTTGTTTTGTCTTCCTTCTGGTGTTCGTGCAGAGAAATACTTCGTTACATCTTTCGAAGAGTTTTGAAAGAACGTTTTGTAGCGCCGGTTATTACTGCTTAAAATAAAACTTTTGACGTTTCCTCTTTGCGTAGAGAAAGGGAAAGATGATGACGTTTTCAGCCACTGAAAACGAATATTTTGATAGAAGCCAGCACTTTTGTACCTCTTCTCCCGGACCATTATCTTTGCTGACAGAGTTATTCGACGACTTTTAGGCATCGAAAGGGATCTCAAGTGTAGGTTAGTTTTGGGATGAGGGTCCCGGGTTCAGTGACCGCCAGGTGCGAGAATTCTCGGTAAAACTGCAAATATATAAAAATCGAAAACCAAGTGCGGTTATGAGATAAGCTCTTATTATCAGCATCAGTGGTAGGAATTGCAATACTGGTATACACCGGGATACCGAATACCGGTATTTTGAGCCGTTTGTTCAATTTTGTAATGTCTATATTCATAACTTTAAGCACCATTTTTTTTTTCGGTATTTACCAGAAGTTTTTAAAATTTTTACACTATATGTTCAGGGATTGCCATCATAGCAAAATAGAATGCGTTTTTGCGTTTATGTCTCCCTAATCGCCGAAATTAAATAGACTGAAAAAAATGCAATCAAGAAAAATGATAAAATATGTGAATCATCCAAGGAAGCGAGCGAAAACTGTTCTATTACAGTTCAGATCAATACTTCACACGCGCAGGATTCATAGTCTTTTATTCGTATATAAGTAAACAAGTTTGTAGTTGTAGAGAAAGTGATCATTATTTTTTTAAATTGTTGAGTTTGTTATTCACATTGTATTTGCATATTATACTTGAGGGTTCAGAATATTTTTCAGATTCATTATATATATACTCATAAATAATAACCAATAATAATGAATATGAATAACTTTAAAGAACATAAAAATCATTTGATAATACTTCGGTTTGGCTTCATTATTTATATTATAAAAACCACAGACCACATACTGAATAGTGATATATATATTTGTGATTTAAATAAATAAGATGTTTCTTTACTTTTTTGCGGTTCTTTATATAGTGTTATAATTTAAAGTTACACATTATTTTTTGTGATATTGTGATATTTATACTATCTAGTAAAACTTGCGATAAAACACAGAAACACCTGTTTTTTTTTTCTTTTTTCAAACTTCTGCTACCGGTATTAAAACTGGTAGTCCTGTATTAAGATCTAAAAAATAGAACTCTTAGTCCGATATTGCACTCAGTGGTAGGTTACATTCGTCACTCGTGGTTTTGGTATAACATCAATAAAATT
The DNA here is from genome assembly GCA_019973955.1 of Trichonephila inaurata madagascariensis. Classification (NCBI taxonomy): domain Eukaryota; kingdom Metazoa; phylum Arthropoda; class Arachnida; order Araneae; family Nephilidae; genus Trichonephila; species Trichonephila inaurata. Next base: position 36,137 of record BMAV01026048.1, on the reverse strand, counting down.
AAAGAAAACCCAAACAATTTCATTCAGTGGTTGAGATTGACAGATTACTTATTTATTGACATCGCAATCTAAAGCAACACGAAAACTAGTAAACTGATTTGTTGCTTAAAATTCCTAGCACTGAGTCTTCGCATGACGTTTGCAAAGTACAGTGTGATAAATTATACAGTATAAATTTAAAAAAGTATTTACACTTTATACCGTCGATCAATTTCACCTAATCAAAGTACGCCGCCGAATGCTAACGAAATTATTATTATTTTTATTTATTTATTTATTTTATTTATTTATTTATACTTTATTTTTTTTGTATTTGCATGGGAATAGTTTTCCACTGTTATCAGCATATCGTGGAATTTCTTTTTATCTGACGAATTGGTTGACAGTATAATACGCAAATACCCTAAAATAATTTAAATTGTTATTATTAACATTATACAAAGGAAATTTAATTTAAATAAATATAAGTTATATAATAAAAGGATCAATGAAATGCTAGAAATAAAATATTTGTGTGTTTGAAGATTATTCCCTAGAGAAGTCAATCAATGTTAAAGGTGTATGTGATTTAAAGTGTTTTAATCGAACATAGTTAAAGGCGGAAAATTAAAAAAAATGCTTCACATTAAGTGGTGAAACATATTGATAACGAACATAAGGGCCCTCTCTCCGTGTTTTTTGGCGATGGAGCTGAAGTGAAGAAATCGACACCAGGGAAAATTTTGAAGTTCTACACTTTTAACCCTTTATGACCCAGCTCCCTCGATTATGCGGGTTTGTACCGGTTAGCCATTCTTTTTTATCCCTTTAAAACCGGAAATATTTTTATCTTCAAATATTACATTCTTCTGCTTATTAACGCTATGCTTATCCCATTGACACTAGGAAAAAAATAATAACATTTATGCTACATCCCTGTAACTAGGAGGATACCAGCACGAACTTGCAGATTGGTTCTTAAAGAGATAATTTACATCAATTTCGTTACACGACGGGTTTTTAGTGACCTCAGGATTCGAATCCACAACTAGAATAAAAAAATACTGAATATGAGTTCGTGGTCTTGATCATTTGGTTACTCCGGCCATCCTAAAGAAACTGAGCTGGACATTATCATAAAAAACTAACAAATAATTTAAGGTAGAAACCCATTACTAGAGCGAAAACATTTTTATGCTGTGATTTAATTCTATGATTAAAACATGACGCGGAAAATGTTGAGGAAAACATTGTTTTATTTTGTAAAAACAGATTGATATAAGTATAATGTGGAGGAATGAACCTCGAGAATAAGAGAACTTTATTTATGTAATAGCTATTGGGATTCTATTTGTTGTAGTTAGGTCTTTTTATTGGCATAAATACCATATTTTTCCCAGTTGTGGGTCTACTACTCATTTATTTTCTAATACCTAAATGCATCACTAATTGTCTAGACCAAGCGGTTCTTCAGCAATGCTCCGTGGAGCCCCAGCGTTTTTCTAGGGGATACGCGAACATCTCTCCTTTAAAGTCAAGATTTCCCTCTTTCAAAGACTCTGAAAGTCCACGTGAAAAATTAAGAGATGTACCACCCTAGACTAGATTACTATTATATTAATTAAATATGCTCCGTGGAGCGCCATCGTTTTTCTAGGGGATACGCGAAGATCTCTCATTTAAAGTCAAGATTTCCCTCTTTCACAGACTCTGAAAGTCCACGCGAAAAAATTAAGAGATGTACCACTCTAGACTAGATTACTAAATTTCTCCCAATGAAAAATACTCTACTAGAACATGCATTTAGATCAAGAATATTAATTAAATATGCTCCGTCTAGCCCCATCATTTTTCTAGGGAGTACGCAAAGATCTCTCATTTAAGGTCAAAATTTCCCTCTTTCACAGACTCTGAAAGTCCACGCGAAAAAATTAAGAGAGATCTTAAGACTAGATTACTAAATTTCTCCCAATGAAAAATAGATCTCTCATTAAAAGTCAAGATTTCCCTCTTTCAGACTCTGAAAGTCCACGTGAAAAAATTAAGAGATGTACCACCCTAGGCTAGATTACTAAATTTCTCCCAATGAAAAATACTCTACTAGAACATGCATTTAGATCAAGAATATTAATTAAATTAGTTTTAAATAAGTATTTCGTAATAATTTTAATCAGATGATGACTGTATTCTTAAAGGAATTATATATATATATATATATATATATAAAAGAAGTGTGTTAAAGTCTGTTTAAGTAGCAGAGGCAATCTAATTAAGGAACTTTTAAATCCCCCATCAATGTGATGGGAGTCAGGGAGGGATGTTTAAAATCTTGGGGATCCACGGTGTCAGGTTGATACATAAAGCGTGGGGACGGCTATCGAAAGTTTAAGAACCACTGATCTGGACGTAAGAAGAAAAATAAAAAGTCAGCTGACGAAAAGTTAAAACTGAGGCAAAATCACTAGGGCTAAAATTACTTTTGCGCAAGGAAATTATTTCTGTTAACGAACCACAAAAAATCCTGTTTTGTTATTAATAATAAATTTGTGTAAGAAATAGACAGAAGTGCTAATTTTGATGTAAAAGACAGACTGAGACCACACAATCTGTTAGAACATTACTACAGTAAACAGTACTTTTGAATCTATACCATATTCTGAGATTTCATCTAAATTCATTCTAGATTTAAAATATGTCATCGTCCACGTACTAAGAAATGTCAAGATATGGATATAAGAGATTCGCTGACACAACGGATTGTTTTTGCCACTATTCAACTGAAACGTTTTAATGCATAGTTTTTTGATGTGATGGCGAAATACATTTGGTCATAATTAAGCATAAATAACAATGATAAGGTGTGTGGCTTTTTTAAAATATTTACCTTAAAAGAGCAAGATTGACATTTAGACAGGTGTAAATGTGACAACGAATTAATAAACTTAGATATTATGTAAGAACCCGAACTTTTCTGTATAATTTAGATAGCGTGGTATATTTTCTTTTACTGATTTTTGTTTACAATAATTTATTTTGTAAACAAGCACGTTTTATAATTGTTATAGATTATAGTTAAGAGTCACTTAGCATTAAAGATAGAACTTGCGTGTTTATGAAGTATTCTTGAATTTAACAACATAACGGGATACGAGCAGAAATATTTGTCCAAAAAATGTCCCACAAGGATATACTTTAACATAATTAAATGTATCTTTAGTCTCATTCTAAGCAAAGATAACCTTAAAAAAAGTCCAGTTTCATTAGAAAGAGTTATAATTAGAAAACTTTTAGTTTTTATAAATAATATTTTTAAGTAAGAATAGTTTCGCGCGAGAGACCCAGTACATTGACAGTACGACAACTTGAGATGTAATTAAAGGTATAATTACTAACATATACATGATGATTATAAATATTAAGAACAATATCGTTAATCATTTAAAATACTGTGAGTTAAAATTTTTATTCTGAATCTAGGAGTTTCGTAAAACAGGCAAAATATTTCTAATATAAGTGGACGATTTGAATTATATTTAATATTATTGAAATTAAATATTTGAAAAATAAACATTGTACTGGCTTTAGATAAGTGTCAATAACTGTATAAGAGCAACCAAGAATATATATCAAGCACAGTAGCATAACGGAGAATGTTAAGGCCTCCTTGCAAAGTCAAGTTTTGAGTCCCAAGTTGAATCTTACAAAATGTACGTATTTTGCGTCAGCCAAGCTCAATATTATGGTTACAAATTGGCACAATAAGGAGGAACTATATTTATAACTATATATGTGTTATTTTTCTGCTTAGAAAAGATAGAAAAAATTAGAACTACATGTTACACGTAAACACGAACAGTTGTATATATTGCATATAATGAAGGCTCTTATACACTTTTACAACTGATAATAATACTATGAGGGTAAGTCGGAAAGTAATTTTGCCTTGTCGACTGTGGTCAGAGTTGTGTAGAAAAGTCAAAACAGAATGAGACGTTAAAGATAAGACATAACTTTATTTTTCCACATAAGTACCAAGTACATTGAGACATTTGTGATACCGCTTTATAAGATTCAAAAACTCCTCCAGGAAAAACTCAGGGCTCAGGGATGTTGGGAACATTTTGTCACAGTGCCTACGTAGTATTGTGACACCATGATCGAAATTGAAAGCTATGATTCGAAAAAAGTGGCCTGGGTTTCTCAGATATGGCGTTATGTTGTTGGATGACAATGCGAGGTCACACTCGGCGATGGCAATGCAAAACCATATTGCAATTCTTGGTTGGGAGCGCCCACAACACACATCCACCTGTCATAATCTCGCACCAAGTAACTTTCATTTGTTTCTGGCTTTGAAGAAGAATCTCGCCTGATGGCACTTTGGAAGCAATGCTGAACTCAAACAAGTTGTTAAACGCTTCTTCCGTATGCAGAGCCCTGAATATTTCCTGGAGGGCTTTTTGAAACTTATCAAGCGGTAAGACAAATGTCTCAATGCACTTGGTACTCATGTGGAAAAATAAAGTTATGTCTAATTTTTAATGTCTCATTTTATGTTTTGACTTCCACACACAACCCTGACGACAATCGAAAGGGGACACTAATTTTCCGACTCACACCCGTAGTTATTAGATAATACTAAAACTTATATTAACTATATGTTAGCTAATATTAATACTATTATTGACTAGTTAATATTGGTTATTACAACTCACTAGAATTTTTTTCTAGTATTCCTCCCTGGCATTTTTTAATTTTCCTACATTGATTATTATACACCAGAGGGCCTCAAACCCTATACAGATGTCGATTATTTTACAAGCGAAGAGTCAATGCAAGGAAAATGAATTTGTATCAAAAAATTTTCTATGCAATTCCTTTGTAGTTCATGAGACAGAAGAAATAATATTTTTACTATTTTGTTAAAAAAGCGACATAATTTATGGCCAAGGAATAAGAATGTATATTGGCTGAAACCCATCTCATTAAAATGAAAGGCTTTTTTTAAAAGTGAAGCCCCTTACAAATATTAATCAAACTCATTCTTCGAAAAATAATTTATCTTCAGGGAAAATGTATCCAATCATAATTATAAGTGTTTAGGATGAAAGAATGAAAAATGAACTGAGCAATTTTCGGAGGATAATTGATTTGTTGATCCATAAGATAATGATGTAGACTTGTTTCATTTTTCAACCCTAAGAAATTATTTAAAAAACCCCGTTGTGGACAAAATTTTTGTTTCAGCTGGGTCAGGAGAATGAAAGGTTTTTAAATAAATCAAAATTTTGTAAGCAAATATTTATATTTTTTTTATCAAATAATTGTCAATTTTTTTTCATTAATTTTACCATATAAATGATATATTTTAATTCTAAAGGAGTGGAAAATATTAAACGAAATAGCGCCGCCTACATTAACAGTCAGATTAAAGTTACTGTTGCCAAATGATTATTTAAAACACTCTTCCCCTAACTGTATTATTTATTCCAACACAATCAGGAATGCCGAATAATTAAAATATAAATCTATTGTTGAGTTATTGGTGAAAAGACTTGGTACTAGCTTAGATTTTTGAAGTTAACTAAAGAAATAATTTTACAAAAATGTTGCGTGATTTGAAGTAGAATTAGTTATTTTTTAAAAAATTTTGCTTTAACTATTATAGGTAATATATTTTAAACAACTAAATATGCACTTTTACAAATGTAAAAATTATGAAATATTGTTCTCTGTATCTTAGATTGGATGATTTAAAATGAGTTGAGATTGCTTCAAAATAGTGTTACTTTATCATTCTAGCAAAGTCATTGGTTCAGAAATGAACTTAAGATCATGAGAAAATATGCCTCAGTGAGTGACAAAGAGTTATATTAATGCCGCAAAAAGGGGAAAAAATACGAGAGCTATTGCGGACAAGCCTCGCAATTTTCAGTACCGATCACGTGACGAGGATAGTATTTGACCTAAGACCCCGTCTCTAAACTACCACACCAGGTTAACAAGAGAACTTTTGAGCTGGTCTGATTTAAAGTGCATCAGCTTCCTCTACTCGGGAAATGGCTGAGCTGGTACCTTTCTTCCTGAATTCTACACTACGTCAAGTGAGTGAGTGAATATTAACGTCGCACTATTCAGCTGCACGAGGGCTTTTGGTGACGGACCTCGCAATTATAAACCATGGTCAAGTGACAAGGACGACACCTGAGCTAAAACCTCCCTCTCCTAGCTACCACATCAACGGGAGAACGTTTGAACTCTCGACAGATGTAACGTGCATCGCTCCTCTACACGGCGGGTCTTCAGTGGTACTGGACTCAAATTCACGGCACGCCAACCACGATCCGATACCTTGACCACTTGGCTACTGCGGCCATGGTAGTTACAAAAGAGTAACCCCGAAACATTTGACATTACTGAAGCGACTGTCTATATAGCGTCCTAGTTGCAAGTTGCTATCTTTAGATCCGTTGCTCTACTGATTATGATATCTCATATGTAAACGGGTAAGGAAAAATGTGAAAAAGTCAAAATTCATGTGGAAATATTATGGTAAAACAAGTCACAGTATTATATCAGCTTCATTGTGTAAAACCCCTTGTTTTTAAAACTCAGTATTAGAAGAATATGGATTGAGCTTTAGAAAGTTATTAAATATACTGTTTGGATCATCAAATAGTATGAAAAAATTTTCAATAGATGTATGAAGTTTTCTGTTTAATCTTTTGTTTTCCCTTGCATGAAATACGTATTTAATGATTTATAGATTAAAAAAAAAATACTTGAAGAAACTACTTTTATAATACCAGTCTTTACACTAAAGCTAATGCTTTATCTGTGTTAGTTGATAATCAAATAAATTTATATAAAAAATGTAGTAGTTCAGTAAATTTATTTGCTCTTATGTACTAAGAGTATATAAATATAAATCAGTAAAAGATAAAAAAGTTTCATTATCAATATTAATTAAATTTTAAGTTTAATGATTAGAAAGAAACATTTTACAGAATTTTTCCCACTATACATTTTAACTATTGAATTTGAATAAACGCAGTAAAGCACTACCAAATAAATACAAACAGGAATTTATACAGATTCTATGAACTAAGTATTTTAATAAGAGAAAGATGCATAAATTAAAAAAAATAATAACAAATTCACTTATCTAATTATGGATATATATTATTGAATTTGTAAACTTTTTTGTGATTACCATTTTTAAAGGTATCAGGTTTTTGTATAGCAAAATCCAGACTATAATTCGCAATCCCTTTCGTACGGAGAGGTAAACATCTCATGGAGTTACCAATATTTACAAAGAAAAAAATTCAAAAAGTAACAGTAATACTTTTAGTTTCAGATAATGTTATATATTGACTCGCAGCTAAATACATGTTACATAAATCACAAATTTTGTTTTATTGCCGGAAGAAATTCTAACAAATTGTTACCTCCGAGATGAAAAAGTATCATTTCTTCATTTACAAGCCACGTAATAAATAAAATTTAGTACTTCATTACTTCGATAAGTAATAAATAAGATTTATTGCTTCAGTAATATGATTTTATGATCTGTATCTATCAATTTTTATATTACCGAAACGGTATATGGATGTAATGTTTGAAATATATCTCTTCGCAAAACGTTTTTTATCAACCTTTGCGAGAACGGGCTTCAAACTAATAAGAATAATTTTATTTATTTATTTTTTTATCTAAAATTATTTGCAGTAGTGCATTTCTTTCTGAGGGTGAAATTTTCCGTTTAAAAGGTATTTTCAAGAAATGCAACCTTAAGTTTACGTATAAAACGTACCGTTTTAAAATCAGACAAACGTAAACTAATTCTAAAATATTAACAAGCTTCTAATTGTCTCTCATTAATTTTTAAATTTTTTTTTATGAATTTTACAAAACTTTAAGATAAGATTTCTGCAAACGTCCAAGTTTAGCCATGTCCAGAGTGTTACGTTTCAAAGCTCACAAAACCCTGGAAAAATAGGCACCTGTTTTACCTAATTTGATTTCAGCACACAGCATGTCTTATTTGTTCGATAACACCTACGAAATTTCTGGGTGTGGCGATGTGATTGGTTGATGCAAAAGTGTGAATGATGTATTGGGTGGAGCTATCATCTCACACCTAGGATGTCAATGATAGATTCCAGATTGTCATCTCTAATTCTAATTTTACTGTTTCGGAGTGATATATCATTCTTTTCATTCATCGGTCTTATGGTAAATGATGTCTTTAAGGTTATTTTTAAACAGTTTTAAATGTTGACACATGGTAAATTACTTCAAAATACGGATACCGGTATGATCAGATGTATATCATACTTTAGATATGCGTTGAGTAATGACGGATATTTAGGATCAGATCTGAAGTATTTTCTTACGTAAATGATTTACGTGAATACGAATAAATTTGTAGAATATGCTGACAAATAATGATTCAAGTTATAAAAAAGTATATGTTGTTTAAGACAATCTACTTCATTTAAAATGAAATTTCAGAGGGGGAATAATGGAATAAAATTCTTAAATATCAGTTTTAATTGAAGTTTATCATTAATTTTTTCTTTTTTTTTTTTCTTTTTTCTTTTCACTAAAACAATACAATTCTCAATCTTGGTTATGCCTCTTGAAACACATAATAATAGAAAAGGATATATTTTAAATATATATTTATAAATATATTTTATTAGTAGGTCCTCATTCAATGAACGATTAAAGAAATGTCAAACAATTTCGTGTCATTTTTTTAAAAAAAATAAATTTTATACAATGTAATTAAATATTTAATCTATATTAAATAAAATGATCATATATCAGAATCCTAATTTTTACCTACATTTATAGTACCCCCGAAAAAGTAAAATTAAAAAAAAAATTTGAAAGACTTACCTTTATTTTCAGCCGCTCATCAGAATCAGCTGTTTCGCCAAGACGATCAAAGTCAAAGAACAGGATGTTGCTCAAAAACAAAAAATCAATTCCTTTCACAAAAACCGCCAATTACATTTCATCAATTCACGTCGCTCTGTTCACTTTCTTACAGATTTGGCGACAATCGGTCGTCGTCCCGATTT
>BMAV01026048.1:0-16297 GCA_019973955.1 Trichonephila inaurata madagascariensis | reverse complement strand
TGAAATTGTCGAATCGGCCGCTTTTCCGCCAAATTTTGAAAAATTGCCAATTTGGCGCGTTTTTGCGTGTTGTGTTTCGGAGTTGCAACCCTACCACAACACGCAACGCCGGAGCGCGAAATTCAAGATGGCGAAAGGGAAATCATCAAAAACGTATTATTTTAAAGTTTTGAAATTGAAAATCGCTGCAAAAATTTGCATTTAAAAATGAAAATTTTTTGACTTACCTTAAAAAACGATGTTTATTAAGAGGATGTCCCCGGCCGAACATGCGGTATTTCCTGCTCCGGTGGGACGTCCTGTTGTAAAGGAGGGAAAACACTCGCCAAGAACGTTTTGAAGACTTCTTTTTCAACGGAATGGGAATTTTCCTTCGCCACATAACGGTGCGATGAGTCGTATTTCCAAGGAAACGTTTGATTCCACTCCACGAGCCCTCAATGCTGTTAGTATGTGCACCTGTTACCGGACACACAAACGTCAGACTGTGGTTTACCTTCAAATGCTGGAAACCTTAATCTTCCAAGCAATTGTAGGAAGCCCAACAGTCCGAAATGATTGTGGTACCAGGCAACACCCATTCTTTAATGACAGCAAGCAAACCTTTCATGCACCATTCTAACACCGCTTTCTTTCCAAACACAGGCAACAGGGCAAAAAACCTTTCAGAATACTCATCATACTTTTGCATGCATTCATTCAAATTCATCCTAACAGCATCGCTGGACATCATGGTAATCTTTAGAAATTTATGTGGAGAAAGAAATAAAAATATTACCTGTAAAAATAATTCCCAAAACGAAGCCAAAAGAAGACAGCTGACCCAACCGGAGCAAAAGAAATGAGCTTTTCCTCATTAACGGCCGTTATAAAAAAGCTGCGCATGTGCAGAAATTAAGAATCGTTAATTTTTAAAGTAATAAGTAATATCATTGGTTAAAATTAAACTGTAAACGAATTACGTAAGCGCTAGCTTGCTGCGCTATCGTTAAAACTGTTAAAATTAAAGAAATCTACTACGCATGCGCCCAATTTCGCCAAAAAACCGACTTCTCCTTCACTGGAAAACAAATTTAGAAGGGTTACCAGATTTGGCGCGCCTATCGATTTGGCGAGAAAACACTTGGCGAGAAAAGCGGCCGATTCGACAAATCAACCAAAATTTTTCTCGTGGGGCCTCTAAATTTTTTCGTGGAGCCCAAGGGATCCACAGAACCCACTTTGGGAACTACTGACAAAGCTATTTCGTAAAGTCATAGCGGTATCTACTTAAGCCAATAACAGCTTCAAGACAAAAGTGATCACTTTTGTATAGTGGTCATGTTGCACCGCTTTGGTATCGAGCATCTCAGGTTCTATCCTCCGCAAGCCTTTTAACAAATGTCAAAGAACTATAAATATCACTTCATAAAGCATGGTCTGAAATCAAAGTAGAGACCTAGGATAAAGATAAATTTAAAAAATATATATATATATATATATATATATATATATATACCACGAAGAGTCAATGTTCTTTACAAAGCGAAAGCTTTAAATATTAGATTAGGTGACAAGTCATTTGATCAGTAGCATTAAATATAAGTTAATTTTTTAAAAAAAAATCAAACTTAGCTTGTTTTGCAAAAAGTATCAATGTCAAAGTACTTAAAAATACATTTTAAATTATCTACATTTATTTTACCAAATTTTTAGAAAAAGGGGTTACACTGTTCTTTATAAAAACTACCTTAAATGAAAAAACTTTTAACCTACAACAAAACTTATAGTCCACTTTATGAAAAATAGTATAATAAACATTCCCACAAAATTTCAAAACGTTATCTGGTTTGGTTCTTAAGGTATCGTGTATCTGGTAAAGTGTTTCTTTCAAAACTTAATTTTGAGAAAAATTCATTGAAAGTTTTATCTTACTGCCCTTTTTTGTATAGAGTGATGTTTCTTAAAATCACTATAACTTTATTTCTATTTCGCGTAAAGGAGAAAGAAAAACTCTGTTTTGAAAAGAAAAATGTTCAAACTATAAGATTTTGAAATAAAAAAATGCCTTATTGACATTTTCAAGGTAGGCAGTCACCTTGAGAGGTGGTTTCTTGGAAGAATATCGAAGTTCACTAAAAAGAGGGTACCTTTTGCAAAACATGTACTGCGATAACGAAAATGACTAGTTATATCATTTTATACTATTTCAGAATTCCAACTAGTTAATTGGTATTATTCAGATCATACAAACAGAAGCCATATCTAATCACAACATGTAATGTGTGACACTTACTCAAGGTTAAAAACGGTGACAATATTTAGCAAGTCACTTTTGTGTTGATTCATATTACACAAATCATATAAAGTGAATGAATACTGAAAGAAACCTTACTCCATCCTCATCTGAGATGATCGCGTCTTCTAAATTGACCACTTATGCCTCGCGATCAGTAAATCATTCGAAGCGTTCTCATCTTCTCTAAAGCATCGAAGGGTCGTCTTGTGTCGTAAAAGATTGAAGCGAGGTTGCATAACCATTTCCCTGTGGGGAAAGGAAATTGTAAAATGTCTACGGGATGAAAAATATCATATGATTTGCATTGAAGCAGGAGACAATAAGGAATGTAGTCTATTTTGAAAATATTATGAAAATATTTTTTAGCGAAACATGACAAGGATTAAATGATACTGAATTTTTCTATGATGGACTTTGCAAGAGTACTTTAATGTTAAGAATAATTGAGGTTTATCATTATGTTGAAGATATTTATAACTAAGCCCTTGAATATTTCATAAGGTTAACTTAGTAATCTTTTTTATATGTAGGTAATTTAATAACCCTTTATTTTAGTTTATGTATATACTAGTCGTTACCACCCAATTTGCTGGGTATTTCATCATGGAGTATGACTATATATATATATGTGTGTGCGTGTTTAAGGTATTGATATCTAAGTCTTATATCATTAAGATTTCAAATGGATTGAAAAATGTTCTTACAGGGCCTGTGTCTTGATTAAAAAAAGACAGGGCATGACTTTTTAAAAATAAAGTGTATTTATTTTTCACGTCCAAACAACCCTTTTTGGGACTCGATTTTTGCCAAAACTTCAGCGGATCTCTACTTAACAAAAGAAAAATGCTTACAAAATTCTAAGTCTATCGGTCTAATAGCTCAAAAATGGGAATTATTTTGAATAGAAAACTCCTCCGTAACCCCCACAAATCCTGGGGAGGCGAATTTCGTCCTATTTTTAGTCCCATTTTTAACCCAACAAAAGAAACATGCTTGCCAAATTTCACGACTGAAGGTTAAACAGTCCAAACACGTGAATTTGGCGGCCCCCCTTTCCGTAAGCTTCCTTGGGAGTCAATTTCCAAAAACCCTTTCTTAGCGGATCTCAAGTCAACAAACGATACATGCTTACCGAATTTCAAGTCTATAGATTTCATAGTTCTATAACGGGAACTTATTATCTCTGCACCCCTTTAATTTCCATTGGAATTCGATTTTCAGAAAACACCGATTTAGCGGATCTCTACTCAGTAAAAGAAACATGCTTACCAGATTTCATTTTTGATAGTGTAATAGTTCGGAAGATCTCGTGATGAGTAAGAGTGTATGTGTGTGTCGCTTTTCTTCTTTAAGGACAGAGATTCGTTAGTTCATGAGTGGCTATACCGTTAAGAACTATACTATCAATGCACCAACTTACCTCAGTCAGTTTCATTCGACTTGCATTGTTAAAAATCTGATTTTTGTCGTTGGATTAATCTGTCTTTCTATATAAAAAAATTTTCTAGATGTAATAAATTTATAACGTACTATCGCAATGATGCTAACGCCCAAGATAACTCATGAAAATGGGGCAACTCGATTTTGTATGTGTTGTTTGCGCTGAATTGGCAACCATGTGTTTCTTTTCAAATAATGTCACCAATACATTTGCAATAGTACGTTACTGCAAGCTCTAGCAGAAAAATATCGCAACGATTACCTGGACTAGAAACGTTGCGTGGGAAGAAAGATTTTGTCTCATACGAAGACTTACTTACAATCAACGCGGAACAAAATACTCAACTTTCTAGGGAGCTGCAAAACTACAAGGTAATATTTTGAATTATCATTTTGAAAATGTTCAAAATATACGAAAAACTTTATTTTTAGAAAAATGCGTTTTTAGTACTATTTATCACAACTTTATATTTACGCAATTACTTACCTAGAATTCACCAGTTTTGTAGCTTATATCGTCTGTTTGCTCATTTTTAATCATTTTGTACTTTTTAGCAAGTCTACTTTTTTTGGCAGCTTTAGCCACTGACATAGAATGTCGTTTAAACTCTGTTTCTCAAATATCATTAAGTTCTGCAAAACTTTTCAATATTAATACACCAGTAGTCACATGGAAATGTTTCAAAATATCTAAGAATCCCTGAAGTCCCTTAAATTTTAAAGTCATATTCATAGATAACCCAAATATAGTGCCTTGCACAACGCTAACTTTTCTTTCAAAACACACAGGGCAACATAATAACGAAACCATATTACTTAAAAATCCTAAGTTAAAAACACTATATTTTCATTATTTTCTGGAATATATGTAGGTTTTAATTAATTAATTAGCTTTTTGATTCACAATCACAGTGGGAATATTTAAATCCGTACTTATTGTTTTCTTCTCGGAAATTGAAACTTTATTACGGTACGTATTTGCTTTGTACTGACGTTTATGGGAATAACTTTTACTTTTGTTATTTCCCGTAAGAAAAATAATACGCGTTAATAATTCACTGACATTCTATCAAAAAAAAGCAGCTTACTTTTGTTTTGCAACTAAACAGAGTTTTTATCAAATCAACATAAATGTGAAAAAAAAAATACTGCTAGATTTACTTTTCAAATACTCTCAAAATGCGTAATTATTTTTCTATTAAATCAAAAGCTAGTTAAAATTATATTTTTTAAAAATATATATATGGTATTTAAATCCTATTTGACGAATTTTAAGGTAAATAAACACTGACTTCCGGTTACTTAAATATCCACTTCCAGTTTTTCGCGCTGTACTTACTCTTTAATATTTTTGCTTGTAAATGACCTAGAAACAAAATAAGAACGATTTTATAAGGCAGAACAAATGCTTTATTCTATACAATAGAAAACTAAAAATGTGATTTTTTTTCAAAAATTCATCATTTTAACGTATTTGAATACATTAAATAATTCAATGTGATTAAAAAAGTAGAAGATTGGCACCATAAATTTGTTTTAGCTCTCAACTCAATCATAGGCCTGAATATCCAATTCAATTTGTCAGGTATCCATTTTTGTTCTGTTTTTTTTAAAATTCTTTTGATTGATTTAATAATATGTAGGCACACACACATTGAAAATCACATTTAATTGATTATATATGATCCACTTTCTAGCTCTTGTTTTCTCACACGCACATCCACATATGTATATGTATCTGTTAACAAATTGTATAAAAAATACGTTTCTTATAAAACAAATATAGTCTACACACAAGAATGTAAGGTGTGCAAACATGAATTAATATTCATATTCAGGAATTGGTCATTTCTATTCACCCTTATGTTGAATACACAGTCATTTTTCAGAATGATTTCATGTTTTACAAATAAGTGTTTTTTTAAAAAATTAATACAAAAAATGTACATGATTATAAAAAGAACTTAGCTATAGTACACACGATTTTATTTTGAAAATAATACCTCAAATCACAAGAAGTAAAAAATATGCTCTTCGAACTCGAGAGAAATCAACAATATATTCACGAACACATCGACATTCATCTATGGAAAGTTCTGTGGCCATTTGCAATTACATTTTAATTTCCTATATAAAAGGAGCCGAAATTAATAAGAAACTATTTCTGTAACTCGCATGAAATTTAGACTTTGAATTATAAAATCCACAAAATAAAATGTGATGCTCAAGATATCTTGAAATCCACAGATTATTTTTCACCTAATTGTATGATGCAAGCACAGGATGTCCCAAAAAGTAGCACACAAACTCTGCACAGCCAATTTCCTCGTAGGGAGTACGTAAAAAACTACATGAAAAATCCTGTGGCCCAACGGAGAACATTGGGGCCCCCTGCAAAGTCAGGTTTGAGGGCCCAAGCCTAAATATGTACTTGGTGTAAGTCAGTCTTTTGGCCACCTAGAGCAGGGGTACTCACCCTATTTTTCTGCTGGACCACACACACACATGTTAGATATTTCACGCGGGCCGCATACATATGATGGCTATATCCTGCGGGCTGCAACATGAAGATTAATGGTGAGGGGGAGGGAAGAAATGTTTCTTAAGACCAAGATAAAACATAGCAAGTTTAAAATGTGGAAAATTGATCAAAATATTAAAACTCATCTATTTTGCTTTTTTACTGATGCACACATGTTTGCTTTTTATTACAACATAGGCAACTTCTCAATCGTCTTTAAACAACCTATTTTTTCGAATACTTTTCGCTTGTACGATATGAAGGATAGTTAAAAATTATTTTCATTCATAAAATGGTCGACCCATATGACACAAATATGACATAGACAGCAAAAAGCAAAATTATTATGTTTGATTTCTTTTCAAAGTATTTTTCACAAAGAATTATGAAATTTTCATAAATAAATTAATTTCTCAGAGAAATGGGCCATCACCGGGCCACTTAAAATGCTCAGTGGGCCGCAGATTGAGTATCGCTGCCCTAGAGTCTTGCTCCCCCTCCGCAATGCGGGGGTGTACATTACGCCACTCGAAAAACTACACCTATACATAGTTTACGAGAAAAATACGAACAATAAAGTATGACGTTAAATCCGTATTAGACACACCAACAATAGAATTTGAAAACATTTATAAAATAGATGTTCAAAATGTCCTCCGTGCATATCGAGACAGGTACCAGAGCTCCGTGGAATGGATGGGAGCATGCTTATCAGCGGCGCGATGTCCACTGGAGAACAAGCAGCATGTACATGAGCAATTAAGTTTGTTTTCGTAGTCAATTTATCTGATAAACTAATTCCTTGAGATTACTCCGTCAAAAACACCCCAACTGTATGAGATCTGGAGATCATGGTGGCCATAGAACCGAATTCACATTTATGATACAACTGGGGTATACCATGTCCATTCATACACATTCAAAAGCACAGAAATGCGCAGGATACCCATCATCATTTACTGTATTTTCCTCGTAAACCAAGAATCGTAAAATGCGGCTCTTTAGATATGTTTTATTTACTCCCAAACAGAAATCTGACAGTGCAGAGTTTGATCGGGTAGACATGTTTCACATGTTTGATTGAACTGCATTTTTTAAAACTTTCTTTAAAAATGCACGCAAGCTTCTTTTTACACGTAGACAATTCAATAAAAACGTAATAAACCAGACATATGCGAAAATTTTTCCAAAAATTTTCAGAAGTATGTCAAATTTTTAAAATAACTTCTTTCACGCACAAGACAGAATTTTTAGTTTTCCTTATTTGAAAAATGTACACATCAAATATGATTCTTTGCATTTAAAAATAAGTTTTTAAAAACTTTTTGGTGTGTCGTCAGACATACTATGGCATCGAAATTCTATAATTTTCTTCTTTTGCTTATTTAGAGGTCTGACAGTCACAACGAATTGCATAAATAATACATTTCATACAAAAAAAAAGTGCCTTACAGCAAGTATGTAAGGTGTGTAAATACGAAATAAGGTTTACATTTAGGATCAGATGACTTACATGTACCTCTTTTATTTACTTACTGATTATTTTTCATAAATTTAAGGGAAGAGGTAATTGTATTTGTAAATATAATTGGAATAACTTTTTACGTACTCAAGAGATCGGTCATATAGTACAAAAAAATCAATTAGAATTCTAATGAGGTTCGTTTGCGTTAACCTCTGAAGAAGTCAGTTTAAGATTTCAGTTTGAGTCAGTTTCCAAAAAAGGCACATTTTTTTTAAAAAAATCATAGAACCAAGCATAATACTTAACAGAACGAGAAAATGGACGAATTTTATTTTAATTTTCGATTTCAAAGATTTCCCATTATTTCTTATTTTATAATTGTGGAACACAACCCCCCTTCCCCTTAAGATTTTTTTTATAAGTACTCTCTGCATATTACGAAGGAGGTTTCATACATCTTAAAATAATTAATCTCATACAAAATAATTTTTTTCATAATTTGTACCTCTTTTTCCAACGGTTAAGTATTTTGTATGTGTGTGTATATAAATGTCGCAATCGTGACGAATGAAGATTAGGCTTTTAATAATGAATATATAGACTCTGCTGGCCTAGCTCCTGCAAAAGTTGTCATCTTCATAGACTCCCAAGCTGTAATTTTAGCTCTAAGAGGTAATACACCAACTGACTGCCTTAACACAATTCAGTGCTGAACTAAATTTGCGGAGCCCAATTCATATGGCTGGACTGTGGTCTTTCAGTGGGTCCCAAGTCATATTGGGGTTCCCGACAATGAAATAGCCGACAAAAAAGCCAAACAAGAAGCCGAGTCGACTCAACCGGAAGTCTCCTTGATCCTCATTAGAGCAAAGACCATTATCTCCACATACATTAACAAATATACTGCCATGACCTAAAAAACGAAGAGTTTTGAAAAGCCATGGGAAACTGGCCACTGTGGGCCCACTCCCGAGGCACCTGTAGAGATCCGAGGCTGTTGCCTACTTTCGCCTAACTACCGGACATGACTTTTTGGGAGTATACCTTCACTGGCTTGACATGGCTGCTAACGAGGCCTGCCCAATCTGCAGACATGCCAGAATGGATGGCGACTACCTGCTCCAATGCACTGGACTCGATGAATACTTGGCTGACGACATCGTCTGTCGGTACTGGGAGGCTCGGCGTCAAATGGTCAAGAAGCTAAGCACGGGCGTTGGATAAATAAATAAATATTTTAGACTGTTGATGTTTTCATATTTGTTGATATTGACAAGGCATTCCTTTGTAATATTAACTCCACTTTATTTTCACATAAAAACATAATGCATTACGATTATACAAGAAGCATACCAAGACATGAAACACAAAAGATAAAAGAGCTGCAGCTATTTATACATATTTTAGACGAAGACAAGGAGACAAAGAGAATGAGCACAAACTGTCGCTTTTCATACTGGCTGTCAAGGTCGCGCGACCCCTTTCTAACCGAAGCTACGATTGGTCAGAAACGGGGGTAACGAGTTTCTGATACAATATTACTATTCGCGATTAGGATTAAAATAAACGCGTTTGTCATGATCAAAGAATTAAAAGTTAGTTAAAAGGATACTATAGAGGGAGTTGTTACACACACACACATATATATGCACACAATTTGAAGCATGACGCAATACTAAGTCTTACATTGCAATGGGGACAGAGATAATATCGGCTTTTTTTATTATCTTTCCATTTTCATTTCTTTTCAAGCGACAAATTACACAATTGTTGTGATTCGGAGGTCGCAGGTGTAGGAGGGCACGGAGAAGAAGCAGACATGATTTTAAAAATAGATTCTTTTATATTAGATCTAACACTTTATGAAGGATTTACAACTTATTCCTTAACCTTGGCATAAATCCTAAGTAATTATTACTCTAACTTATGAGATTATTCAAAATGATGCCTTATCTTGTATCGTATTACAAGTCCTTAAAAGTATTTTTTATCGTATTACAAGTCCTTATACAAGTCCTTCTCGAGCAACGATAGCTTGGTACAGATTCACTGCTATTTCCTTCCACATCTTCAGGTGGATTCTAAGACGAATATTAATTTCTAGCCGCACAACTTCCTAATCACTATTCGCATTTTACTATTCCGAGATATCAGGCTAACTTCACACCCCCCAATGTCAGGGTTACTAAGAAAAATAGTTGACAGAAAGAGAAGCCCAGTGTAAGAGAGCGAGGTTATTGAAGTGGATGGTAATGTATAAAAAGCGAACAACTACAGCAAAAAGTGACCGAACAGCTTAATCAGCATCTGAATTCTCAAATGCCAATAACTACATTTAGAAGGCACCTTCATAAACAGGTCATTTACGGCAGATCAGCAATTCCCAAGCCATTTGTCACAGATGTTAATGCCAAGCGTCGTCTACAGTGGTGACACACTCACAAAACCTGTTCAAGTAATAAGTGGGAGAAAGTAATATGGTCTGACGAATCATCTTTCACACTTTTCCCTTCAACAGAATGGTGCATGTTTGGAGGATACCTTTATAAACTGTGTGACCGTGATTGTCTTCTTTCAACTGTCAAGCATGGGGCTGTATCTTTCTTGATATATAGTGAGCCGTATCAAGAGTTTTCTGCTGGATCAATAGGCCCTGAAAGGAAGGATCACTGAGCAGACGTATATAGAAATATTAGTCGACCAAGTTCAACTATGATGCAAACTTTTCTGCGGGAGATGGAATTTTCCAGTATAATATGCACCTATCCATGCAGTCAGATTTGTTCAATCATGGTTTGATGAACCCGACAATGGAAATCTGCCTTGGCCCGCACATTCATCCAATATTCAATCAAAATTTCATCGCTCCCCCACCAGAAACAATAACATTGTTTGAGATTCAATAATATTATACACGTTGATTTGCTAAAGCTACAATACCGGCTTCAACACTATAAATACCACAAGCGTATATAAACGTTTCGCTCCTCCAGTGCGTTAATTGTCCCGAACGTATATATGCGTCTTTCCGATCTAAATTATTCCGAAGGTTTTCGGAATGCAATGCCAATGACCTTAACTTCTATTGTTTTACGAAGGATTTACACTTATTTCAGAGCATTTGCTTGTTTGTTTATTTTCTTCTCCATATCACTACACCACATACGCGCGATTGCATGGAAAACGGTGGCATTGGGGGTGCAAATTGTGTAATTTTTTAATCGGCAGTTAAGCTATTAATAACATATAAACGGTACAAATTACCAAGAAAAATTTAAATTTTGTATATAGTTCTATACATGACAAACTTATGGGATCACCAGTAATTCTTAAACTTGTTCCTAACTAAGTCTTGTTAAATTAATTATCAAATACATGGTGCTGAACTAATACAGTTGTATGAGTGTATTATATCAGTGTAAATGTGTATTTTATTTTATTACTTCAGGAATATTACTTCGTTAATAATTTTTATATGTCATCTTCTGTTTCGACTTTCAATATGCTCGCGCCCCTCGTAAAGGTTATCACGCCTGAGGGGGACGCACCCACAGTTTGAAACGATGCTCCCACGGGCATCTCTCCCAGAACTTTTCGCAATATCTCCATGAAGAATGGTACGGCCTCTAAGCACTATTCAGCACATGTATGAATTGATTTCTAGGCAATTTAAACTACATTATCAAAAAGTGGTCCTACGCCAAACTAATAAAGGATTCTTTATAAATCTAAAATGCTTCTATCATTTTTCTTAAACACGCGCATATTTGCAATAGAAAAACAAAAATTTCTCCATCTGGAATAAACTTAACTGCCAGTTGTTTATATTAATTCGTAAAGAAAGAACAATTAATTCTTTCTGAGAAAAATTGTTGTTATCTAATGTAAATGTAATTGATAATTAGTATTATCTGAACTACCTCCTGAAATATAACTTTTAGTATTAAATAAGTTCTTCATATATTTAGAAATATATTTAAAGCATATAAGAGCACATTTTCCACCAAATTAAAAAATTAAGAAGTGAAAGATTTTAAAACTTAAAATACGCAACTTAGAAAAAGAAACAGTTTCAGAAATATATAAGCGCGTCTCAATAGAAATTGAAAAACTGAAGGAAAAATATGCTTCTAAAAGTTGGAAGTTTCATTTTATAGGTGCTGCATGCAATCTGCATTCGTAATTCACCTTTCCTAAATTGTACATCTGAATACAAAAATGCAGAAAATTGAAAAAGTTCGAATCCTAGACAGGAGGATTTTCTTTTCTTTCTTTTTTATTTACTTTTAGCAATGATCAAAAGAATAATATTTCATTTTCGTATTCTAATTTGATTACATTTTAGATTATTGCGATGCAAGAGTAATTTATTGAAATTAATCTATATACACAAAGAATTTCATTGTTTTTCTTAATGAATTTAATTTAAAAATTTGAGCAATAATGTTTAACTTTATTTTTAATATAACTTTATTTAATTTCCTTTTAGAGTAGCGATATTTAATATTATTACGAAAAAATAAAGAAGTTTTTTCCCTTCATATTTTTAAGCGGTAAAAAGAGAAAAAACTGAGAGTTGCATTAAATTCAAATATTTTATTAATTAAAAAAAAAACAATTTAATTTTTATTTAATTTACACTGTGATATCCTCGAGAATATACGGGGAAGTGAAGCGCTTAAGACGAATATCGATTAACACGAAATAATACAGCAGTCCCGACAAACTACTATGAATTTTTATGCATTTTTCTCTTAACACCAAAACGAAAATCACTGAACACGAAAATATTTATCTTCTGGAAATAATGAATAAATTGTGGAAAAAACGCACTAGCCGATAGGAGTTGTAATATCGGACTTAAACTCAATACCGGTTATTCGGTATTTTTTTGAATCTTAATGCGGTATCCAAAAACTTTTAAAAAAAGAAAAGAATACACATATGTTTTTCTTTGTTTTGTTACCAGTTTTATTAGAGAATGTGAGAATATCGTAAAAAATAACTGTAACTTATAAGTATAGCAGTATATATATATTAAGGTTGGGGAAAAAGAAATTCATTAATTTTGGCAAATGGCTGTAATGTTCATAGCTCGTGGTATCGATCTAACAATTTCCAATTTATGCTCGTTGTCAAGGTGACAATTCACACTAAAAAATTATTTTGCTGCTTTTTGTTTGGTCCATTCAGTTGTGAGTTACAGGGTGTTAAACATGGAAGTAGACAAAGAGAAAATTCGGTACATTTTACAGTTTTTCTTTGATAAAGGCGAAACTGCAAGCCATACCCCAGCTAAAATCTTGAATGGTCGTATGGCCAATACTGTAACAGCTAGTACGTGCAAGGATTTGGTTTCGTCTATTCTGTTCAGGAATTTTTAATTGTTAAAGATGCACATCGCACAGGCAGGCCCGTCGTCGTAAATGTCGATAAAATCACTGAAATAATCGAAGTTGACCGGCATGTTAGCATCGCCCAGGAGCTAAAGATTGACCACAAAACAGTTTTAAGCCATTTGCGCAAAGTTGGATTCAAAAAGAAACTCCATGTTTGGGGCACACCAATTAACACCAAAAAACATGATAGATCGAATTGCCACCTGCGAAGTCTTGGCCAAACGGAATGAAATCGAAGCATTTCTTAAGCGGAGGGTGACTGGAGAAGAGAAATGGGTCACATACGACAATATTATTATGCGAAAACGTTGATCTCGTGGTCAAAGCACGGTGAGACAGTTTAAAAAGGTAGACAAACCAGAACTAACGGCCAGGAAGGTTCTACTACAGTAGTGAGGGTACTGGAAAGGAATCACTAATTATTGGTTGCTTCCGTATGGCCAGACTTACTTAAATTCAATCTCTACGATCAACAACTGAGCCGTTTGAAGCTGGCGATTGACCATAAACGGCCAGGAATTGGCCAACATAAGAAGATGTGGCGGCGAACATCAGGAACAACGCCAGACCACACATCTGTAGTGACTCTCCAGAAACTCTGGGGAGCTTGGTTGGGGAAGTTTTAATGCATCCACCATATAGTCAGACCTGGCACCAAGCGATTACCACCTTTTTCTCGCATTGCTGCAAAAACTTCCTGAGTATTGATAAATTGGCATCAAAGGGAAGATTGGGAAAAGTGATTACTAGAGTGTTTTGCCAATAAGAACTAAGACTTTTATGAGGGAGGCATTATAAAGCTACCTTTAAAATGGCAACCGATTATACAGCAAAATGGTACACATTTGACCCAAATTGGACAATTCAAAACATGTTAAATAAAGACTTGAATTTCATGCAAAAATAATGGATTTATTTTTTTCTCCAACCTAATATAAATAATCACAAAAGAGTAAGGGATATCTTATTAATTCAATTAACAAAATATTGTAAATATCATATTCAGTCTGTTGTACTATTACAAATTTTTGAAGAGTGATCTTAAAAAATATAATACCTCTATTGGCCACTATCATTAAGACTGGAACGTAATTTTGTGCAAAAATTACCAGCTGCCGAAAACGTTCTTTCAGCATCTATGCTAGTTGGTGGTACTGTTAGCAATGTGCGATATACTTTTTCCAAATATTTAGCTCTAAATTTCTGATCTTCAAATAAATCGATTTCTTGTCGGATGGTCTTGGATGCTTAAGCACGAGCTTCTGTATTTGTATTTTTGGTTTTGTTGAAACTTTTTTAGCTATCGCTAATTCTAATTTTTGTTCAAGAGACAATTCATTTTCTCTATCGTCATTAGCGTTATCCTCTTCGATAACTGTACCGAATTCTCCTGCATGTGGATAGGTTTGTGGGTAAAAAATTTTAAGAAAAATTACTGTAAACTTGATCAAATTTGAATTGGATAATTTCTCTCTTTTCTTCTTCTTCATATAGTGGAGACAATTTTAAAAATTTCTAGTAAATACCAAAAAACGGTATTTAAATTTGTAAATACCAGTGTTACAAAATTGCTCAAATGGCTCGAAATACCGGTATTCGGTGTCTCAGCATACCGGTATTGCAATCTCTACTAGCCGGATTGAACTATTCTTCGGTATCATCGGCAGAATTCGCTGCAGTAGATGATGATAATGTGTGTACAGCCACAGTTATGACAGACAAAGACATTTTGAAGTTAGCTAAAAGAGTTAAAAAAAATAACATTGATGTTGATTCCGACTATGAACATGAAATAAATAATGCAGCTCCTGTTGTCACATCATCCAAAATCAGAAATGTCATGATAAGTATGTGCAGTTATTTAGACGCTTTTCATTACAATGGTGAAAAAATTAACAAAATGCATGCTATTAAACAATTTGTTGACAATCTGACGCTAAAAAAAAGGCAATGCAAAGAAAAATATCAGACTACTTTCCTAAAACTCAAATGGTTTATTTTTCGAAAATTTCAAAATTTTGTATTTTATTAAGTTTTCCTGAATGTGTTTTAGTTTCTTCTGTTTTTATGAAATGCATGCATATGTACATATCTATGAAAAAAAAACTATAATAAGTTTAATTTTGTTAATATATTATTTGTTATTTTTTTACTTACAGTACTTTTTTACTCGAAATTCTTTTGACGCGAAAAAATATTTTAGTCCCCTCTGTTTCGAGTTAACCCTCGGTCACTCGCGCCTGTTTTTGCTACCGTCGTTACTCGCGGGGTGTAGAGACACCCCAAACTTTTAACCGTGTATTTAATTATGAAAATAAAATTAAATCATTATGATACATATTTATAAAGTACAAGATGTTTTTGTATTATACAAATAAAATTGTTGAATTATTATAAAATGAGACTAACATTAATTTAAACTAAACATACAAAATTTTCATTTTAAAACACATAATTTATGTTTTCATAAATCAGTATATAAAACGTATATACCAGTAATAAATATACTTTATAATTAATGAGATAATACTAGTAGAAAGTATAAAAATAATATTTTAATACTTTTCCAAACATTCAGAGCAGACTGTATACAAATGCTCAACTTGTCGCGGGAGTTCTCAGCCCCCCAGATAAACTTTTGAAGGTTATTACATTCCAATCGTTCGAGAAAGAGGGATTGCATCAGGCCTAAATGTTCAATGAACTAAAATGTTCAGCTAGAGAAAAAATCGTGGTTCTGCGCATTCTTTTTGGAATCCTGGGAGGATTTTCTTGTTGTTGGGGTGTACAGAACACCCCGCGCGAGTGATCGCGGGTTAAGCAAATTTCACTGTATTACTATGAATAACTAAAGATCTATTTATTTAACAAACCAAATAAAGAAAAACTGTTAAAGGATTTAATTCAAAAATAAATTTATGTATTTTTTAATTATATTCTATTGAGTTAACTTCAATAACCTAAGCAAACTAATATTTTGACTATCAATGAGAGAATAATGCAAACATCTGACGAATAAATTAATCACCAAATTTCCACATCATTTCTTGCAAAGACTTAAAATGGACTAGTGTGCAGAAGCTTTTATAATTCCGTGTTTTGGTACACAAAGCAATTGAAAATCGAACATAAGGTGTCAGAATAGATTGAAAAAGTGTTCTTTAGGTGTTAGATTGGTTTTAGAACCATTAAAA
>BMAV01026047.1:0-29039 GCA_019973955.1 Trichonephila inaurata madagascariensis | reverse complement strand
AAAAAAGAGAAATAGAATAGCAAGGAAAAGGGGTCATAAATAGGAAGGATTACTAGGGTAACTCGGGGTCGTGACACCGTGTTTACCAAAGACAATTAACTCCTTGGGAAAAAGGAAAAGCTCCCTAGGACATCTCGGGATAGTGACACCCGTACTCATCTAAAGAAGGTGAGCCCTCTGAGGGCAAAGAGTTATGAATACTATAGATTTAAAAACATATATTTCTGAACGTACAATTCAAATATATATTTCTGAATGCATATTGTATTGAAAAGTAGTATATTTGTTTGGGAATAAATACTTTATATTAAAACGTCGGCAACATATGCATTTTCTCAGAAATATATACAGTCGGACCTCTATATAACGAAGTCGTTAAATCCCCACAAAAAGGTTCGTTATTTGGGGAAATTCGTTATATAGAGGTTCATCTCTTTCAATTTTCTTTATAAACCACATAAAACACATTTTAAATTTATAAACATTATATATTCAAAAAAAGTAATTATTCACACCTTTTTGTAACTTAATATGTATTTTTTTATATACCTTACCTATAAAAAAAGAAAGAAAAGTTTCTTGGTGCCTTTGTCCACTTTCTGAAGAATTAATTTTTTTCTTTGATGCTCAAGTACTTACGTTTTGACATTTTTGAGCTAGAAAAAACGAAGTTACAGTATGACTGATCAATACTGCAAATGAAAGGAGACTTGTTCAAGGATACGAGACTTCATTCAGGGTGAAAGAGTACATCAAAGATGTTTCCAGTGTATTGGACAGTGGCAGACATGGGTGTTTAAAGTTGCACATCTTGGATGAAATGCCCAGAATTCTATTGCTCTCGGCGAGTTAGGCATCGAATAAAACCAGTTCAAGATTTATGACTAACATAAAATGCTAAAAGAGAGATAACTCGAAATGTCCAGAAACAATTTAAAAATAGGGAGAAAATAAATTGAATCACAAGTGAAAAAAATTCGGTACATAGAAAATGAACGACGCAATTGGGAGGTTATTTTACGAAGAAAATCGTGATATGTTCTTGATTCCAGGAAAAAGTTCGCTATGTAGAAAAATTCGCGATATAGAGGTTCGTTATACAGAGGTTCGACTGTATAATAAAAAATTACTTTTTTTATAATATTCTTGTAAGTTATCACTAGATATTGTTTTTTCGGAAACGGGTGTTAACCCAATCTTCGTTCCCATCTTCATTCCTTACTTTCTAAAAAAAGGGATTCATCCGAGCGAAGCATTGTTGGAATTCACGAAAATAACGAAACATCTTTAATCAAATGCAAATGAAATTCTTCCCCCCCACGTCAGTCATCGGGGAACCCAGAGATTTCTCCTCTGTTAAAAGCTGACGAAACTCCCCCAAATTTTGGGAAAGGGTCAGAGAATGGTGGAAGCTTCGGGGAATTTTTCTGGGGGAAAAATGGGGTTCAAAAAGGGTACTTTTTTCTAAAAAGGGGGTTTGGGATCATAAGGCCATCCCCACGAAATTTGCTAAAAATGGCAGGAAGAATCTTTGAATAGTTTCTTCGGGAAATCAAAGGGAAACTGTTAGATTAAAAATAAAACAATTTCCTGAAATTAAGTTTGAGTTTTTCTTTTAAAAAAAAATATTATATATTTTAAAAAAGATAAAGATTACCCTAAATTATGGTTTTCCCAAAAACGTTTTTTTTTTATAATTTTTTTTTTATGAATTTTTAACTCAAAAAACAAATTATTACTTTCTATTCTCTAGAAAAAAAACAAAAGTATTTTAGTAAAGTAGATGCCAAACAAAAATTAATTTAAAGAACAATGTGAAAATTTAAACGTGCCCCCAGGGGTTTGTATTAAAAACAAGATTTATTTTAAAAAGACTTTTCCCAAAATTTTTTTTTAAAAATGCTCAAAAGGGACAACGTTCCCAAAAAGGGTTTTAAAAATAATTAACAAAATTTTTTCTGTGTTTGTTCTTATAATAGTAGAAGTGTTTTATTCTTCAATTTATCAATCAATGTTTATTAAAAATTTTCAGCCCCCTTTTGTGAATATAATCACTGTTTTTTTTTTTTAAAAAAAAATTTTATATAACTAAGATAAAAAAGGGGGTGTAGTTTTTTTTTAAAAAAATTTAAATATCTCTTATCCCGAACGTCATTTCAAAAAAAAAAGAAAAAAACAAAATTAAAAAACGTTTTTTCTAAATCTTTTGGCGAATGGGCCCTTTATTAATTTTCTTTTTAAAAGTTTCCCCTTTTATTTTAGTCTTATTTCCTTTTTTTTTTTAATTTTACTTTTTAAGGTGTACTAAATAAATTTAAAACCACAGAAAAATTATATCTCTATTTTTTAAAAAAGTTTTTCATAAGTAGTCGGATACCAATTTAAAATACGTTACATGAGATATTAATGGTCCAATCGTATAAAAATGGCTTTTTTTTTAAAAGGGTAAATTTTTTGGTACAATTTTAAGTTGAAATATACTTTTTTTTATGCATAGTTTTTTAACCAACGAAATGGTCAGTTTTTCCCCAAAATTTTGTTTCAAAAAAGGCACATTTTTTTTAATTACAAATAAGCATAATTTTTAAACACAAAGGGGAAAAAAATGGAAAATTTTTAAATTTTTCTTTTTTTAAAAACACAGTAACGATTCAATTGAAAAATCTTCAAAAAATAAATTTTAAATTTTTTTAAAGTTTAAATTTTTTTTTTCTTGATTTTCTAAACCTCAAAAAAATTTAAAAATTAAAAAGAGATAAAAAGGCAAAAATTAGGATACCCAACTTTCCCGTTTTTTTTCCCACATCTCTATGGCCCAATATGTATGTGCATTTTTAAAAAATTTTTATGGTTTTGTAGTTTATGGGGAATTTGTAATTTTTAGGGTAAATTTGAAAAAAAAAAAATCATAATGAAAATAAAATGCATAAAAAAAGAAAAAATTTTCCCCACTTAGTATATAGGTGATTCATTAAAAATTTCAATAAAAAATTCCCAAAATGGGTCAAAAAAAAGGAAAAAAATTGTTAAACATACGGGGGTGAATAAAAAATAAGGGCCCCCCTGATTTTAAATAAAAAAAATTTTTTTCAATTTCCATATTTACAATAAGAGAACATTAAAAAGTAAAAAAAGAAATATACAAAAGTTTTTCCCCCTTTTTTTAAAAACCGGGGCTCAAGATCACTATGATTGAAATCAAATAGGGAACAAAAGAGTTTGTTTTTTCCCTATTTAAAAGGATGCCCTTTTTTCCGGTTTTTCGGTTACGCAAAAACCTTTGGGGGAAAAGGGGATGACAAACAAAAGCATCATGCGATGGTATTTTCCCAAATTTTAAAAACACAGGTTTTTTTTGCCAAAAAGAAAAAAGGGAAACAACCAAAAAAAACATCTCGGAAGAAGCAGTTTGGAAAGGGGGAGAAAGAGTTTTGTTTCCCAAGCCCCCGGGGTTGCCTTTTTGAACGTGAAATGCCGCCAAAAAAAATATGGACAATTTTTCGAAAAGACTTAAATTTCAAAACGGTATTATTTGAAAATGACACAACCCAAAAAACAAGGGGATGAAAAATAAGCATTTGTGGAGCATTACGAACCATTGATAGCGTGATGCACACAAAAAGTAGGGGAAAGAACTGGATTACAGATTGGAAAGCCCCCATGGAACAAAGGGGGGGTTAAAAATTTCCATTAAAAAAGGAAAAAGCTTTGGAAAATTTCTCTCTTTACATTTTAATATCACTTTTTGTAAAATTCGGTGGGTTTCCTCCCATAATATGAAATTTTTTAAAACGGGGCCCCTCCCAATTTTTACTTTTCCCCGTACTTAAAAAAAAAATAAAAACCCAGCTAAAATAAACATTAAAACCCAAATTAAAAAACATATAAATTGGGGGAAAAAAAAAGACCAAGGGAATTTAAATTTATTAAGGTATCCGATTACGTTTCCGGGAAACCCTGATTTTTTAAAAACAAAAAGGATAATTGTCATGATATTTTGGGGTCACCCGGAATTTTGAATACATGTATAAAATTGTTTTAAGGTTTTATTTTAAAAAAAGGTATTTAAATACAATATTTCTTTCAAAAAAATTTAAATTAAAAATAATTTTTTTTTTAAAAAATTCTCCCTTTTTTTGGGAAAAAAAGGCTTTTTTTTATTATAATTTTTTATTTTGTATATAGATCAGACCTCTGGACAGGGGCTCAGCCAAAATTTTTAAATATATAATTTGAAGTGAGTTTATCCATATTTTACGACAACAGAGCGACAATTTTAAAAATAAACGCCAATAATTATTTAAATTGGCGGTAACTCTGAAAATAATGTGAATTTTCAAAAATTCTAGTTAAGCCTCTGTAAAAGGGGTTTCTGAGCTATTACAGGCAAAATATTATTATGATAGCATTTTTTCCAAAAGGGTTTTAAGATTATTCTAAGTTAATTTGCCAAAATATTGTATTTAAATAATATTTTGGTAAATGTCCTAAAAAATTTTTACATGTATTCTAATCTAAATGACACTAAATATCATGACAATTATCCATTTATGCACTTTTTTAAAATCATGGTTCCGAACGTAGTCGGATACCTTAAAAGTTTAAGGTTACATGAAAATTTTGAAATAAAATAACTTATGACGCCTTCCATCTTTTGGAAGTATATAGGAGTGAAAGAAATAAAACCAACAAAAAATAATAATTAAAAAAAAAATACAATCTTAATATCAAAATGAGTGGGAAGAGAAATTCTTATACCAATCGTGATTTTCGACTTAGTTCCGAAAATTCTGGCTTAACGGAAATATACAATACTTAAAACGTATTAGAACTAAACCATTTTCTATTTAGACTTTAAATTAAAATACCAATGTCCTCCTAATCTATGTATTCTATTTTAGAAGTATGTAAACAATAAATTGAAAAAGTGGGAAAACGTTGTGTTTGAACTGCTAAATTAATGTTTTAATACTTTCTAAACCAAGTTTATTTTAGCTTAACGAATAATTGGAAAGCTTCCAACCGAAAGAAAACCAGAAGCTTTCAGTTCTAAAATTAACTTATCGATTGAAACTAATACAAAAACTTATTATTATTTTTTAAGATTCGGAAAAGGAGATAAGTTTCAGAAACTTATTGGTTTTTCTGAATTGTTAATATTTTTACATTAAATGTACGAAAAGAAATGTTTTCTTTAATTTTCTCACGTTTAGGATAAAAAAAAAAAAGTAAATGTTCTTTTTTGTTCTGTAAAATAAGAATGTTTTTTAAACATTATTCACTTAGATGTACCAATTATTTAAAGGACGTGGGTGGCCTATTTAAAATTTGGTCTTTAAGAATTTTATGGATAGATGGTCTGAGACAGTGGTGTAGCAGAGAATATTACGCCCCCTTGAAAAGTCAGGTTTTTTACCCCTTTAATACTTTATAAATTGGTTAAATACGTACTTGGCGTGAGTCAGACTTTGGGCCGCCTAGAATCCTAGCCTCCCCGCAACGCGGGGTTGTACTTTACGCCACTGAGTTCTGAGATGGTCTAACTGGGTAAATGATGTAGCCGGCATAAACAAAATTTGGCGATTCTGGAATTTAATTGAATGGGTCATGATTTATTGATTGATTTTTAATAATGTCGCATTTTGAAGTTACACGAGTGAGTGAGAGTAAGAGTTATAGTTGTTGTTGTTATACTAATGCCCCTGATCGACAAAGGCCAGATCAAGGCCCACAAAACTCATCACGGCAAAGGGCTAGTGACGCCTGTCATTAGCCTTAGCTCTGAGCAACATGACAGTACGATTTGGATCGGTTCCACTCCAATTTTGAAGAAGAGCACCTCGGGGGTGGTTAGAAGTCTCTCAACTCTCTTTCCCTTCCACCAACCGTACGAGAGGACTTGCGGCTAGACGGATATTTAAAGTACCCCCATGTCGCGAAGGCACCATACATTTATAAACATCCATGTCTTCTTCGGGATTCTATCCCAGGCCCAACGTCGCAGCAGTCAGCGTCGCTAACCACTATACCGGAATGGCGTCAGAGTTATATTTATATCGCACCATAAAGCTACACAAATGCTATTGGCAATGGACCGCGTAATTCTAAACCATCATCAAGTGACGAAGACGACGCCTGAGCCGGCTACTCTTCCCCTAACTTCCATACCTCATCAACGGGAAGGCGTTTGACCCTCGACATATTTAACGTGATTCGCCTCCTCTACAAGGGTCGAACTCATTACATGCCTGCCATGAGTCCGTTACCTTGACCACTAGGCTACCTTGGCCAAGAAGTTGCATGAAAGCTACTGTTGGCTTTAATGGACCTCCAATAAACTCGACTAGCATCCTTTTTTCAAAATCTTTACTCCAAAGTGAGGTATTTGAGCCTCGAAAGATTTTTCAGCTCATGTACGCGTTGGGTGTTTAATAGTACCAGAACACGAACTGAACCCACAACTCGGCTGAAACAACACCCCGTGATGAGGTTGCTACTATAACCACTCAGGTTCAGCGAACATATGATAGGTTATGAGAAAGGCTTTATGTAATGTATCGAATGATTGTATGTCAGATTTTAGAGCCACCTGTATTGAAGTCGAAATCATGATTTCATCCAAAAATTTTGTGGAATATGTGGTGGGATGTGGATGGAAGAATTCATTGGAATATTCTGTTTATATTGTGATGACTTCAGTTAAGAAAATGTGTTCCACATGAGTCGCCAAAATGCTTAGAGTTATAAATTGGCCTGGTATTATCTTTTATTATATGAGAAAACAAAAAGTTCCCTTGTTGCTGTCATCACTCATAAAAATGAAGCTTTATTGGGAAGTTGTACCCATTATCAATATTGCGCTAATATGATTTGAATTGACTTTTACGTGTTTCGAGCGTTGAGAAGCCATTTCAACCAAAAGATCTTGTTGATATGAACACAGTGCCATCTCAGACTTTTTTCTTCTCTAATTTCAAGGCTTTCACTGATATGGAATTCAATTCTTACTAGGAAGATGATATAGATAATAATAGCGAATATGCACAATCTTAGTTTTTTGCTCTTTTTTTCACATCATCACAAACACAGTGTTAGAACGTTTCCACTTATCTTCTAACTGTACTGTTTGAACAAATAACATGAAATGGTTTCATGCATCTGCATATAAAAATCTAGATTAATTAGATATTTAAGAAAAATTTTAAAATAAGCAGAATTTAATTAATTTACTTCTTCATATATATTGAGCCAATTTTTACAGAAAAATTTGATAGTTACACATTATACTATCGACTGATTTCGCCAATTCAAAAAATTTTGCCAAATACTATCCAAGTTATTATTATGTTTGGACATGAGTGGGAACGGTTTTCCATTATTGGCTGCATGTCATTGCATTTGGCTACGTCTTTTGGATTTGACGAAATAGGTTGACGGTATAATATATAAATACCAAATATTATACATCAAAGGACTAGAAATTCATGTCACCTATTCCTGAATTTACACACCTTTAACTGTTGAACATAGTATATTATTTTTAAATGCCTTCCTTCCATTTTAGTAGAAATATATTCTTAATCAAAAATAGTCATTGATACATATCATGAAATAATCCATCTCCGTAAATTCAAATGAGAAAATGCAAAACCCTTGACGTCATATCTTATTTAGATTAAAAATAATGACGTCAGAAGCGTACAGCCAGAGATTTAAATATGATCGATAAAGGCGTGAATAGGATCCCATAACGTAATTGGCTGCATTTATTCATCCAATTATATTAAAATAATTTTTTTTTGAAATATCATATGATAGGGGAAAATGTTTATCTTAAAAGCGTGGGTGAGCTTTAAAAAGAATGTAGCTTTGAAAAAAGGCTAAAATATTTGCGAAAGATTTAAAAATGATGAATAAATTTGAAGTGTGAAATTTTCAAAATAAAATCTACAGCAAAGTGCTTGTGTTTCACAAATAATATATTTAATATTAAAATATTCATTCTTTATTTTTTAAAAAGACAAATTCTAATTTTCTTGTTACGTAAATTGGATGCTCAAGCTTGAACAAACCGGCAAACTAAGGAAATGTCATCATTTTGTATAAAAATGCAAACATTCATTTTTTGAATTCGTAACATTTTCAAACGAGCGCCTTTCTAAATTATTTTATCTACTTTAATAGAAGTGTTTTTTTTAATGAAAATGTTCTTAAGGAGGAATTTTTACTGAACTTAAACTCTAGAATTAAAATAGATAAAAATTTCAGTTCGTTATGTTTTAGGCAAATCGCACAGATAAGAAACTGCTAGTACTGTTGATATGCTAATCAGTGACGTAACGTACACCCCAGCGTTGCGGGGGAGCACGAATTCCAGGGGGCCCAAGGCTTGATTGACTCTAAGTACGTATTTTAGCTTGGAGAATATTAGTGTCCCAAACCTGGCTTTGCAGGGAACCATAATATTCTCCTTTACGTAACAGACGCTAATAGAAATTTTTTGATAGAATACTATCACCAAAAGCGTAATTTTAGAATGTGACATTTTTATATCGATGTTTAATGATTTTTTGGCAGTCTTCTAAAGTACGAAAATAATAAAAATGTGAAAATGAAGATACTGAGCACGAGAAAAAAACAATATAAATATAAGTAATATCTGTAATTACTAGCATAATAATTTGTAATGTTAAGTACGATTATAAACAAAACTTATAATTGGAGATTAAAAATCTAAATAGAGTAGTATTAAAAAATTATTGAATATCTTAATTACGGACGTGTGGTGCTACTAAAACATTCTAAATCTTGACAAGGATTCATTTTGAAAATAAGTACATACGTTTCTTTGTTAGGGAAACAAGTGCATGTTGGCCCGAACACATGGCTGAACAAATTATGAAGAGAAAGTACCTCAAGCACTTTTATGAGATATGTCTTCGTTGAAGTCCAATACAACTGTCAACATGTTGTTGGGTTTGCTTTAACATCTTCCGAAAGCTATTGAGACAGGTTTTCTCATTCGTATTTCAGTGTACGGATGAGGGTTCTCTTATTTATTGAAGGCTGGTATCTCTCGAGCAGATGGACATTGTCCCAAACATTTTCAAGCGAATTTAAATAAAGGGAACATGATGACCAAACTAATATTCTTTTGTTAAGATAATTATACACGGCGCCTGTGTGACACTTTATGTTGTCTATATTGGAATTTATCACCTAAAGTAGCGCATAAAAGCTGACCACGATGGAGCAGAAATTCATAGAACTCGCAGTTTAACCCTTTATCAACCGACAGTACTTTATAAGTACCACTTACTTTAAAATGATATAAAATAACCATTTTTACGAATATTTTGACAATACTTAGCAGGAATATTCTTTGAAATCCACTCTTCCAAGGTATACGACAGCACGGGTCCTATTATGAGTATTTTAGCGAGAAAGGCGAATAGTTTCATAGCAGTAATATCTCTTTCAGCTGACGGCGTTTTCAGCGGATTGCGAAGAGTATCATTTTTGTCCCAGAAAAATAACTGGTCAAAATTTAAGTGTCTTATTTTTTTGTATGATCTTATAAAACGATTTGACTATTTATTTTAAGTGAACAGTGTATATAATTAATTTTACAGTTGAATATCACTTTAATTAATTAATTAGATCTAACGGATTAAATTTCCCTAAAGTTGAGTATTTTGTTTATGTATATCCCTTAATTTTCAATGTAGCGATCCCCCAAAAAAATATTGCATGAAAAAAACTGCAGTAAATCATAATGCGGTCGATAAAGGGTTAAACAGTCTCGAAGAATATATATGCGGTGACTCTTCATGTTGTCCTCCAAATAACAAAATTTATTATCGATAGTAAAAGGTAGAAGATGAACTTGAGGTTTCAGAGTTTCTTTAATATGTCGATTAGCTTTCATAAGCATTACATATAGCGATGTGTGGTCATTCACAATAATGCCATGACTTTAAGAACCCTATCGGTGTCCTGGGATCCAACCATTATTTTCGTGCCCTATCAGTCGACATCTATGATCAGACGAAAAATTTAATTTACCCTTATCTGAGAACAATACACATACCCAGTTATTTTCCCAATTTTTAAAATGTTTCCCCAAAAGGGCAGGGAGTAACAATGTTTTTTGAATTATTTG
Source organism: Trichonephila inaurata madagascariensis (assembly GCA_019973955.1). Lineage (NCBI taxonomy): Eukaryota > Metazoa > Arthropoda > Arachnida > Araneae > Nephilidae > Trichonephila > Trichonephila inaurata. The sequence continues at coordinate 18,877 of BMAV01026047.1, read as the reverse complement.
TTATACCCTATTTTTTTTGTTTGACGTTTTCACATCTCACAGTGTCAAATTAGGCTTCTTTTTTGTGAAAAGCATAATACCGTTCCATCCCGGGGTGCACCCCTAAATTTTGGGGGTTTTTTCCCTCCAACCACACCCAAAACCGATCCCGGGAAAAAACCCAACTGCTGGATTCCACACCTGCGAGCCAAAACTTCCCGGGGTAGTTCGAGGTGTCATAAGCGAACCCCTATCTTTTGTTTTGATACCCCCGGCTGGGGGGATCATTTATCACCATCCACGCGACCTACGTTTGAGGGGAAAGAAAAGATGGACCAATAAACCTTTTGCCATAATAAAAAATTTTTTATTATAATCTTAATTTATATACAATAAAAAAAAAACTAGTCTAGGAAGGGATGATCAGGAGTGATGTGACGCAAAAACCCTAACCCCGACAAATAGCACCAATTAACCACTAATTTATATTTATTATTTACCAGAAGATTTTTTCCCAAAAATAGTATCCCTCTAATTTAAAGCTTAAATAAACAGTCTTACCTCTATTTCCTTTGGGGAACAGCTACGGTCCTTTAAAACATCACTATATTCTTTTTAATCCAACCTTTTTCCGGGGGGGAAAATACTTTTTTTTGGTCTCCGGGCCCCTTTTTAACCCCAAATTTTTCTGGCACTATTAGACCGATCATAGAATTCTTCGAATACCCCAGATTTTTCTCCCAGAACAGAGCTTTACCTTTTCCTTTAGCTTTACTTTTGGAAATTTTTACATGAATACTAACGTTCCAATATATACGATTCCTAATCTGCATAACCACGCTTCTTTGGTTGGTTGGAAAGAATTGCCGTTCTGGCCCCAAAGAAACTTCAAGAGGATTAATGGAAGAAATACCGATAAAGTTCCGTAACAAAGTGAGTGGAAGAACAGTCCATTTTGATGGACTATAGAGAACGATGTTGTTTACCTCCTCCTTCAAAAAGGACAAACTTTGTAGTATTGAAATCAAACCACTCTATATTCCCTCCCTTCTGCGCCATGTAAGTTTTTGACCCTTTCGTGTGGCAACTTCAATTCTCATGATCTTATTTCAAACTCCTCTACCTTTTCTTATTTCTTCCAAGTGATTATTTAAAACTTCCTTCAATAACCACTCGCAGTTATCTTAGAGGTATCGTGTAATGGACTTAAAAATTTTTTCCTTCAACCCCTTTTTAAAGAAACATTTTCCCCTCTTTTTCGTTCCGTCGAGATGGGGCAGACGGTTGAAAGACGAGCTTTGCTGCAGGAGAGGGACGTCATTTTCTCTTCGTTTTCCTATGAAAGCGAAACAGAAACCAAATCAACTGGGGGAGTGGTTTCACACCAACCCTCTAACCAGCGCCGTTGGCTGATTTAATTTGGGCTGTTTTTATTTTTTTATGTAACTACAAACAAATTCTTCTTTGTTTCAATTTATTATGATGAGTGGATAATAGAGCTTTCTCTAAGGTTCCACGTAAATGTATAACCACGTAAATGTATATTTACCTTGAAATTATCAATGATTAATTTTCCTTTTTTGTTTAAACTTTATTTTAAAAAATTTGTTTTTTAATAGCTGTGACGTAAGTAAATCAATTATTTAATTTCTTAACTCTCAAGCTATTTTTAATTTTTTCAAACGTCATAGCTTTTTATTTTTCAATATTCTTTACTCGTATAAAGTCATCTTAATGATCAGGACGACAGCTGAGCTGGTACTCCTCTCTCTAACTACCACACAATGCCAAAGGGAGGACTTTGACCATCGACAGATTTCACGTACATCAGCCCCATCTATATCGTGGATAAAGAGAAATTATAGCCAATTGTAAATTATTGTAGTTTTTAAATTATTACCTTTAAAAGGAGATGGTAGACCTTCACAATGTCAAATTTTGGCTACAATTGCGATTTTGATTTTTTATACTTATAATATATTCCTTATAATTCATAGATTAATTCTGTTGAAGAATTTTGTCATTTTGGTTAATAATTATTGAATTATTTCTTTATTTTACTTAAGGTATCCGACAACGTTCGGAACCATGCTTTTAAAAAAAAGCGCATAAATGTATAATTTTCATGATATTTAGTGTCACTTTAGTTTAAATCTGTATAAATTGTTTTAAGGACTTTTGACAAAGAAATTTATTTAAATACAATATTTTGGCAAAAAATTAACTTAGAATAACCTTTTCTTCCAAATGTTCTCCTTTTGTAAGAAATGCTTCTATTGTATTAATATTTTGCTTGTATATAGCTCAGACCTCTGTACGGAGGCTCAACTATGATGTTTGAAAAATTCACATTATTTTCAGAGTTACAACTATTTGAAATAATTATCGGCGTATTTTATTAAATTTTCTCCCTTCTATTTTCGTAAAACATGGATAAACCGACTTCCGAATTATGCATTTCAAAAATTCTTTTTGAGCCTTTGTACAGAGGTCTGAGCTGAATACAGGCAAAATATTAATACAATAGAATCATTTTTTACAAAAGGAGAATATTTGGAAAAAAGGTTATTCTAAGTTCATTTTTTACCAAAATATTGTATTTAAATAATTTTCATAATGTCTTTAAAACAATTTTATACATGTATTCTAATCTAAGTGACACTAAATATCATAAATATTATCCATTTACACGCTTTTGCAAAATCACGGTTCCGAACGTAGCCGGATACCTTAAATAAATGTTAGTTTATAAATTTTTCCTTTTCATTGTTACCTAAAATGATCCTTGCGTTTCAAATTACGTCATATCACTTTGAAATTTTCACAGCTTATGAAAGATGATATAATTCACAAATTTGTGCAATAGGTTTCTAAAAAATTTAACGAATCAAATTTTGTGTTGTTTTGAATACCTTGAATATTCGATAATTGGTGAAATATTTCATGTCATATAGAAAATTTATCTTTTTTTCGTCAAATTTTATTCTGAATTTAAAATCCATGCACAGATGTATTGTGTTGCAGTTCATCTACGTATAAAACAAAAATTATGTACATTTCTTAAAAACTAAAGCGGAAGGAACACATTTTTAAAAATAATTTAAAAAATTGATTTTTTAAAGAAAATCAGCTTATAATAGTTTTTTTAAAATAACTTATTTAAATTATGAAATATAATAATTATTTACTTTATTGATTCCATTTTCAGCTAATTAAGCTAAGAATTTAAGAAATTAGTTTTAGTTACCGCCGTCCCCTTAACTCCTTAAGAGGGCAAATTTTTTGCCCAAAATGTTCCAAAATAAGGCGTATTTTTTGTTCCATCTAAGTAAACATAATACTTAATACAATGCGAAAATGGAAAAATTTTATTTTAATTTTTAATTTTAAAGCTTTGACACTATTTTTTATTTTATTATTGTGGAACACAAAATACCCTAAATGTTTGCTTTTCGTAAGTACACTCTGCATGGTAGGAAGAATGTTTCATATATCTAAAAAAAATTTCTCTCATACTTAAAAAAAAATTTCATATTTTTATCACTTTCTCAAACGGTTTAGGATTTTGTGTGCATATATATATGTACACAAAATTTAAAGCTTGGTGTTAAACGAAGTTTTACATTGAAAAGGAGACAGAAATAATAATGGCTTTTTTAGATTATCTTTCCATTTTCATTTCTTCTTAAGCAGCAAAATGTACATTATCATTCCAATCCCTGTTCTTTATCGAATATTTTCAAGAACCTAAATTCCCGTCTTCATCACAAAGAAAATCCCGGATGAGAAGTGGTACCTTGGTCAAACTGCATCTCTTAAAAACCCTAGCACTAATAATATCACTATAAGAATTAAGAATGTGTACAAATCAAAGATAGAAAGAAGAAAATAGTAGTGCTCGTACAACGTACAGGCCAGCCTTCGGTACTCCGTACGGTGCAAGGGCAAACCAGTTAGAGGATTAAGGCTTCCTTTGTCTAGTTAAAAAAAAAGCCTGAACCGAACATGGAGCACATTTTCAAACAGATAAGGGGATCATAAGTTACAAACAAATTTATAGCGTATTAACAATATGTATAAGTTAATAAAAATCATGTTTTAAAAATTCGAAAATTTCCACATATGTGCATTTATTTGCTCTGACATACAAAGTTTAATTGATTTAATGCTACAAAACAGGAGATGAACATATAACCCATTTATATGCATAATGGTGCTTACAATGGAATAACGAAACTGGAGTGCAGTATTAAAGATGGAGCAATTTTCAATCTGAAAAAGCAATCAGAATTGAGGCCCCGATCAATAACATTATACGAATATATTTTAAATAAAGCATGATGTTCACAATAAACTTATTTTTTCTGCAAATGCTATAAACCCTAGAAAAAATACTTGTTTTTTAAGTAAAAGCATTGTGAGAATTTCGGAAGATCATACCCAAAACATCTTTAATCAAATGCAAATGAAATTCTCTGCCAAAATCCTGAGCGTCAATAAACGGGAATTCAGAGCTTTCTTTTCCCGTTTTAGAAAGAAGAATATTGCTAAATTTGAGAGTTCAAGAAATCGAGACAGCCGATAGAAGGGAATTTGTTCCCCAGAATTGTGAAGAAGAATATTAAATTTTTTCTCCCGTTTGTAATGGGGGATCATAAAGCCATTTATCATGGAATTTTATAAATATACAACCAAGGGACCATTTCAACGTTAGAAGATGGAGAAATAGGAAAAGAGTGTAAAAAGAAGTGCCATATATTCACGAAAATGAAACATGTGATGTAAATAGAATAATTGCAAGCGTACATATAGGTATATTAAGTTGGAAATGGCTTTTTCGTGTAACTTATAATTTATTGCATTTTTTTTAGGAATATCATGCCTAAATTTTCTGAAACATTTATTACACATAATTTGGTGTTCTGTAATGTTACTCAAGGTATAGAATTTATGTTGCGTTATTTTTCATTGGAAAAATGCAACCAGGCTAAAGAAAAATGCCTAAGCGGTAATGAATCCTAGGTGTATATAATGAAAATCCTTAAAATCACGTACTCTCACACTTACTCAACGCACACCCTCATTTTACTGTGTTACCCGCGTTTCAAGTTATTGATCTGCAGCTGCTTGATACCAATTAATTAGTTAATTTGATTTGAAATACAAATGGGGTAAATTCCTGAGACATCATAGTCATGATAACTGCAATCATGTGTAACCTGCCAATCGGTTTCATAAGCTCATGTGACGTCATAGCCACAAGATTGCTGCAATCCCTTATTTCCAGCCAATAAATTCATAAATTCCTGTGACGTCATAGTCACATGATAACTGCAATCACGTGTTTCCTGCCAATCATTTCATAAACTTATGTGTCGTCATAGTCACAAGATGAATACAATTAGATGGTTCCAGCCAATCAATTTATGCGCTTCCCTGCTGCCAATATATTTTTACTTTTTACAGAAACTTTCTTTTAAGAAGTGCAGATTTATCCACATTAAAACTCCCATTGATAATCAAAATGCACTTGATTTAAAAATACGAGTAATATAAGTATTCCTTTTAATTTTGGAAATATTTTTGAAGAATCTAAGCACTTCAAGTTTTTTACTCAATTATAAAATTTGAAAATTTACATAAATTTTATAAGAACATCAGGTACAAGTTTCATGCTAGTTTTGAACTTAATCCCTTAAGGCCGTTTTCGCCATATGTGCAGCAATGTGGACTTAACGTGAAGCACATTTTCGGACAGAAAAAAAATGTCTCGATTTTTATAAAAATTTGTGCCATTGTAACTCATGCATTTGTTTGTAATATAGTGTTTTTAAAATTTCAAAATATTTCATAAATAATCCGTTTTTCCTTGTAGCATGTAAAGGGATAGCTCATTCAGCATTATGGTATAGGAGAAAAAATGCTAAACACATGTTACAAAAGAAAAATGTGTCAACTCGGGTAAAAATTAGTAGTATGATAAAATAAGTGATTCTCTACAGGATAGGGAAGCCAAAATATAATATTAATGTTTGAGTATTTTTATATCTGAAAAAATATTCCGAATTTGGGTCCTATTCTTTAACATTAACCGAAGTCAGCCTTAAGTGCCCCGGACGTGTATACTCATCCTTCTAAGGGAAGACTTTTTGTATTATGCTGCTCTGTTTAAAACTAGCTCCACGGCTTTGTAACACAATAACATGACATTGACAGTGCTTCTAAAGAGTTGACTTATTTCGGAGAAGAGAAAGGAAAGGAATTTGCAAGGGTGTATTCCAGGAATGAGGAAACTCAGAACTAAACAGTTTTCCTTGTTTTTTCGTTTGAGTGTGCTCTTTTCTATTCTTTATTTGCTGTCACTTTCACTTACCGAGTGTAATAGGAGCTTTTTAATTTTTTTATACGAATGCACTGAATGTGATACTGGTTTACGTGTTCAACCATATTTCAGGATATATCACAGAATAGATACGTTAAAATTTATTTCTTAATATATTGTAACTATAAGATATTAAATCTTTTATTTTCATTTTATTATTTATCATCTTCTTTTCTTTCTCATTTAAAGTGAAATTAAACATTTTTTAGGTGGAAAACCCGCCGCTTAATTCCCCCTAATAAACCACGTAACAACGCTCGCCTGTGGGGAAAAAAAAGATGGCACTGGGGGGGTGAATTTCGTAACTTTTCCTCGGCAGTTAAGGGGTTAATGGAAACACGTGATTGCCTCTTTATCATGCGACCGTCATGAACTAGGCCCATTAAGATTTGCAGATCCCCCCAAAAAGTCATATTTTAGGATTTTCAAAGATTATGTTGGAAATAAATAGGACAACTACACAAGCAAGGTAAATATATTGTAAGGAGATTTTGTATAAAAAGATACCGAGAGAGATGGCATTTTTTTTTCGTAAAACATTATATTTGAAAAAAATAGCAAGAAAAAAAAATAAAAGATAAAAGTATTTGACATTAGAAATCCACACTTGTGCCCCAAGAAAGGAAATTTTTATATCACGGTTCGCACACACAGGAATATATATATCAGAATTAAATCAATATTCCAAACACCGCAGTTTCTCCGTCTAGTATGGGATAGTATATTGATATTTTACAGCATGATTGTTCTAGATGGGAGATACGAAACTTTATAAAGGTTCACTTTTTATTGAAGTTCTTAAAAGCAGAAAAAAGGAGGCAGAGGAGAGATAGGGATGTAGTGAAGTGATACAATTTTATGTCTGTTTTATGTCATTTTCTTCGTACTTTTCTAAAAAGTCATCCATTGGAGATGCAACTTCTCCTTTTAAATGATTCGTCTGACGCTGTCATGGAATCTATTCGTCTCCGATATAACTGAATTTTAAATTTATGGTTTGATCTAAGCATATTGGCAATTTATACGAGAAAAATAATATTTTACTACCGCTAAAGCAGATGCTGTTTCTTAAGACATTTTTTTTAAATAAAAGATAAGTTGTGCAATTTCAAATAAATTTTGAAGGTTATAATGGGTACTATTCGGGATCTTCTACTAATCCCCTTGGGAAAATATTCTTTAACTGTGATTTTAGTTCAAAAACCTCTTTCGGTAGAGATGACTTGATTTTATGCAAGGGTAGCTACTATTTAGAGGCCTAGTGGCTGAGTGGTAGCATATCACACTTCCACATCACAGGTGTAGGGTTCTATCGTCTAGCTGGGAAAGGTCAACTCAGACTTTCATCCCTACTTCATTGGGTCGATAAATGAGCACCAAACTTCATTGGGGATTAAACACTGGAGGGGTTCGCTTCAGGCTGACCACCTGATCGGAACATCTTGTGATATCGCCCCCCTAAGGTGGCCGTTTCTTTATTATCCGCGTGAGCTAGAGGTGTAGTATTTACAAAAGGAACAGACATTTTTGTATTCTTAATATGACTTTATTAAGAATATTACTTAAACCTCTAACAAGTTAGATACTAATATTTATGAGAGAATCTACGATGAACAAACACACAATAATAGTTACACCGAATCGCGTAACTTGGACCACTATCAATATTTAACCCACCGAATCTCACTTCTAATAATATTACAAGTCCTAATATCAAATTGTCAATCCTACCTTAATCCAATCGTAGCTTCAATCCTATGAAGAGGCGTCTGGGCGCGCGTGCAATGGTATGCACCTTGACCTAATGGCTAAATTTTCAGAGTAACTTCTACTGGCTGTCAACTCACGCTGGTATCAATCTCTCACATAACATTCCTCAAGTTGCCATACGACTTACTGAAACTTCTATTATTTAAAAGCTATCTCATTTGGATTCCATCTTCACGTTTCACTTCTTGGGTTTTGGTTGGAAAAGAGTTGCCATTAATCTTGGCCCCAAAAGTACGAAGAGGACATGTTAAAGAAAAGACGCGTGAGCCCGTCACAATCTTCTTATGCACCTCAACATCCAATGGTCCCTTATACTGAGATGAGCACAATACGCCTTGGCCTTCATGGGCTTTTGGCCCCTAAGTTTAGTTTAGCTACTATTTAAGTGCCTGCTGTTGAGTATGTGAAGTTAATGGTTAATTGTTGATCATTAAGCGGGAAATCCAAGTATTAGGAAAAAGTGAACTGCAATTGGGTGTTTGAGCGTCTTGAGATTAATAGTCGACGTAGAATCCAAAAGGAATTGTGGAAGTAAACAGCCTTGGAGTTGACCGAGCAATCGGGCTTTGAGAAGGATCATAACAAAGAGTTTTAACTCAAGTTAAGTGATTTAAATTATCTTGTATATCTGGTTATAGGGGATAGGATTTTAGATTGATCTCAGTGTTAAGATGTAAAATTGTATAATTCATAAAGTGTTAAAGATAGAATAAAAGTAGCTATTTATACGATCATGTCTGCTTTTTCCTCTAACCCTGTTACACCCACGACCTGCCGGCTGCGAAAAGGGGTTTTGTTCTTGTATTCACATTAGCTTTATACTTTTCTTTTGGGGTATAGTTGACTTTATAGTATTTATTGAAATATATTTGCCTAAATCAAACCCTTGCTAAAAATTTGTCCACATCAAAAGTTTATCTAAATTAAGTGACCTGTCATGATACATTTGAAAAACATGCGCACGCACACAATATTATACAAGGTAGGATTCAAAGGTTCACGGATTTAGTCTATAACTTAAAAAGATATAAATAGTTAAATTGCTGAAACACATCCTCCTTCGAAATAAGACCCTTGAGCAGCAACACACTGTTACCATCGCTTATAAAGGTCATCGAAATATTTCTGGAATCTATTTTTAACCATGTTCTTTAATTGAGCTTGCGATGGACTTTTAACTTCTTCTGCAGATTGCAATCAACAACCCTACAAACGACTTGCATGTTCAAGAGGCAGAAGTCTTAGAGGGCGAGATCAGGGGAGTAAGGAGGATGTGGCAGAATAGTTGCTTGAGTTTTTGCACGAAAGTCAGTGATGAGGATCTTCATTTCTATTCGAATTGCCTCTTGGTCTTCATTTAACATGCTGGGAACGATGTGTTGACCCCTTCCCCTATGCATGTTAAGATCCTTTGTCGATATCCATTAACAGTTGGCATCGAATATCGAATGACTCTGCTATTTGGGCTGCTTTTTGAAGTATTGTGTACCCTCACAGAAACCTTTTCAATGCTTTCAGTTGTACGGAAAGTCTGCGGACGTCCAGAGAGTTCATCATCTTTGACACTTTTCATCTCTGAAACGTCAATGCCACTCAAAAGCTTGAGTCCCCGATAATGTATCACTGCTGTACACATGCTTTAACGTTTAGTCTCCTTGGCACTCTTTCCCAAGAAAACGCAAAATTCGTCATTCATTCTCTGCTCAACAAACGCCATTTCTTTCAATGGCCGGTTACTAAATGCATCCGCCTACAAAATACGAAGCCCTGGTGAGCCTCTTATTACCTGATTTCGGACAAACTTTTTTATAAATGCGAAAGAAAGTAGTATCACAGAAGCTTTATCGTGGTCAATCTACTTAAAAGTTTTTCACGTTATAGGCTCAGTCCGGGGACTTTTCAATCCTACCTCGTATGTAACCATTACTCATATTATTAAATTGCCATAAATCTAATTTAAAGTTAAACTTTAACTCTTTAACTGTCAAATTATTTTGATGATTTGGTAAAAATTGTCAAATTTTTAACCAAAAACTTCTAACCTCTAACTTTTAAGTCTTCATAAAGGTGCCATCTTTTGGGGAATTGAGCGCACTTTTTTTTTCGAGAATCAGTGGGTTTGAAAAAGAGATGAAGCCGAAATAAACGTCCCCCGGGAAAAAACAATCGATTTTAAAAAAAATATTACCACAAAGTCCCGGGGCGTGGCATTTTCAAACATTAAACCGCCCCGGATTCCTGGGGCGAGGGAAAAAGATAGAAATAAAAAGACACCGGTTTGCAGCTTAGCATGATAGCAAACTCTTAGACTTGGGAACTGATTTTATAGTAAAAAAATTTTTAAAAGCACCCAAACCCTTTCCCCTGTATATGAATGCGTGTTTTATATAAGTTATAAGGAAAAAAAGGGGAAAAAGTGAAAGAAAAATAGCGGAAGAGGTTAAAAAGTATGTACAAAGGTAATGAAAGTAGTATTACATAATTCCAAAATTTTCTGGAACATTCAAAGGAAAACCTTTTAGATGCAGTGATAATTATTGGAACTTTTGGTATGATTCAGGTTCTTGATAATTCAGCTAATTCTATTTAGAAAATCGTTTTCAGAGATAATCAATAATGAAAATTATCTAATAATAATTCCTTTGTTTTTGGTGAATGTTCATTATTATTGATTATATTGTAAAATTATTTATAATTATAAAGATTTCTCGATGGCTAATTCAACTGTGTTTTTAGCATGCAGAAAGAAATCTTGCCTATTTCTGCATTTAAAAAAATGAGAAGGTAAAATTGGGAGAAATTCTTCTAAATTAAAATTGCATAGATTATTGATAGTAGTAAACATTCGGAGAAAATTGTCTAAATAGTAAAAGTTAACGATAAAAATGTTTCAGAAAAGTGTAATTATCTGAATTTATATAAATTCTCTTAAGAATTGCTTAATGCTTTAAAATTTTCTACTTGAAAAATAACTCTAAGCGACCTAACAAAATAAAGTAGAAAATTTGTGGAATTTTATAGAATAAAACACTGACTTTTAAAAACATCCCAGGGTGGAAAAAAAATGAAGTCTTTTATGAAATAGAAAAGTTTTTTTAAATCATAAACTAGCTTAAAAGCGTAAAAGCTTACTCGATTCTAAGCCGAATTATTTTTCCAGTGTTAATGCCACTGGAAATCGGGTGCAGCTTAGAATCGAAGGCGAAACTTTTGTTGGATGGAGGAAATTGTTTCCATCCCTTTCAAAAGGAAAAATGTAATCCTCCATTATTTCCACTTGCATCGAGGGCTTAGCACATTCCTAGTGGTCAAGGTCCGAGTACGACACCTTAGCTGGCAACCTCCCTCTCCTAAACTCTACACCACACCAACGGGAGGACGTTTGAGCCTCGATAGATTTAACGTGCATCGCCTCCTACATAGCGGATCTTCAGTGGTACTAGCCTCGAACTCATGACACGCCGATCATGAGTCCTTTTCTTTGACTACTAGGCTACCGCAGCCACTAGAATTTAACAGAAAACTACGTTTATTGCCTGGAGACAAAAGTTTACAATCATATCATAGCACCAAAATATGCATTTTTTTCTGTCTTCTATCACTATAAATCAGTGTTTCTCAAACTGTGGGGCACAGTTCTTAGTTTGCAGATTGGATGACAAATAATTTTATTTTTTATGGGGATTGAAAGATTTTTTACTTTTAGTAGAATATACTGAATTGGGTCACGCCAAATGGTTTTAAGGGTGTTATTCTTGCGTGGTTCATCACAAGGGGGGTTTGTGATTTGTTTAAAATCCTTTAGGACTTGTTCTGCATACCATTTTTCCAGAACATAAACACACACCGCTTTGTCACCCCTTTACTAATAATGCCATATTTCTAGATTCACCAAGTTTGAAATTCTCTGTTACACTTGCAATTTTGTACTTTTGCTGAGCTAGCCATGTTGAATAATAGTTAAAAATCGTAAATACTACACAAATAAACTTTAAAATACAGTTGTATGAATAAAATTGACTATTCTATGTGTAGACAAATTTTACATCATAAGCAACTGTAGTCCTCGAGGTAACTAAGGCAAGACAATAACAAACGAGAGTCCTCATCACCACGAGACCGATCACTCGCTTTAGTGCGAAATACTTTATAATGAAATTTGTTATTTTTAAATAAAATGCAAGTCATTTTGATCACTGGCGTGCCCAAAATATTGTGTCGCGTGCTATTGATAGCACGCGTGCCACTGGTTAGCCATCCCTGCACTAGGGTTTCTCCCGGGAACGTAATTGTCATTCCCGAGATTCGCGAAAATACATCAAATTTCATACATGCAAATAACATACATAAAAATTTCATACATAAAAGTAATAATTATATAAAATATAAGGATATATGTATCAAAAAAAAATTCCACAATTTGTACTCATTTATACATTCAGATCAAACATAAAATATTTTAACTATTGCTGCTTAAAGCTTGATTTGAGAAAACACAAGCAATTATGTTTTTATCACTCAGCCTTGTTCTTAGCTTCATAACCCTGCTGCAAAGAATGTTCTCTTAGCTTTAGCTGATGTCTAAGGAAATGTTTTCACAAAGCCTCACCCCAGTTTCATGTTTGAGGATCGATTTTCAATTATTTTTTAATCAATCTTGAATCAATTATTTTTCTAATATTGGTACTAAGAGATAAATATTAATAAACACTTGGACATTTATTTGTTATTGGAGTAATATAATCACGTATGTTGAAAATATGAATTTTTGCATTTAAGATGTTTTATTTGTATAACTGATTTCTTGTTCATGAAAGTGCTATATTTTGGTTACATAAAATTAACTAAATTTCAATGGATGAATCTTTCAGAAAAGTTTGGTTAAAAAAATACATAATAAGAGAAGTTGTCATATTTTTTTTAAAAATATTCTCCACTAAACAGTTTTGGGGTTCATTCCTTATATTTGAAATTATTCGAAAAAAGAAATTTTAAATAACAAATTAAATAATTAGTAGTTTTAAGTAAGTACTTACTTATTAGCGTAAATGAAGATATCAGAATTTTATCACAATAGTCTTGCTGATTCCCAACGAAATGTTACTTAAAAAATTTAGCTAGTGACATACAGACAGGAACTGATCAAGTCAAATAAGACTCTTTCTTATGACAAAGCTGCAATGTTTTTCCCCCAAGCCTACATCCTTATACACTCTTTTATCCCCTACTGGGGACTTTTTCCTTTTCCCAAGGAATTAGGGGTAAGCTATCACAAATTGCAACCATGCTGTTAGCTGAAATTTATATCGGAAGTCGAAATTCATAGTCCATTTAAAATTCGCTGCCTAAGATTATTTCAGCCCCGTGTCGTTCCCGGGAATTCACGGAAGTGAAGTATATTTCCCAGGAAAACAAAAAGCATGAAAATCTTATGATTTCCGGGGAAAGGAACCCTATCATGAACTGACAAAAGGAGTCCATAATAATAGACGCAGTATAAACACACGACTAACGCGGCGTGAAATATGTATGAGCCCCCTCAATAGTATAGACGTCTTAAGGCATGGGCCAACTGGGCACCCTCGGTGGGGGCCTCGTTTCGTTCTGACTCATACTTAATAAGATCATGATCTGAATAATTTTAATATTCGAATGTTATTCTGGAACATATTCTCTTAAAAACAGGGAATTTCAAACTACATGTCAATTGGCAACAGTGGCATGACGGTTATACATGCCTAGGCTTAAGCCTTGTACCATAACGTCAAATAAGTTATTTGAAATGCTGCTTCGGTCGAGCTGGTTTGTGAGATTGTGAGTGATACACATTTATTTGTTTCAAATTAACGTTTGGACGAGTATTTGACAATGCATGCTGTATACTGTCTACTTTAACCTTTTATCTACCGCATTATGATTTACTGCAGTTTTATTCATGCAATATTTTTTTTTTTGAATCACTACATTGAAAATTAAGGGATATCATAAACAAAATACTCAACTTTGGGAAATTTAATAGTTAGATTTAGTTAATTAATTAAAGATATTCAACTGTAAAATTAATTATACACACTGTTTACTTAAAATAAATAGTCAAATTGTTTTAAAGGTATTCCATTATACACACACACAAAAAGAAAAAAAAAAGACACTTTTCCTTTTTGCCTTAATTATTTTTCGAACAAAATGATTCTTGAAATCTAAATGAAAACGCCCAGCTGAAAGCGCAATTTCTGCTATAAAACTATTTTCTTTCCCTGCTAAAATACTCATCATAGAACTCGTGCTGCCATATATCTTGGAAGAATGGATTTAAAAGAATATTCTTGTTAAGTATCGCGTTAGAGTGTTCGTAAAAATGGTTATTCTATGTAATTTTAAAGTGAGTGGTACTTATAAGTACCGTCGTTATATAAAGGATTAAAGGTGCCAAGTAAGTCCTAATCTTATATATAGGCCTAGAAACTCAAAAAATCTTAAGATGTCCCTGGGCACAGGGCTTCAAAAAGTCTTAAGACTTCACTGCTCAATGTAGATGTTTTAATAGTGAATTAACAATTACTCTTTAGCCTTTTCATATACTTTCTTCTTAACTTAAGTTTTTGCGTAAAATTTGCTCATTAGTTTTTACTGCTTTATGTTATGAAATATATTTTCTGCTCCTATATTTTTCTAGCTCAAAGAGAAATAAGAGAGTTTATTCCAATCGTTTTCGGAATTTCAACGTATGTTTCCTTATATGAAGGCTTATCGCAAGAGTAATAAAATTTTTATGTTTTCTAACTTATCTTAAGCGATGAAAATAATTCTGGGTTATTTTAAATTTCAGTTTCATCACTCGTAAATTGTGAATGTTAGGTATTTCTGTAATTTCTGTTTTTTATAGATATTCCCTTAATTTTAACAACATTAAATATTTCACAATTTCTTAGTGCTTTTCATTATTTCGGTTTGATTTTTTATGTACGTATAAAATATTTAATATATTTTTTAAATACCCAGGAATATTCTAGGGTCTTGCAATTACAATGATTTAGATATTTTTACTTGTTATCTAAAATTTAAGGTTCATTTTATTAAATGATCTTATTTAACAAAGGATTATAGAAAGCTTTCAAACCAAATGTATTTTTTGAAGAAAAGATTTTAAAAAATGATTCATTTAAAAACATTTAATCGAATCAAAGTTTTTTTTTATAAAGAATTATTTTATTATTTTTTAAGTAACAGTAAATATTTTTAAAACGTTAAAAAAGCATATGTAAGTGTTTTTATCCTTAATTGTTACTATCTCGTCTTAGAGTAAATTTAAATTGTTAGAAATTTTTTCTACTTAATGTACATTCAAATTATTTGTAAAATAAAAATTAACAGTCCTGCTTCACATTCTTTATTTGAAAAATAGACAAAAGTGTCGTTTTATATACTGTCTTCGTGTTTAGATTTATATTGATAATTTTATAATTTAATCCCTATTGCGAGCATGATATAATTGACAAAATTATTTAACAATCCCAAATTTCACGAATTTCAGATCATTATGTAGCATAACTTTTTAAAAGTAATGACTTATGCTAAAACCATTATTTTTTAAATTATATCAGTTGTGTTTAATTAGAAATCATTCAATATGCACACTGACCTCCTCACTGACCTTTTCCCTTGAAAACCTCTTATACCATTTAAACACATGTGCCCTAGACACAGTTTCCTCTCCATAAGCCTCGGTTAATATTTGAAACGTTTCGTGGTTAATTTCTGAAGTTTCACAAAAAAATTGATGTTGATTCGACTCGACATTTTGCAAGCAAAATGCAGTTGCACGTGTTCAATCAATGACACAGTACGTGATCGGTTGAGACGAAACTGGATACATGGATAGAGAAGGTGTGTGGGATGACTTTACCTAAGCAGTTGTTGCTAACTTCACTCTTTTTCAAGAACTCAGGCTGGTTGCCCCATCTTGCATTTGTGACATTAATTAATGCTAACATATTACCACTGGTTACAAAATTAAATTTTATTTAAAATTAGTTACATGAATGTTTCACTTCTTGTTGATTTGTTATACTAGTAATAGCTATTTACAGTTTTAATTTATTTATATTACTATTCAACAGCTAATTATATTGGACTTTAATGTTTCGTTATTAAATACATTCAAGTTATTAATTGTTTCACAATTAGTAATTTTTTAGTTAAAAATCAATTCACAGATTAAAGAAAAAATCTAGAACAAAATAGGATAAAAACATATACATAAAGCATAAAAAGGGTAAAAAAGTATTAAGAAAAGTCCAATGATACTACAAGTTATTTAAAACATCTTGTCAGTAAATATTTGTACAATACTATCATTTAGAAGGTTCGTCTTCATAAATGCTAAACATATTGTCCGAAAACATTATCCTCTATATATCTAGAGTAAAGTAATAGTTAAAACGGGAAGAGCATCAAAGACCTTTGATAGTTAACTGAAAAGTAGTATCACTCTGTTGTTAAGATGTCAGTGAGTTTTACTGTGTATGGCATGTCATACTATTCACTTGATACATCAATTTTATATCTATGAGAAAAAGAGTAATAAACTGATATAAAGTTAGAGAATTATTATTCTTCGTTTTTTGATGAATAAAAGGGATAAATAGCGGGGGAAATGTTTACGTACGCCGGATATTTGAAATGAAGTATATAGTACTTCCCTCCGTAAGTGTTATTACACTTAAAAGGTTATTTTGATGGAAATATTTATTAATATTATTTTAACAGTGCAATTATTTTGATTAGTAATTTGTGTTAAATATTGTTTTAATTATACGTATTTGGTTACATGTTTTTTATTTTCTTCTCAAGGGATTTATCGTATAAAATGTAATTTAGGAATTTACATGGAACTTTGCTTTGGAAATTTAAAATAATGATTTATTTTTTAAAAAAAGAAATATTGTTCTTAATTATACTATTAATAAGAAAAATTACATTTCGCTTTCATAAATAGTTAGTTATGTTTTTTTTAAAAAAAAAACTGCATCAGTGTAAAACTTTTCTAAATTTGACTTTTGTTTTTTAACCTCGTAATAAAATCTCATTTTTAAATCTGGTTTTGTAATAGTTTTGCATGTAAGTTATACTCTATAAAAATCGTTTGCATATAAATATTCAAAATAAATTAAATTCATAAGAATATTATATTTTGAGTTGCAGGGGGAAAAAAAGTTTTTAATACTTTCTTACCTATTAATTATAACTTATAAGGATCGGTTTGAAAATATATAAACACTTGTAAGAGCGAAATGATTATTTTAAGTATCATGATCATATTGCTGTTATTTTTAAGCAGCATAAAACATATTACTGATAAAAAGTTTTGCTTTAAAGCCATGCTATATATTTTCAGAAATAAAACTTCACAAAATTGTTTTTTAAAAATTTAGAATATATTAAATATTTGTAAAAGGTCACGTGTGTGAAGTTTATACATTCTTTTCCTCGCGAAAAGAAATATATATATATATTCTCTTTAAATCTGTATATTTTCAGTGAATTTAATATGGCTTATTATTTGTTTTGAGCAATATAGTCAGGATTTTTCCATCAAAGTTATTTTTGAAACCCGTATCTTTGTAACTTATACTAGATATTTCATTTTTTTCATTTTATGTAGGAAAATACATAGTTCATTGTACATATATATATGTATATATAATGAATAAAATATAAAAATTTAAAAATTTATATAATAATAAAAAATATAAAAAAATTTAATAGTTTTATCTTAATTTTCGAAGTGATAACTTCTTTAGGCGCGTTTTGCTGGAGAGTGAACTTGAATGATGCGTTTTAATAAGCCAAGCATTGTTACTCTCGGGTTTTTAACCCTCTTAAAAATGGATAAGAATTTTCCGTAATGACGTAAAGTTCTTCAAGACTTGTTATAAGTATGAGAAAATACATTCTCAACAATTGGTATATGTTGCGTTGCCAAGAGCAACAAGTATTGAAGGACTTGACATTGTTACGGAAAATTCCGATCCAAAATTCTTCCATGGCCTATAAGAGAATCTACACCTCTCAGATATCTACAAAATGAATTTTAAAGGTTATCACAAAACAAACTTAAAACAATCGCAGGTGTCTTCACAAACTTCATTTCCACATAAAAGAGAATATCAATATATTCTTTGAATTGTCAAATTTACGTGCACATGCCTTGGATCTCGATGACAGTGTTATGCAGCTTGTAACTATATTACTTTGAACAGAAACTTGGATAAATAATGAAGAAAACATATGTAGATGTTCCAAATTTTCATTGTATTGCTAAATTCCAAAACCACAATCGCAGTGCTGGTGGAGTTGCTCTATATAAAAATAAAGAAGATACAACAACTTATGTCACTTCAGAAATGGATGTAGCGAGCGAGTGAGTGAGTGAATATTAACGTCGCACTGTTCGGCTACACGAGGGCTTTTGGTGACGGACGACGTAATTTTGAACCATGGTCAAGTGACGTGGACGACACCTGAGCTGGGTCCCTCTCCGACAACCACACCACAACAACGGGAGGACGTTTCCCGCTCTCGACAGATTTAGCGTGCATCGCTGCCTTCCAGGGGGGTCTTAAGTGGTACTGGGCTCGAACTCCTGACAAAACCAGCCACGATCGAAATGGTGTAGCACATCAAATACTACTGAATCATTTGAGTTTAATGGTCATGTTTTGGGGAAAATTTGTGCCAAAAAAC
>BMAV01026046.1:264516-274675 GCA_019973955.1 Trichonephila inaurata madagascariensis | reverse complement strand
ATTTTACTACAAACATCCTTTTCTTCAAAATAAATATTAGCTTTAGAGTTCAATTATTTCGTTAATTAACTGTTCGAATAAATAACTTGTAATTCAATGATTATTGTTGCATTAATTACTCTGCCTTTAATAATACACCATATTTTCTAATTAAACACTTTTAAACTCTTGACAATATTATTTCATCATTTAACTGAAACAGGTTAGGGATTTGATGAAATTACTTAATTTCCTGAGGAAAATCACCTTACCGAGTTCTTATTTGAACATTTTCCGTGAATTCATCCTCTCCCTTAGGGATTTGACGAGATCCCTAATTTAATCACTTCCCTACGACACTTAATCTCGTCTGTTGACAAAAAAAAAGAACCTTCCCTACTTGTCAGAATGTTACTGCAGATGAGAAATGGTGTTTATTTAATACGATCTGCAATCGCAGAGAGCATCGACAACTTTAAAACACCACTATCTCCAGGTCATCGATTTCAATATGCAAATGAAGTTAAAATGGCATCGCAGTCTGAATTAAATGACATGGCTAAAAAGGGATTCCAAAAATGTTTCGATGACCTTTACAAGTGACGGCAAATGTCTGTTGTTGCTCAAGGGTCTTATTTTGAAGGAGGATGTGTGTCTGCAATTTAAGTCTACACAATACCCTTTTCCAAAAAAAATTTTTGGAGACAGTTACAGTAAAAGTAATTAATGTTTTATATTTAGATTATATTATTAAGCTGATTCTGTCAGTAAAAAGTCATTTTGACCAGCCATTATTTTACAACTTCAAAAAATTTGGAATTTTTAAAGTTTTTCCAAACTTTTATAAAATACTCAATTTTCAAATTTTTTTAGTCATTTAATGTTATTTATATTTTTTTAGATTATTTGAAATAAAAGTTAGTATGGATTTGAAAATCTATTCCTTTGTTGAATTTTAATAACTATTTTTCTAGAAAAACCTGGAAAAAACACGAAAATTTTTAAAATGTCAAATGTAGCAATTTTTAAAAAAATAACCATAAATCTCAGCCTTTAACACATTTTAAATTTTAAAGAACACACGTTTGGCAGTATATACAAAAATTCCAAGGCTATATCTTGAACGGAAAAAAAGCCTTAGGGATTAGAATTCAATTATATCTTCAAAATTGAAAGCCTGAGAAAAACGCATTTAAAGTTTGTAAAGCAGTGTTTCTCAAACTGTGGGGCGCGCCCCCCATAGGGGGCGTGACAACTCTACGAGGGGGGTGCGAGCATATTTAAAAGTAGAAATCAAAATATTATTTAAAAAAAAAATTACTGAAAGTAAACAAACAAAATACATTCTGACATAATAAAAAATAAAATACACATTTACACTGATATATTATACTTATAAGGGTATCAGGACTACACAACGTATTTTATAATTAATTTAACAATACTAAGACCGAGTATATTAATTATCAGTGACCCCATGGGCTTGTCACATATATATAATTAAAAACAAAAATTAACACTTATCTTGATGATTTGTACGGTTTATACAATTAATCACTTAACTGCCGAATAAAAGTTACGCGATTCGCTTCCCATTGCCAACCACCTTCCACGTAGACGCGTGTATGGGATGTGTTGGGGGGAGGAATATAAAGCAAATTATCTGAAATATGAAAAAACTTCGCAAACATTGTCAAGGTCTTTTTATTGTATTTCAAAGCCTTCGGAACAATTTTATTGATAGCTGTACACAGAAAAGATCGTACTTCGGAAAGACGTATATATACGTCCAGGTTAATAAATGCTTTGTCTTAGGGAGACGTTTATATAAGCCGGGGATGCATAAAAGGTTAAAGTCTTATTGGAATTTTAGTGTCAGAGTATGGTATTATTGAATACAATACATCGTTATTGTATGAGGGGGGCGCGATGAAAATTATGATTGAATATTGGGTCGCGAATATTTCAACTTTGAGAAGCACTGTTGTAAAGGCATAAAACAAAAACTTAAAATGTCCGTGAAGCTCTAATTTTTTAATATGTTACATTCCAATGTATATTTTACAATAAAACACTATTTTAATTAAATGCGACTGTGAAAATAATATTCTTAATTCAAAATATATACTTCTGCATAATATTGATAACATTTGTTAAGACAACAGTTTATTCAGCTTAATCTTAACCTAATATTTTCACAAAAATTTTGAAACAAAGTATTTATGTACAAAACAATAATGATATTAACATAAGGTAAAAATAGCCAGGTTTATTCATAAAATTTAATTTTTTCAGATTTAAGTTGGGACAGATTAGGAAGTTTTAGCTCTTTTCGTACAATTTTAAAATACTAAAATATAGTACCACAATATGTGTTGCATAATGTAGTTTGGTACATCAAGGAAATATTCATTTATGCCTGCAACATTTGAATTCAGAATACTTGAATTCGGAAGTTTAATATCAGTATCAGAGCTGACGACTGATTCTTATATACACCATTTTCAGTAGTATTCCATCTCTTCAAAATATTGTTTCCCACAATAACCTGAGAACGCTTTGGCCATGGCATTTTCTCAACAGTAAAAAAAAAATATTGATAAAGTTTTTAAGTTATAAAACTATTTTTAAAGCAAAAATTGGCCATGAAATTAATCTTAATTAATTAATTGTAAGAACGCAAAAAATCAAAACATAAACAAGAAAAAATTATTTTAGTACGGAAAATTGGAATTAATAACTATTTCACTCAAAAAGAGTTGACTGTGCTCAAAAAAATGTTTAATTAATTCAATTTATAAGAGTGGGAAAATGCATTAAAATGAAACCGAAACCCAAGCTATAGCTCATGAAACTTCAAGTATCTTATAAACTAAGTTGTTAACAAATCTAAAATTTGGTGGCCAGCTTCTCTATAATTTGGGCCACTAAAAAAGGCAAAAAAAAAAATTCGGTAATTATGAAATTTTTAGGTACTGTGTAGCCTTAATTAGTAATATTTTTAAAATTATACACTTTGTCCGGGAAATTTTGAATCTTACCTCGTATGTATATTGAAAGAAATTTTATATTCTTCTTACACAATAAAGAAACATAATCATTTCTAATTATTCCAGAAAATCATTAATTATATTTATTTAACATAAAGTATAGTTATTCTCTTTGTTATCGACTATGAATTAGTCTTTATGATTAGATTAGAATCCACATATTTTTAAGCAACATAATTTCATTAAAACTGAATTATATTAAACGTTTAATACGTTCAGTCAGAATTCAAATATACTGTTACATTTGAAATGAAAAAAAAATATATAATTTAAAATTAAATTTAGAGTAGAATATCTGACTTAATTGAAATGACATTATTATTTTTGGTTAAGAATCAGTTATTTAATTATAAGAGCAATACAAATAACATGTTTGAATTTATATGTTATGAGAAAAATTATTTTAACAGACAAATAAATATATGCATGTTTTTTTCTGTTGAATACACCGGTTTTATATTTAAATTGTCCTATATAATGGAAAACAATGACATTATCATTAAATGTTTTCTACAAAGGCTTAACTTTTTACCGAAAGAATATTGTCATTTAAAGTCAATTACAAGTCCTTTATAATGTTAAACATGCATAAGTTTAACTAATAGCCACAAAATGAGACTTTAACGATGGGTGCTCCTCTCTAATTTGCTTTTAACAGTTAAGTTTGTTTTAGATGAGTTCTGATTTAAATATAAACACACTTATAAGCAGTTTACTTTGAAAGTAAAGTATGAGCAATAACCAAGTCTTGAATAAATGGCTTTGAAAAAAAATATAATTTGTTTCCCTTTTTTCTAAAGAATCCATCTAAATGTCTTTGTAGATGGAACCGCGACAAACATTTAAACATTTATCTGTTAAAAAAAAGGTTATATTAATAAAAAAATTGAAATAAGAAATTTGTTTTTGGGATGATTAAAAGAATTACACAAAATACGCTTTGATATTTTTTTCAAATTGGAGCTCCAAACAGAATATTTATATTCTAACAACCTTTGTGATAAACGTTCTTTTGAAAGCCAAACAAGATTTTAGATCTTTCGGTAAAATTAAAATGTTTTTCTTCAACATAGAGAATTTATTATTGAAAGGTTTTATATATACATATAAAATTTCTGTTTTATAAAAGACCATTCAAACCAAAAATTTTAATAATATATATATTTTTTCAAATTATAAGGAAATATTACAACATTATCCTTCAAAAGTTGTGAAACGAAAATTTAAGTTTTATGTTACTTATAACTAATGGTGAAAATTTTGCACATGGTTTAACATATTATTTTTCAATGAAATGTGTCGTTAGTTTTTAACAATTTATTATTACTTTGAAATAATTTTTACTGAATATTTTGATCCTTGTTTCCTTTTTTGTAATATAAGACAGATTTAGTATTATTTGTATGTGTTTGAATATTATTCTTTATAAATATGCTGAATTATTGGTTATTAACTCTTTTTTAGTTTCCCTCTATTAAAAAATAAGTTCTATAAATTTTAAAATAATAATTTTGGTTTTATTCGACTAAAATCATCAATCTAAGAATATGGAATTTGTTTGTGTTCTTGGTAAATAGCTCAGTTATTTTGGTAAAAAATTTCCCTATTGAAATTATTCTCTTCGCAATTAATTTGTTTTAAAAGCTAAAATGGCTTCAAGTACATTAAAGTTTCGTATATATGGATTATAACCGTTTATCTTACGTGCACACAACTAATATTATAAAACTAAACTAAACTCAGTGTCCCAACAGCCCATGAAATCCAAGTCCTACTGTGCTCAAATCAGTTTTCGTGACCTTGGACCAGAGTTTCTCAAACTGTGGAGCGCGCCCCCCTTGGGCGACGTGACAACTCTACAAGGGGGGGGGGGGGCGCGAGCATACTGAAAAGTCGAAAACAAAAGATTATTTTAAAAAAAATGATTAATTTACTGAAAGTTAACAAACAACACACATTCTGACATAATCGAAAATAAAATATATATTTATACTGATATATTACACTTATAAATGTATCAGTGCTAACACAATGTATTTTATAATATAACAATACTAAGTGAAAAACAAGTTTAATAATAACCAGTGAACCCATTGGATTTTTATATATAAAATTATATACAAAAATTAACACTTATCTTAATAATTTGTACGGTTTATAATAAATCCCTTAACTCCCGATTAAAAGTTACTTGATTCGCTTTCCAATGCCAACCAGTTTCCTCGTAGGTGCGCATATGTGATATATTAGGGGAGGAATGAAGAAGCAAAAATAATCTGGAATAAGTAAATTTTTCGCAATAATTTTAAGTCTTTTTGTTGCATTCCAATGCCTTCGGAATAATTTTTTGAATAGCAGTGCACAGAAAAGATCATAATACCTTGGAAAGACGTATATATACGTGCGAGGAAATTAATGCTTTGGATGAGCGAGACGTTTATATACGCCGGTGGTACTAAAGAGCTTAAAGTCGTATCGAATAGTTTTAGCATTGAAGTATAGTATTACTGAATTCAATACATTGCTATTATATGAGGGGGGGGGGGGTTGAAAATTTTGATTAGGTCGCGAATATTGAAACTTTGAGAAGCACTGCCTTGGACGCTAAGGTGCATGAGTAGATGTTCAGATCAAATGGTCAGTCTGACGTGGACGAACATTATAAGTAATATGAAATACCAGAAGCAATTTTTTTCGAAATAATAATTTTTCTGCTATTTCATTGCATAGTGTAATCATTTGATGCTTAAAGTTCTGCAAGTGATACAAATATACATTTGGTCTGAATATTCCCTCGTCACTTGACCGTGGATCAAAGTTTGTAATTGGGTAAAAATGTACAAATATTATGAAAAAAAATTCGTCGAAAAATTTAAAAAAAGAATTCTTATTTTATGCATATACTTTTAAATAAAATGCATTTTGTCTACCTATGTGCATTATTTTTGTTGACAACTTTGTTTCTTTAAGAGAAAGTTTCAGAAAAGATCAAATAATGGAAGCAACCAAGGGCATGAACTGATTAGCTGGAAACACGTGATTGCTTTTATCGTGTGACTATGACGTCGCATGATTTTTTGAACTAATTCGCTAACGCATGTAGTTATCATTTATCATGTGATTATGTCGTCGCATGAATTGAGCCCATTAAATCCTCAATCAATGTTTGATTGTTTCTTAACGTCGCACATAAAAACAACGCGTGATTTGTTAGGACGGTACTACTGGCATTGTTATAAATAATCAAATTATGCAAAGAATTTTGTTTTGTTTTTTCACTCATGCACTTACGCATGCAAAATTGATTTGTTAGACATTATTTATATAAACAATCTTGTTTCTATTTCAGTCCACTCCTACACTAATAAGATGACACTCTGGACCAGAATTTCATAAAGGGGATGAGAGAAGACAAAGCTTATCTCAAAACATCTTGTCTTTTCTTACAATAATCCTCCACAAGTCGTACACGTCATTTTGATAGCTCATCAAAAGTTCGAAGCCAATTCCAAAATGTTCTGACGTTACACAAAAGATGAAATTTATCTGACATAAATTGACCCTTTGGTTTATTTAATTATGGTTTGGAGAAGAAATTTAAACACGAAGTCGAATTATTAAATTTATTTACTTTGAAAAGAAAGATTGTGATTATTCAATAAAACATTTATTTTCTTTAGAACATGTGTGACGTCGAATTAGTAGAATTGTTTTTGTCATCGGGTATTTTGTGTAATGGAATCGTATCGTGTTTCTATAAAAATATCAAAAAAAAAAACCTACTAGATTTTCGTCTTTATTAGTGTACTGAATTTCGGTTAATTCTGTCACTTCTCCTCTAAATATTAATAATTGTGTGGTTTTCTTAAAATAAAAGATACGAGCATACTATACTACTCTGACTCCATTTATTTACATTTTCTCTTGCCAAGTATTAAAAAAAAAAGCTGCCATTCACCAAATTACAAACTTTTTCAAACTTATATAATAGACAAGCACATAGACAATCAGTTTTAAACAAAGTGAAAGTACAGTAAATTTATCAAAGCCTTAGAAAATATAAGATAACTTTAAAAAGTGCTAATCACTAATTATAAGCGCGTTTCAGTTTCCAAATGAGAAGAAACGACATATTACACAAGAGGGCTTGAAACCTTAAATTGTAGATCCTGAAAAAATTATTATACTTTGGAATAGTATGGTATCGTTGTATTTAAGAGAATTCTATAATACATTAAACAATTCAAAAGGATTTTATTAAGCCTATTGGTTATGAGAATTTCATATTCCCTCAAAAAATAAGCAAGAATTTAATACATTAAAAAAATTTCTAGTTTAGGGCCATTTTTTTTTTAAAAAAATTTAGACGTTGCAATTTTAAATCAGTAAAAGAAACAAGAAATAAAAAATACTCTAAAAAAGCAACACACTTTTCAAGTGGTTTTATCTAATAAATCTCTATCCAGGTTCAACGCACTCACGTTGGTGTGGTAGTTAGCAGGTGTCATCCTTGTCCCTTTACTCGAGGTTAAAAAAACGCTCCCATAGCCCATGTGTTGCTTTATAGTGCGACGCTAATATAACTTTTACAAATGCATAATAAAAAATTTAATTAGATTATTCCCTATATGTTTTTATTCCTTATTTTTTATTTATATAATACGTTATTCTATATCAGAGGTCGGCAAACTTTTATCTGTGGCGTGCCAATCCAATCGACCAATGGGATTCAGCGTGCTACACAAGACATTTTTGAAACAATTCTCGATTCCCGCGATATTGCATGTAGAGTTAGAGAAGAGTGATCAATAATATGGGTTTACAGTTTTATTATAAATTAGTTGTACATTTTTTAAAGAAATTTCTTAACAACAAAATAAACAGCATAAAATATAACTATTTTTGCACCAATCAAAAATATTAAAATTGTATATATATATATATATATATATATATGCTTTCCACTTGATTTGAGGAAAAAATTCCTCTTTAGAATTACTTTCATCCAATGAAAATTTCAATTTTGTATTACATTATGAGTCTCAATGCCGAGAATTTATTTTTACTTCAACAACATCAGGAAAACTAAATATGTACGGTAAGGCAGTGTTTCTCAAACTGTGGGGCGCGCCCCCCTTGGAGGGCGCGATAACTCTACAAGGGGGGCGCGAGAATAATGAAAAGTAGAAAACAAAAGATTACTTAAAAAAATATTAATTTACTGAAAGTAAGCAAACAAAATACTTTCTGATATAATAAAATATACACATTTACACTGAGTGAGTGAATATTAACGTCGCACTGTTCAGCTACACGAAGGATTTTGGCTACGGAACACGCAATTTTGAACCATGGTCAAGTGACGTGGATGACACCTGTGAGCTGGAACCCACCTCTCCTAACTACCCCACCACTCCTTGGGAGGAAGTTAGAGCTCTCGACAGATTTAACGTGCACCACTCCTCTACATGGCGGGTCTGTAGAGGTACTGGGTTCGAACTCGTGACAAGGCCAGCCACGATCCGATACCTTGACCACTCGGCTACCGCGGCCACACACATTTACACTGATATAATACATTTATAAATGTATAAGTGCTGTACAATGCATTTTATTATTAATTTAACAATACAAAGAACACGTTTCATTATTACCAGTGACCCCATGGGCTTGTACTAACATTTATCTTGACAATTTGTATGGTTTATAATTAATTACTTAACTGACGATTAAAAATTACGCGATTAGCTCCCCAATGCCACCATTTACCACGTAGACGCGTCTACTTTGATGTTTTTTTGGGGGGAGAAAGAGTAGAAAAGAGAAATAAATAAGCAAATTCTCTGAAAAAAGTAAATCCTTCTCAAACACTGTCCAGGTCTTTTTATTGCATTCTAAAGCCTTCGGTATAATTTTATGGATAGCAGTGCACATAAACGATCGTACTGCGGAAAAACGCGTATATATACGTCCAGAAAATCAATGCATTCGCTGAGCGAGACGTTTTTATACGTCGATGGCACGTGTGTAGGTAAAGTCGCATTGTAGCTTTAGTGTCAAAGTATAGTGTTATTAAATTCAACACATTGTTATTGTATGAGGGGGGCGCGATAAAAATAATGATTGAATATTGGGTCGCGAATGTTGAAAGTTTGAGAAGCACTGCGGTAAGGAATAAATCAAGTAAATAGCACAGAATATTTACACCATCAAAATAAATATAATTTCGTGAAAAATAAGTTTCTAAATTGATCATAAATTCATTAATAATGAAAACTGCTTCAAAACATGATTAGTAAAAAATATTAGCATTTAAAATTTTGGGAACAAGTTAAATTCCCAACCCCCCTTCGAATATTTCTGAATTTTCCTGTCAGAAGTTACTTTCAGAAGATGTCTTTCAAGTTCATTACTATTTAAAACTTATGAACCACAAACTATTAAAATAATTCTGTAATCAAGTTACCATTTATCAATTTCATATTTTTAAAAATGATCTTATCAGACAGCATTTACGATATTAATTTAAATTGTTTCTCAATGCATGTATTCTAAGGGACTCTTCTATTATGTAAAAAGTTTATCAGATATAATTTCACAAATGCTCAACAAAAACGTTGTATACAAAAAATATGTCCTGAAGTCGTAAGCATGTTATACTGGGAAATGCAGCGGAAAAAATATGACAGTATTTACTTGAATCTAAGCCGCAATGTTTTCCAATGTCAATGCTACTGAAAATCAGGTGCGGCTAAGAATAAAAAGAAAAAAAAAATTCGTTGAATGGGGTGATTACAGCAATTCAGGTTCATCTATGTATTTAAAAGTTTATACTCTCTTGGAGTACAATAACAAATTATTCCATACTTATTAGTTATTCTTTTAACTTTCTTTTAATTTCGTAAAATTGGATATAGATAAACCATTTTACACTATTCATTTTTCACAAAAATTTTTTGAGAATTTGGGGTGCAGTTTAGAATTAATGTCGGCTTAGATTCGAATAAATACTGTACATTATGTTATAATTTATGGTGAAAAGTAAATTTTTTCTGAAAAATAAATCTTGAGTAAGATAAATTAATTTATATATATATATATATATATATATATATATATATATATATATA
>BMAV01026046.1:219370-251036 GCA_019973955.1 Trichonephila inaurata madagascariensis | reverse complement strand
GAGATTTTCTTTGTTGATATTTGATTTATTATTTTTCGCCATCAATGAATAAAACAAAAGAAAAGCATCGGTGGTTGTCTTGTCAAGGAATTTTAAAATAATCTTTCTAATGTAATATTTCACTTTTTAACTTTTCTCGATAGATGGCACTGTAGTCAGATTTATAGACAACTTTTGATTGACAGAAGGAACAACCTGTGGAAGCAAATTACCTTCATTGCATGACATAATTACTCATATAATTATTGAGTGCATTCCCATGAATTGGAGTCTTTGGCCTCAGTGTGAACTTTAACAAAACAAAAAAATGTATTTTATGCAATAAAATCGTTGGAAGTGCATTTATTCACATTTATTCACATTTTTTTTTTGTTTTGTTTTTGTTTACAGTTAATGTGGAAAAATATTTTCCCCTTAAAAAGACTTTTAATTTATTAATTTTAGTTCTTTTTATTATTATTATTAAATCGGGTGTTTTTTTATGGTATTGGTTTAAACACAGATTTTTGGACCACTTCGATACAGTTTTAATTAAATTTTTAATTAAAGCCGGAATTTGCAATACAGAAAGCAGCTCTATATGTTAATTGGAATTTCGGCAATATTGTTAAAATTCACATAGCTATTTTATTTATATATTTGAGATTTTAATTCTTACTTTCCGCGCTATGATTACTCGTTTCACAAAAGCACGTATTCATAAATTTTTTTCAAAATACAAATAAAAGTAAAATAATTCCCAAAAAAAAACGCTTTTTTTTTTGACAAGCTTAAGTTAACATATTATTGTAAATAGATAATTCCATTACAATTTTTAAAAAAGTTTTTTTTTTCTAAATTTAACCGTGAATTTGGCGAGCTGCATGAAAGAATGAATTCAGAGAAATTTAGTATTTCTGAATTCGAGATAAGAAATTTCGAAGTGAGTATCAGCTAAAGCAAGAGAGCTAAAAAAACCACAAAATAATTTTGAATCAATTATACAAGTTAATAAATTCATTATTTGTAAGAAATGAGTGAGATGCTTTTTTTTCTAGGAAAAAAAATCACTAAAATTATTGCTAGTTCTAAAGATGAATATGTAACGAAGTGCTATAACGATATTACTTTAGAAGAAAGATTTGCAAACCCAGCCAACTAAATAAAATACGAAACAGGTTTGCAATGTGAAAAAAGTATGGGTGAGAAACAATTAAGAAATAATTTTGATAAATTCCAAAAGTAATAGGAAATAAAAAAAATCAAATTTTTAAGTGAGAAAAATTTGAACTTTGTTCAGCCCTATCGCAATTATTCCCAAAACGTTAAAAATTCCAACGCATTCACCTGTAAAAGAAATGAAAAAAAGATTATATAATGGTTTGGGAATTATATTTCGGGGATATAACGGAATCAGAAATTAATTGATAAATAATTCATCTTCGAAATATATATTTATGATTTATTGTATGATTATTCAATTTTATTACAACTATTATTACGTTACGTATGCTACCCACAAGATCTCTCTCTCTCTCTCTCTCTCTCTCTCTCTATATATATATATATATATATATATATATATATATAGTAGGATCCGGATTTAACGAACTCATTCGGCCCGAACAATTTATTCGTTAATTCGGGATTATTCGTAATATAAGGTTCCAAGAAAATACAAATTTTTTGCACTTACCTTTTGGAAGCTCTATACTCAAAATATATCCACAATTAGAAATTACGCATTTATTCAGCTGTTAAAAATACTATTAGTGAATTATTATGCACCAGTTAACTGGAAATTTCAAAATACTGACTAATAGATATTTGACAATCTTTTTGATTTCTGATTTAAAAGAGCTCCCTTTCGACTTTATGCAGAGAAAAAGAATACTGCGTCCTTTACAACCTGCTGCATGAGGTATGTTTTCACAGTTTCCAAATAATGTAAAATATTAGAAAACGTAACAATTTTGATAGGAGTTTCATTATTAATTTCTGTATCAGAATTGCTATGCATTCCTTTTCGGTAATCTGCCATGCTTTACAAGTTTTCAAACACAAAATTTTCTGCAAAACCGTACGTATAAGAAAGCTAGCTTCCTTCTCTTAAAAAAGGGAATCAATGAAAAAAATTCTATTCTGACCTATGCAAAACTTACTCGATGGGTTACACTCGTGACTCGTCTACAACTGGAAAGTCTAATGATGTACTGTATGTACTAATTCCTGTAAAAATTTGGAGAACAAAAATTTTCTGTTCCGAATAAAAAAGATGTCATTTGAAAAGAAACTTTCCAAAGAAAGTTGGATTTGAAAGAATAGTCATTTTTCTAATCCAAACTAATAAAAAGCATTTTTTCTTGGCTGCTGAAATAATTTGAGTTTATTGCTCATTAAATAGACCTTTTTTGCCTTAATATTATACCGGGAAAAAGAAAAATTTCGTTAAATCACGAAATTCGCTAAATAGGGGTGTGGGTAAATCGGGGTTCGACTGTATATCATGAAATCTTCCAGGTGAGTGTTTATTAACGTTGCATTTTAAGGCAAATATGAGCTACTGGAGGAATGCCTAAGGAAACCTAGCTCACCCGAAAGAGGTTTAGAGCTACAAAACGATCCCCGGGAAACTACCAGCCCCGCGTTCAATCCTTATTGAGCAAAATCATAGTATACATTTTATACGGTAGCACATATTAAATTTACATATTACCAATTAAAGATAAATGACACGAAATATATGTGCTGTTGTAAGGTACACATATACAAAGCTGAAAATAATAATAAAGAAAATAAATTGTAAGAAAAGGAGAAAAATAATATACACATTATTCCAGCATTCTTACCAATACATCAGAATTAATGTAAATGTAAAATATAAATGCACCGTACAAAAAATAAGAAAAAAAGGCAGGAAGCATTTGGGAAAAGAGGGGGGAAAAACCCGCCTATGACCACATAAGAGTACCGATCCAATCCCACCTAAGGAATTGATCCCGGATTGTAAGGGTAATTCTCGTAATTTTAAACCCTGGTCAAGTTAAGAGCCTGACACCTAAACTAGCACTCCTCCTTTCCAAATTTCCACACCATGTCAATGGAAAGATTTTGAGCCACCATAAATTTAATGTGTTTCGGTACCCCGATCCAGCTGGTCTTTAGTAGCACGAGAACTCTAATTTAAGACACGCTTTCCGCGAGTTCGTGACCATAACCACTGGTCCACCGCAACCACTCTAAAATTTTCCGGATTGGTGTAAAATAGAAAAGAAAAGTAATCAAGCAACAATGAGAAATAAAATATGTATGGTTTGATGATTTTTCATCCGAAGGATTACTAAAAGTTTTCCATTAATTTGGATTGGGATCATAATTGTCAAAAAATATAAAAGTTATTAACTTCTTTTACGTAACTTAGCTGCATGTTAATGCAAATATGAAAATTACTTACCAGCTGAATTTTTTAATTTTTTGGTATATTCGCCGTATAACGCGCACCCTTATTTTTCGATGAAATCTGGAATATTAGTATACATTGCTCTTATGTTTTGAAATCATTTATTCGAAGTATTATCCCCCAGACTTTTGAAAAAATAGTATACTTCTATAACTACAACTCTTTTATAGTTCATAAGTCAAATCATTTCTTTTAAATAAACACTACTTCAATACATATAGAAGTAAAAAATTTTTATGCTCATTTCTTTTCTTATTTTTAAGCTATAGTTTTTATACCCGGCGTATAACGCGCACCCTTAAGTTTCGATCTTATTTTTTGTGTTAAAAGTGCGCGTTATACGCCGGATTTTACGGTACTTATTTATGTATTGTTTTTATACATCAGAGCAGTCAAAGTTTTACAGTTCTTAGGTATTTTCAGCTCTCGTTAGAGAAATAACAATCAGTTTCAGATGTGAAAAGACTTCATATAATAAAATAATGAGTATATTGCATATCAGATGCATCGCCTGATGGTAGTTTACTAAAATGTTAACTTAAAAGTTCTTATGCAAGGTTATAAAGATTGCCAACTGTCTTTTTTCATTGAAACAGCTTATTGGAGGTCACAGAAAAAGAGCGGATGAGCATTTGAAAAAAAAAAGAATATGAAAATTAAAGTATTTGTAAGTATTTAAAACTTTATTCGTTCTTAAAATTTTTAATAATGAAAGAAAAAGACAAGGCAGTAACTTGAAATTAGTGAAATGATGATTTCCCATGTTGTTTTTGAAATACTAATGTTTAAGGTATCCGACTACGTTCGGAACCGTGATTTTGCAAAAGCGTATAAATGGATACTATTTATGATATTTAGTGTCACTTAGATTAGAAAATGTATATAAAACGGTTTTAAGAATAGTATTACAATAAAAAATTATTTAAGTACAATATTTCGGCAAAAAACAACTTAGAATAAACTTTTTTCAAAATGTTCACCTTTTGTGAAAAAGGCATCTATTATAATAATATTTGGCCTGTATATAACTCAGACCTCTGCACAGAGGCTCAACTAGAATTTTTGAAATATATAACTTAGAAGTGGGTTTATCCCTGTTTTACGACAACAGAGGGGAGAAATTTTAAGAAAAAACACCGATAATTATTTCAATGGGTTGTAACTCTGAAAATAATGTGAATTTTTCAAAAATCATAGTTGAGCCTCTGTACAGAGGTGTGAGCTATATACAGGCAAAATATTAATACAACAGAAGTATTTTTTACAAAAGGAGAACATTTGGAAAAAAGGTTATTCTAAGTTAATTTTTTGCCAAAATATTGTATTTAAATAATTTTTTTTTGTCATAATGTCCTTAAAACAATTTTATACATGTATTCTAATCTAAGTGACACTAAACATCATGAAAATTATCCATTTATGTGCTTTTTTAAAATCATGGTTTCGAACGTAGTCTCGGATACCTTAAGTATTTGCAATTCCTTGTGTATTCTGAAAATACTTATCACATCTTCTAGATCTAATCTTATGTTTCAAATGCTTCTTCCAAGAAAACAGCTGCTTAAGGGTATTAGGTGCTTGCACTTACCATAAGATATATAAGGCTAAAATGTGAAGAATGTTTTTCTCCGGGAAGATATATATTTTACAGAAGTGTTTAAAAAATTACGTCAGCAAATTTTTCTTTAAGTTGAATTTTAGATTAGAGCTTTAAGCATTTATTTGAAAATTCACAAGTAATATGCTTACGTCCAGTGACGTAGCGTGAGCCGCCTGGGGACGACCGGAAGTTTGTCACCTTTATTTCAATTATTAGTCAAGAAAATTAGTAAAAGTAAAAAAAAAAGCTTTAAATTTTTTATTATTGATTAAAAATGCCCTTTTCGTCTTTTCTTCATAGCAAAGTCTCTTGTACAATATGTATGTCATGTTCAATATCCAGAATAGCTACATTTGTTAGCCTTAACGTGGACATAGTCGATCTGAGATAATTTTTGATTAATTTTAGCTTAGAGAAGCATCTCTCGCAACTGGCATTACACAGATGGCAGGTGTTAAAAAAAATCTCAACATTATGACAATGTTTGGTAAGCCTGTGACATCTCTCGCGTTCTTCTTCTAACATAACCCCTACGTTCTTTGACGGTCACGATTAATGGCAAAACTTTTCCAACCCAAATCCAAGAAGTGAAACGAAGCATAGATGCAAATAAGATAACCTTTAAAAGAATGAATGATAAAATGAATGTTCGGAAATGATAAAGTGTAGATTTGTTCGGAAATTATAAAGTGTGGATCGACGGTTTAGAATCAAGACGCCCACCTCGCTAATCTATACAAGGTACATACCATTGTACTACCCTAGGAGAAAGATTTGGATTAACCTGGACATTGAGTATTCAACCAAGGTAGGGAGAATATATTATGAACGCTAGTATATTATTGAAACGAGATTAGGCGGATCTAATTAGTTATATTGATAAATGATCTAATTGCGCGATCTGAGTTAGTTAAAACTGCGTACTTTGGTTTATTCTCACTTAATATAAGTTTGTTTGATATCTAACTAATTTAAATTAAATTCTTAATAAAAGTCATATTAAGAATTATAGAATGTCTCATCATTCCGAGATAATCCCACACCTCTAACTTACGTGGAAACCCCAAGACATAGCTATCGACAGATGGCTATGTCGCAAGCCATTTTCAAGTTTGGACTCAATAATATATTTTAATAAACCGAGAGAACCTAATGAGTTCTTTTTTACAACCTGGGTCTGTTGTAGCTACGAAAGCTTGTAGACGTACTCGCTCAAGTTGGAATTCTCCTTTATTAATGTCTTGAGGACCTTGATCTAAGTTAAGTTCGTCCATGCTCAATATCACTCCAGGCAAAAAAAAAAGCATATTTTTGGGCTGGATTCTGCAATTTTTGGAATCTATCTCGAATTCCAGCAGTTACTCTGTCTATTGAAGAAAACATTGTTCACCTCAAGTCATCTTCGTATGATAAATGAACATGTTTACTTCCGTCGCCAAATATATGCTTCCTCCTGATTCGTCTTGGGGGTTAAGAAAAAATTTCAAGCTCCTCACATAAACTTTTAGAATATATTAAAGCGTCATCCAAGAATTCCTCTCGTTTTGCTTCTAATACGGTCTGTAAAGCCCGTATCTTTTTAGCACTCTGATGGATATTTAGTCCCTCTGTTTGCAAGTAATTTTGAACATCATTGACTTCACACAGTATTGGTTGCCAGAAGCCTAAGTAACAAAAAACGAATGTGTTTCCATTGCGACTAATAAACTTCCTGCATCTGTGCGTGTATTAAAGCTTTCAGTCGTTTCCGTCAGTTCCGTAGTGTGGGCGTGATTTGGAGTTAGAAATATTTTTTTGAATTTAAATATCGCGGTGCTTGCTGCCGCCCCTTTTCGTATGCCACCCGGGGCCATGGCTCCCTTTGCACCCCCCTCCCACGCTACACCATTGCTTAAGTCAACTAAAAACGGCGTCAAAAATGTGTCCAAAGATAGGTGATTTTAACGAAATTCTTGAAATTAGCAGTCAATTCCGGCCGCAGTAGTCAAGTGGCCATGGTCACGAATTCGTGGACGTTCGGTATTCGTTTCGTTTTTTCAGTGAGTCGTGAGTTTGAATTTTAGTACCCCTAAAGATCCACGCATATTAAATTTCGGAAGGCAAAAAATCCTCATGTCGGTGTAGTTGGAAGTTTGGAGAGTTGGGTACTAATTCGGGTAATATTCTCGTCATTTGACCATGGCTTTAAATTTTTATGTCTGCCGCCAGTACCCATCGTGTTGCTTCTAAATGAAACGTTAAAAATACAGTAGAACATCGTTTATCTGAATCAATTGGGACCGGACACCGTTGGGATACGCGATTGTTCGGATAACCGAAAACCGAATGCCATTAATTTAGTATATGAAACCGGACTCTATACGAATATTGAAAATCATCCCATGCGGGAAAAGTGCTTGAAGAGAAAGAAAAATAGGTGCATAAAATGTCGCAATTTTACCTTTATTGTGAAAAATAATCCTTTATTTTTCGCTGTACCATTGTACACCTTAGTTTTTTTGCTGCAATGTCTCTGATTCTCTTGAGAAGCAGTAGTTGAGTAGGACAGCACTCTATGATTGTTGTTAGTACTACTACATAGCTGTCTCTAACGCAGAAAACGCATCAGCATTTAATGGACTCTTGCTACTTTCGTTCTTGTTGTCCTCGTCTTCATCCGTTTCATCGTCGACAGGGTCGGATTCTTCTAGCACAGAAGTCCCAATCTCGTCATCATTTAGCATTCGAAATCCACAGTCTTTTACATCGCATGCCATCCAGGTTTCAACATCTTTATCGCATTCTTGAAATCCTGGAATCGATTGGACAAAGTCAGTAATCACCCCTGTGGTCATCATTGCACTGTTCGAAAACGTATTCATATACAGTACATGTAGTTGACAAAAGAAATCTGGTCCGGATATTTGACGCTCCGGATAATAAACGTTTGGATAAACAACGTTCTAATGTAATCAATGAATCAATCGTCATCAATTCCATGTATCAAATTAAAATGCAAGGCTGCATATTTTCGATTGTTCACATCACAGAATCGTGTCTAGGCACTGTATTAAAATACATAAAATAGCTTGCTTTAATTAGATTTTATCTAATTATATCAGTTTCTCAGTTCTGAATTATTCATTTAAATTTTCAACTTAATGTTTGTAATTTTTTTTTGTAATAACTCATCTTTATCTTATTTAAATAAACTGACAAGTACATCAAAAGGCTCTGGAAAACTTTCAGTGACAAATTCTTATTTAATTTTTTTTTCTAAAACGATTTTTCAATATTTTGAATCGAATTAACTATCTTATTTTTTAAACTTAAAAGATATCTTTGTATTCAGTAATAAATTTGACACACTTTTGAAATTGGAGATACATTAATCCTTTTGTGGGTATAAAATTTGCAATGTGATATTCTTATCACTTTATCAATCTTTACGGATTTACGAGTAAATATTTTTTTATGAATTATGTAATAACATTTTTTAGTGCAAAAATTCTGATTGTCAGTTCCATCCCTTCATATCCTTACAAATTCATCTATTTCTCTTTTCATCTCCGAAAAATCATCAAAAGATAAATCAGTTATAGCTTTAATTATATACATGCTCAAAATAGAGCTATTACTTATTTTTCACTTCTTTACATAAAACTTCTAACTTAATTATTCTCAAATAATTTGTTAGTTATATTATAATTTTGTCCTCAGAATCACTAATAAAAATTACTAATAAAACTGCAATATAATTCATACATTCGTTTCTTGCAGGAACATGAACATAAAGTTTAAAAAAATTAACATGTCTATTCTCTAAAATTTTCCCTATAGAAAAAAAAAGATTATCTTATTTTATTAATTCACCTGAGAAGACAGATTTAAGTAAAATCTCTTTTTTTTTTTATCACAGTAAATTTTATCTTACACCGTTTTCTATCTATGCAGTTATCTATTACCGTAAAATCCGGCGTTAAAATAACGTGCACCTATAATTTAAAACTGTATTTTTTAATTATTAAATATATTCCCCGTATAACGGGCACCCTGTTTTTTACTACCCGTACATGTACAATGATCTTATGTTTTGAAGTCATTTATTCGAAGTATTATCCCAGGCTTTCGAAAAAACTGTTTACTTCTACAACTACAACCCTTTAAATTTCATAAGGTGTATCTTTTCTTTTAAACAAACAGTATTTCCATATACAGTGAAATACGTTTAAAACGAGAATACTTTAGACGAAGTATTGGTTAACACGAAATAATATACAACGGTTCCAACTATCTACTTTGTATTTTCAGGCATTTTTTTTTTTTTTTTTCAATACAAAAAAAATTCCCTTCTGAGAACGAACAAAATACAGAAAACATCAGCTGCCCGAGCGAGATTTGTCAAGGGTGTGAAATGAAAGAGAGTTGGTTTCACATGTTTCGTATAAATGGCCTTCGTATACCTTGACTTTGAAATACCCTCGGAATGGCCTGTGACAATCTTGTTTTTATAAGCTAATTTCTCCCTTCATCCCTACAAATATCAATACGAAAACATCTAATTTCTCAACGGTTAGACTTGGGAATTCGGTGTCGAGTACATCGGAGTGTGAGTAAAAATCAGTAAGTTCGGTTCGCTAGTTTTTTTTGTTTTTTTACTTCAGAAGAATTTTTTTGCCAGCGCAATAGCAAAGAGCTCAGGAGGAAACCAAACTTCTTTTTCGATTAAATGAAGATGGAGCTTCTTAAGCCTGTTGATCAAAAATAAAAGACAAAAACAGAAATCTGTATGGATTTTGGCGTTGCTAAATTTTGCTTCAAATTTCATTAAGTTCTTGAGAATGTTTTTATTTCATTTATTTTTTGTCATATACATTATATACGCATATCTATAAAAATAAAATGCACTCTAATAAATTTAATTTGGTTTAATATATGTTTTTTTTTTGCTATATTTTTTAATACGAATTCTTTTAACACTAAAAAATATTTCAGTCCCCCTCAGTTTCGTGTTAAACATTATGTCTAATTTTTTTATTCTTCTCTTTTTTTTTATTTTTAAAGCTATCAATTTTATACCCAGCGTTTAACGCACATCCATAAATTTCGATCTAATTTTTGTTGTTAAAAGTGCGCGTTATACGAGGATTATACAGAACAATAAAATTCCTTTTATTTGTGTTATTTTTTTTAAAAAAAGCACTTCCTTGAAATGATAAATTTTTTTATAATTATACTAATCCGTTTAAATGTTTTCTTTAAAACGTATAAAACTTCGTGGCATGTTCTTTTTTTGAATGTTTTTTGAAATTGTTGCCTGTTGAAGAATTTAGGAAACAAAAACATCAACGGATTAGTATTTGCATGGAAGTAATTGTATATAAAGACACGGTACTAAACCCACGGAACACATAGAGAAAGAACTAAGTAGAATTATTTAAGAAAGATTTAATGAATATAATTCATCACTCATAAGTTACAAGCACATAAATATTCTATTTGAAATACTATTAACACTAGAAAGACTGAGACTTAGTATATACCTATATTGCCCAAAAGCAGTCAAAATGACAGTATTGTGAAAGAATAACTAATGTGTAAAAAAATTTGTTTAAAATTAATTTTTAATATTTTTTTATATTATTTACGGCCATATAACACAAGTTATTAGTAAATATTAACAATAAAAAAATTACTTCATTTGGAAAAAAAAATATATTGTAAGAAATTCTAAGAAAATGTGTCATTATATACATAACTGTTTTTCTAAACGAAATCAAAAAGCAGTCAAAAGGACTTCCTGGAACAATCTAGTGTTAATAATGCTTAAATTTTGTAAATGTGGTGTGTTTAATTGTGTTGCATTCATAGCCATTTTGGACCGTTTTCGACTTGATGATTTCAAATTCTTCAAATTTGAATTTTCTTATCAGAGACTGTTTATAAATTTTAAGTACAAATATTCGCATATACACTCTAAAATTATTGAAATATATTTTTAACAATTAATTAATCACAAATTAATTGGATGCTTAATGATAAAGGAGTAATTAAATGATAAAGGAGTAAATCATAATTCAACACATACAATTAATTATCTGCAATAATTTCTTTTGATAAAAAACAAGTATTGAAAATCTACTATTTATTTTAACTGCAATAATAATATTAAATGAATGCAGTTTTCATAAATAAATTAAATTGTGCAGTTAAAAGCTACATAAATTTATCAATAAGAAAATTAGATGCCAAAAAATATGAAAAAGAAAACAATTAAAATATAATGGAATGTTCAACATATGTACCCTTATGTGAATTCCCACATAAACATTGCGGAATTATATTATTAGTGGATATATTTGTTTTAAATGTACGATTCATACTTGAAAAAGTCTATAAATAGTTCACCTATTTTATAATTTCTGTAAGGTGTGCATTCAGAGTATACAGACATCATTGTGTGCTCGAAATTTTTAGAAAGTCACTGCCCTTGTTAAACACAGTATACACTCAAAATCTTAAGTGTCTTAACGATTACAATAATAACAAAAGAAATAACTGGTAAATTGATCTTCCTGACGAAGGTAAGAAATTGAATTAATATATCCAATGAACCAGACTGAAAGATATTCCGGTTGCGTGACGTGCACGTGTTTTGAGAATGATCGCCACCGGTTCGATGAAAGGTCATTTCTTCAACCCGACCTTGCCAACCGGCAAAATAGCAAGGAAATGCAGAAGTCGTTTACGAAGCAAACATAAATTAAAAACAAATCAATAAATGGCATCGGACATTTTTCTTAATGGATGAAAGCCATTACATTTGAATATAAATTATTATAATGCATATCACTTTTGAATACAAGCATAATCCCGGCATTAATAACGACTAGTTTTGTATAAGTAAATTTGTAGATAAGAATTATATAATGCATGTGAACCAAATTAGACCATATTTATAATTATCGGATTAACAATTGCATCACAATGTTTTTAATGTGCGTATGGGAAAATTAATTATGCTCTTCTTAGAAATTCTGATTCGGAATCTTTCTGAGAATTCTTCATCAACAATTCAACATTAATATTATTAATGCTTTTCTATCTTTCGTCTACTGTTTGCGTACAATATCCTTAAGAGAATTTTAGGATTTTTGAGTTGGAAATTAAGTGTTCTCAAATATATTTTCAAACATATAGTTTAGAATTATTTTTATTAATGTGAAAAAAAACCAAGATTTTATTAGAAACAGATAAGAACACATATTCATAATAAAAGTAATAATATCATCTTGTGTCAGGTTTTTACTTCACTTTATTTTCAATATTTAAAATTTATACGATTCAACGAACATGGAAAACTTGAAAAGATTTAATAAGCCATGATGTATTAAAAGTTTTGTCGAATCATATTTATACAAGTGTTTCATTACTACGTAATTTAGAAAACACAGAAAACTCTCTGAGTTTTAAGGAGTTATTTTGTTTTTAATTATGTTAAACCTCCCATACATGTGCGTTTGAGTCAAAGAAATCTGAAAAATTAAACAAATATTCTCTACAACGAAATTTGCCATTTGAGATGTAACAAATGCAACATTTGCTTTGTTTTGAATTCAGATTCTTATCTGTAAAACTTGATTCGATCAAATGTTCTTCAAATTTATTATTTAAAGTTAAGGAGAATTTTGTATAAAACACCTTGATTTGCTTTGTATTTTATTTAAAGAATATGGTTTTAAAAGTAAAAAATTATAACATATCGTTTTAAAACTAATCTAGTATTTCTATTCATAAAATTTGATTTTAAAATCTTCGTTTGGAAGTTATGAAAGGGAGATTGTCCCTTGTTACGCCGTCACAATTAAGATAAAGTCGTCCTCATCTGGTTCTCAAATAACCTGTTTTAGCCAAATAGAAAAATTATGTCATTAGAATTTTATTTTTAAAAGTAATATTAAAGAGTAAATTCATTATTATTTCTATTATTTGTAATTTGTTGGTCATGAGTTTAACAAGAAAACATTTTTCTGAATTATATTACTACTTCACTTTGAAAAATGGTATTTGGAAGCATTTGCACGAATAGCACAGTTTTCAACTTTTAAAAAATTCTGCTTAAGATATTTCATCGCATAAAATAGCGAGAAAAAAATTTAAAGCATCTTTTTATATAAATTAAACTATCACTCCAAGAAACAAAAAATGTAACCTTTATTAAACATTCTTTACAATGAATTATATAGTTGCACTATAATCAATTTTATTTTATCTATAACTGATTATTAAGCTAATTACAGAAAGATATACTTACAGGATAAAATTATAAGAAACTAATCAAGTTAAACTCAAAGAATCAAATTAATTTAAAAAATTATAATTTCACGAATTCATATTAATAATAATAATTTTGTGCATAAAAATATATTTAATACATGCACACAATTAACATTTTTCATTTTTCGCAATACCGTACTTTCTTAGAATTATTTAAATCTTTGGACTCTAAAGATAATCAATATACAATCTTTGTGTGTTCTCAAACCACAATTTTTTATACTTAGGTACGTTTATGTCACTAATTTTTGATTTAAGAAAAAGATCCAGTTTTTTTTTAGGATTAAAAAAAAAAGGAATCCTAAGACATACACAAAAAAAAGTTTTAGTTACAGCAAAACAAATGATTTGATCGAGATTAATAATTAGTCAAAATATATCACTTGGAGATAGTTTTTAAATAAATAAGATTGTTTTCATTTTTAAAATTTTAAACGAGGCAAGATTCAAGACCTGATTACGTAAATGAATCATCGAATAGATGGCAATGTGTTAAACGGAAAAGGGCCTCTAAGCCCTCACGTGTTTAGTGCGGAAATAAGGTAAGTGAAATACCATTTTAGGTCCCGTGTTCATTACTTGATTTTGAATCAGGATCTATGAACTCTGACTTTAAAAAATCATCTTGTTGTTTTTGCAAGATATTAATGTGAAATATCTCATACTTAAAAATGATACAATAATTTTATCTTAATTTAACTCTTTTACACTCTTAAATAATAAGCAAACCCATGAGTGGTATTAATTAAAATATCATGATTCAACTATCATTTCTCCATTTATAAATATCTATAAATATATATCTAAATCTATATACAATGGGTGATCGGTTAACGAACATAATCCCTTCCAAGACTAAGTTCGTTATCCGAATTGTTCTTTAACCGATCATCGATTCACCATAGACTTCTATGTGAAATCGATTAATTCGTTCAGGAGACCCTAAAAAATGAAATCGAAACCGAAACTGATGATCTAATTTGTATGAATATTCTATTGGAATTTTTTTCCATAGAACTTTGAAGTTTAATAGGTAAGCAACATAAGTCGGGAGAGATGAAAAACGATTTTTAGTCCGTTTCTCATATTTCACGTATTTTTAAAGTGGTAGTGCGTCATCGGCACCTTTATATTTTATAGTCAGTACTGTTTGAAAAAATTAAGAATTAGCTTAATTTATTTGCTATGTCAGGAAATCCACTCTCCCATAACTTATCAGCTGTCAGAAAATATTGATATTCATATTGAAATTCTAGTATTCAAGTGTGTATTGATTTTAGTCAAAATAATAATTTTTGAATGACCTTTAAATTCATTATTAATTCATTTAGTAATTATCAATACTTAGCATGCTTTAAACATTTCTCCTTTCAGTGATCTTATTTTGTATGTAAAATGATAACAAATGTTTAATATTAATTTTTTTTCAGAGCCGAGAAGTGTTCGTTAGAATTCATTTTGTTCATTATCCATATATGTTTGTTGTCCAAACACAAAAAATCTTTCTTGAAAGTGTTCGTTATCCGAATATGTGTTCGTTATCCGAACACAAAAATCTTTCGTGAAAGTGCTCGTTAGCCGATTTGTTCGTTAACCGATCACCCACTGTATTTAAATGTCTTTCGTTGTATCATTTTCTGCACGATATTTCAAATAAAGTCACAAAAAATTGCTCGGCACCACATTGATTAGAGGATAAAAGTCCTTCAATTTATGCTTCTTACGAGAGTTCAGTTTGCCAAGAATGATTTTAATAGATATAAATCCACTTATTTTTTCTCTGTCGATTCAAATCCATGCTAATAATTTACAACAAAAATAAAAAGCTATAGAATCCACTTAAGCTAAAAATAAAATTAAAAATGGATTAAACAAAGTCAATAACATAGAAGAATCAGATCAGCAGGAGAAGGACAAATTGTTTCATCAGGCGTGTTTTGCATCTTTTCGTGCCAAAACAGCATCAAGAACTGGTTTTTAATTATTTGTAGGCTTTTCAACTTTGACAACTAGAGAAATCTCCCGCTTCCAAGCTTAAAAGAAGAAAAGATGGTTATATTCATTTACATTCTTGATGCATAATTGTGGGAGTTACCGCACCCATCCTAAATAT
Organism: Trichonephila inaurata madagascariensis; assembly: GCA_019973955.1. Classification (NCBI taxonomy): domain Eukaryota; kingdom Metazoa; phylum Arthropoda; class Arachnida; order Araneae; family Nephilidae; genus Trichonephila; species Trichonephila inaurata. Next base: position 235,568 of record BMAV01026046.1, on the reverse strand, counting down.
GCTGGACTTGTTGGTCCTTGAGAATGTGTCTTGTTACAGAGTATAAAAGAGCAAGGAACGGACAATTTCTTATCATCTCAACCTAAGTAGTTGATCTCATAAGTAACCATGATTGCAAAGGTAAGTAGATTTTTACTAATAATTGCAGCATCGCATTCTTAAAAATTGTTGGCTTGAATAAATCCGTTTAATTTTAATATGGAGCATTTTTTCTGGTTGAAGCCAAATTGGTAAAAGGGGTATAGATTTCACTTAGTAATCTGTTGCAATGCTTGCACGTTAAAATCTTTACCTTTAAGATGAAATTTTTATTTATAGTTTTGATGGATTTTAAAATAAATTTGGTAACTAAAAATTAAACGTTTTCTTACTTTGTTGAGAGACGCCATTATTTCAAGTTAAAAGTAATTGGGCAACTAATAAATTGCAAATAAGATTAAATTAACAATATGTGAGTGGAGGCTTTTTTGTCAAGTGGGTTCTACAAACTGTATATTTTTAATGAACTTAATTTATATGTATAATTTTGCAAATTTAAGGAGGAAAAAAATTTTGATGCTGTTCTGGATAAGATTTTAGATATATTTACTGTCTTTCTCTCTTTAGTGAAACGTACAGAAAAATAAAGCAACTAATCTTCCCATTTCTTAGAAATTAGAATCATTAGTATATATAAAGTCTAAAAATTTGCTTAGCTAACGAATCTCTAGCATTGTACTTGATTGAAATATTACTCTTGTAAGCTTTGACGAATAGAATGAAACAATTTGTAGAAAAAAGGGAAAGAAAATACCTTACATTAATTTCTATGAATAATTTCGTAATTGTGTGTGCTGTTAGCTAAAAAAAGCTAAACGTTTGTTTAGCTTTAAAAAAAAAGGCTAGATTGGGGTAAGTTATACAGTTATAATTGCATCACATAAACAATTTTGTTACCAAAAAAAGTGTTTGGGGTTTAATGATTCCTTTACTATACATACTTGTAGCTAATTTTGATTTTCTAATTGGTTATTGAGTAGATATAAGCATATTCAATTCAGATTAAAATCAAAGCATTGGGAGGATTCAAGATAAAACTAAAGCATTAGGACGAAATAATTATAGAGTACTATAATTCTTATCTCCAAAATTTTAAATAATAGAGCCCATTTTCAAACTGAAAACAAAATATCAGTCATGCAACATTAGTATATGAAAGCTATTTCTAATCAAAACAAATGAATCGTAAAAATAAAAATACTCAGTTTATTTATTTATTATTTTTTTTGGTTCCTAGTTGAATAAAAAATGAATTGTAAATTAACTGAAGTGAAGAAATAATAATATTTGATTTGATCAAAATCTTTATAAACATTATCCTGGTAAGTTTTATGCTTATGCATGAAGAAAAAAAAGGTTCTCATATAAGTGCAAATAAAATTTTGTTTAAAAATAGATTTTACATCCCTTTAGAAGTATTAAGATCTTTCATTTCTATTAAAAGATTATTTCTATATCTTGACTTGGAATCACAAATTGGAGAATTAGGTAAATGTTTCGAACAAACTTTTACATACTTCACAAAATAAATAGGGAATTTTTGTTGATTTTAGATTGTCATCTTGTGCGCTGCTTTCGCAGCTGTTTGCGCCAATCCCATCATCCTTAGCACAGGTATCAGCAACAGCGCCAGACAACAAGACGTAAGTATCAGTTGTACATTTTTAAGTAAATGTTAGATATGAACATTGGCAAAAAAAATATAATTCACTCCTATGTAATTAGCAACGCTAATTTTCTGACTAAGGGTATTTAATTAAAAAATATAGTGAATTGGAAAAGTACGTGAGAAAAATAAGGTATTACAATAACACATTAGAGTGGAATTAGTACTTTTTTTTAACAAAACCATATTAATGTTAAAAGAGACAACGCTTGATTCTCAAATTCACATTTTGAAAATAAACGGAAAAAAGTAGGTAATTTTTCTCTGTTAGGAATGATAACATAGATACAAACTTTTAATATGTTAATTTAATTATTTCCATGCATTTTATTCTACTAATGAGAATTTTTCTAACATAATATTTATAAATTTTACTGTTATTTCTCTGAAGTTTATTCAAAAATTAATTACAATATTCACAGAATGAAAATTTAAATGTTTGAATAATTTATGTTTAATTTTTAATTATATTTAATTTTGTAATAATTAATGATTTAAATGCTTAAAGTTTATAAAATAAACTAGTGCAAAATGTAGCTAACTTTGGAAAACTAATGAATTGAGATTAGCTTATTGTCTACGATGAAACTTTAATCGTACACGTAACTTACTATACAATAAAATAAAGTCAAAGATAAAATTTAATCAACAATTTAATAATCGTATTTGCAAATATGTTGAAAATTCTGCTCATTATATAGTAGTGCAATATTTTTTTACCATTTAACTTTGCTTTACGATGAAATATTCATGAAAATTTTTTTAAAAACTATCGCATGCTAATTTTTAAACTTAAATCTAGCTGTCTCTTATAATTTTAATTAATAACTGAATCTTCATCAAGTAAATAAAGTTAGTTACAATTTAAGACTTTGTTTCTGATATCCAGGCTGCTGGAAACTACGCTTTCAACTACGGCATTGCTGACGGATTGGGTGCCACCAACTCCAGAGCCGAAATCGGAGATGCCCTCGGAAACAAGAAGGGCTCCTACACCATCACCGACATCGACGGCCGAGCCCGAAGAGTGGACTACGTCGCCGACTCCCTCGGATTCAGAACTTCCATCAACACCAATGAGCCCGGAACCGCCCTGAGCGCCCCAGCTGCAGCTGCCATCGTCAGCCCCTACGCTCCACCAGTCGCCCCAGCCGTGCCAGCCGTAGCTGCTGCTGCCCCCATCCTCGCCTCTGCTCCTCTTCCCGCTGCCCCTCTGCTGGCCGCCGCCCCCGCCCTTGCTCTGCCCAACACCATTTCTTCCTACAGCACCGTTGTTGGACATGGAGCTGCCCTTGGTCTTCCTCTCACAGCTGGACTCCTCGCCCCCGGCATTGCTGCTAAGACTCTCTTCTTGTAGATATAGGTAAATATTTATCGTTTTCACAAACTCAACTATATTGTTTTTCCTTTGCTTACTGTTGCATTCCCCGATGATCAGCAGGGCTAAATCAGGTCTATAAATTGATATATGCTAAGAAAATCTTAAAACAACTTTGGATTGGCCTCAAGGTCCTTTCCCAGGTACTCTATAACAGTGTTCCGCAACCCCCGATCCACGGACCTGTACCGGTCCGCGGATCAAATTGTGCCAGTCCGCCAAAAGAACATTAAACTATTACCATTGTATTTTAAGTGCTACATTTCTCTCGGATTTGCGCAACTTTCCACAGAAATCACTTTATATTCCACGTTAAATGCCTTTTATTCATTTTTGGTGCAACTATATTTTATTCTGAAGGCATATTTAAATGTAACTAAATTAAAATTGTTAAATGAAAACAATCTTAAAATATAAACAATCAACGTGTCCCACCCTCAGCGGGCCGCGGTAAATATATCAAACGTTGACCGGTCCGAGGCGATAAAAAGGTTGAGGAGCACTGCTCTAGAATATGATCTGCGGAAGCAAGCCCAGTGATATACACTTTGCACACTGCACCAAACCCCTTAAGTTCTGCAAGCCACCTCACTGTGGCGAGAGGGTATTCCTGGACGGAATGGCTGATGTACATCGAGAGTTTACTCTTGGTAGAGGCATCCTAGATGTGAAGGCCATTCCACTTTGTTCAGCTAAGGTCTCCAGGCTAAGAAGTTAAGTCAGTCTTCTATTTTTGGTGTTCCAGTCTTCCAGAACACAGAAGCTGTCCATTTTCTCGGCCCATGAATAAATTTTCCTTTATTTATTTATCACTTTTATAGAAAACTCCATGTTGTCGTATATAAATATTTTCCGACAATACCGTTAATAGCTGCCAAGTCTCTTTCATCCGGTTAATCAAAGCGATCATATTATTAATTTTTAAAAATAACTTCACATATATAATAAATGTTATATTTAATTTATAATGATTTAGTTGATATTGTAAAAAGCGTCCAATATAGTATTTTTATGTGTTCTACTGCATTTATCACGATTGGTAGTCATAATATTTTCTTCATTTCTTTGAATATTTTATAAAAATGATTGAGAAGTTTTAAATGACTAATTTGTAGGAAAATACCATCGTCTTACCTGTGTACTAACAATATGCTCTATAAACATATTATTGTTTGTATATTCGTTACCATTTTAATTGGAAAACGATGAAATACGTTTTTGTAAAGCTAATATTTTACTAAAATAAAACAATAAGTTTAAAATACATCATATTTATAATGCAAAACATTAAAAATGTGATTTCTTTTTCTAAGGTGTTTTAAATACTTTTGTATCTTTAAAGTAAATTTTCAACCAACTGCAATAAGTTTACTGAATTTAACCACCAATTATTATATATCTGTTGCAAATAATTTCTAAATTGAACATGCATTTCTTTGTTTCAAATAACTGTTTTGCTTAAATTCAGCGTTCTGCTCGTATATTATAACCAATACTCAATAAAACGTTGAGAGAAAATTATATTTAACAATAACTGCATACTTTGTAGTTTTTAATACATCTGTTACATTTCGTTCTGAGCACTTATTCTACTATATTGTTTCAATTTTTTTAATAAAATGTAACTTTTTTTCAGAACTGAAAAAAATATTCTGCACTTTATGTGAAAGATCACCAAAATATAAACTAAACAATTTAGTCACAAAAGGTTTGGATGCAAGGAACTGAAAAAACTTGAAGATGGGCATCATCATCAGTTTTGTATGCTCTCATTTATATGTAATAAATTATATTTACATCAATAAAACATGTTATCCAACCTGAATTTTTGTTGTTTTTCTTTTTTTCAAATTTGTGATTTATATATTTCTAAAACTTTGTGGTCTAGAGATAATCAAGAAGCACAAGACCATTCAATACATTTTATTAACTAGTATATTTTAACTGAGGCATCAAATTAAAATAAATGTTATAATATAAAATAGAAATAGCAATAAGACTCATACTTAAGAATTCTTTTCAAAAATGTTCTGGTATGTTATAAAAAAAAGTGCGTGTGCCTTTAACATAATAATCATTATTACTATAATTGTGATAGTAGCTTTAAAATAAATTACTGTAAAGTATAATATATTTAGCATACATATTGCATAAAAATATTAATTATACCAGGGGTGGGCAACTTGTTTGGCCACATTGTGGGAACAGAGAATACCGGAGAGTCGCACCCTTTAAAAAAAAAGATGTGTGTGTATCAGTGTGAACACGCGGTAGACGGTTAACTTCTTTGGCTTATATGTATTGTTGTTGTTGTTGTCGTCGTGATGGTGCTCTTGTCATAATTGAGGGTTGCCAGAGCCCTGAGAGGTTGGACTTCTGCTCATTTTAGTCGCCTTTACGACACGCATGAACTTACGTTGGGACTATTCTACTCCGGTCACCACATGGAAGACTATAATGATATCTTTTTAATACCTGATACTGAGGATGAGTTAATTTTGGTGAGATTGTATTTGGTGATCTTGGTGAAGATTTTCCGAAGAATCTGTTAGGTTTAACGTAAGACGCCTCCGATTAGGCTTAACGCATCTGCATTCAAAGGAAAAATTTTGAAGCTTGAAGTATTTTGCACTTTTCAATTTCTTTTAAAGTCTGCAGTATAAAATATATGCTAAGAGATGATCACTGGAAGGATGATAACTTTATATAAACAAACATATAACATTTTATAATAGCTCATTATAATGTTATATAATGTTAATCATTTTAAATGTAAAGAAAATATGCCTCTGGGTACTAGTAGAGTTTTTGAATGGTTGGTGATATGAGATTACTTTGTATTATCTTGCGATATCATACTCCATCACAAGATTTTTCATATGGGTTTCCTGACAGTACAACCCCACATTTAGAAATAATCACTTTTTCGATATGCTTTCGTTTGTGACCATTTTAATGGACAACCTAAACTTGAGATTTGATTATTTTTAAAGGAAAAGAGAGAGAATATATTCACCATATGAACTAGCCTGTGAAACCATCGATTATTAATTATATGCAGCATACTTTGAGATACTTTAGGTAGATCGTCAAATATAACCATCTACGATCTTAGAAGAATTGAAGTTGTTGCCGCTTATATGTATTGAATTGTATAATTAAGTTTTATTTTAAAGTAATATTATTTATAATTAACAAAAATTTATTATTATCATTATTATTTCAAACTGTATTTAAAAAACGTGGGGAAATTCGAAACTTCATACATTTCTACCTTACATTCATCGAGTAACCGTAACTGGTAATGCATAACGAAAATTTTTCCCTACCGTGCCATAAGAAGTTAACTTCAATAATTGCATTCTTTATTTAAAAAAAATTATGAGTTAAATAAAACTGTGTAGGTTTTGTTCAATTTATTTAGTGTGCTGATTTCACATTGTCTATAGCTGCACCGCATTTAATTTTAAAATCAGTTTAATAAGACTAATGCACTCAGTCACACTTTTCTACAGTGTTTTTTAAATCAGGAGCAAGATTGTATGTTGAAATTCAGCCCAGAGCTTGCATGTTTATGTCTCCCAACTTGTATTCATATATACCCTTGTTGATCTTCATGCTGTAAAAATTTTGCTCACAAATATGTGTCGACTAAAATACGAAGAACAATTTCCCCGCAGACTTTTTCATAAATGGGAGAATTTTTCTGCTGACAAAGATTTCTAAAAGTCAATATTATAGCATTAAACATTTTTTCAAGTAGCTAAGTTCAAGTTGTATCTGCCCAGGTGCTGTATCAATATCAGTAGTAATGGATAACAGAGCTCATTGAATTTAGGCTCAATTTTCTTAAAATCCTGAAATCAATTTGTGACCTCGTCTTCTAAACTCTGCACATGATCTCTTAGTAAAAACACTATTAAGTACTTTGTTTTCCCAATAGTGAAAAATAAAAGAAGAATCCTTGATCGCTCTCAGAAATCTCGGTTCAAAGTGGATTTTTTGACTATTTTGGTAGGTCGCATGTATCGCTAGTTGCCAACCCTTGAATGATATGAATGGGATAGAAAAATAAATTTCCTCAGCTTTGCGTATTTTAAGCAAATGTCGTAGAAACTAAGGCATATAGGGGCGTGGGTAGCACTTCGTCCTTTCGAACCCTAATCTCCTAACAGTAAGAATTAAAGTGCTTGTAATTTACTTTCAAATTTGCTCAGTATTAAGTTAAAATAAATAAAGATATGTTACTAAAGAATGAATAATTAATAGTTACTTTTGCACTGTTAAAAATGAAAAATTATTATTATTTAAAAACGCTTGAAAGTAATAAAAAGTTAGAATTCTTTCGATCTGAAATGTGAACAGTGAAAAATACAGCGTTTGCAGAAAAATAGTCCATTTGTGTAAGTAGAAAAAAATTTTAGGTGGGAAAACTGAATTTTGTGTTGTGCTGAAAGAAGCTTCTGTAATTGGCTATCCAGAAACGTCAGCTATTTTTACATAAGAATCGTTGAATGAAGCTCAGCCAATCATTACATACCGAGAATGAAAAACTTTAAATGATTTTAGATAACAGAAATATATATAAAGAGTTTCTTAAATTATTGCCCTAATAAATTTGCCAAATTTTGTGTACGTTGTTCTCTACTCAAATATGTTTTAATATTCTTCATATCAGTAATGATTTGAATATTGTCTTAGAAGAATTCAGTTTTATTATTTATTTATTTTTTTATTTATTTGCTTAGAGAGAGCTTAAAATATTTTAAATGACACCATGATTTGCTTTATGTGTTAAATAGTTTTTGAGACAATTTCTTATAAAGGGCATATTTTCTCTAACTTTATGATACAATATTTTTTATGATTATTTACTGCTGTTACAAACAGAAATTGTTGACGAATTCTGTACTTCCGCCTCTGTCTACTTGTATATCCTTTGAAAGTGCAAATTCTACCCTCATATAATCATGATTCATCAAAATAAAACCAATCTTTAGACTAGAAATAGATCAATATTTTTAAAAAGAGCTTACAGTTTCTTACACACTTCAATCGTGTTTAAAAAGAAAATATGTTCAAACTAATGCTTGATTTATATTCTTTTTTTAAAAAAAAATAGGAAATTTGATTTCGGTCGTTTGGCATCATTGATTCCATGACCGTTACGATAGAAAGACCTGAAAATAGTTGCGATGATTTGGAAGATTGTATGTAATGTTATCCCCCCCCCTTTCCAGTTCATTTGTCACTTTTTAGGTTACTGAAGTTAGAACTTCAACTTGAGTCAGTTCATTTTTTTTTTACATGTTCAGATGTGATTTAGATTTTTAATTTTTTAAATCTATAAACTTTCGTAGAATGTAATAACAGCTTTTGAAGAATTTTGTGCTTTCTAAAAAACCATAGCATTTTTAGGTTCACCTTGTACATCTTCGAGAAATCCTTTCTGCTTATGTGGGATAACGGCAAGCATTTACGATCAGAATGTAAGCATGAATGTTAAATGGTCTGTTCACATTACTTGTTTTTTGTAATCAACAGACTCTAAGCGTTAAAGATTTTCTGTTCATGCGTAAATAATTCCGATTCAGTTTCACACATATTTTCTATTCTCAAACCTTGCTACCTTTCAAGAATGCATGACCTATTTGAGAAAAGGCATCATGTAAATGATTCTGAATTGTGCACACACAAAACCATTCCCAAGATAAATTCTTTAGTTTCTATAGGCTGTTAATCTTCATACATGAAAATAAATGCTCCAAAGTTGAAGAGTTCTTAAAGTTAAGGTACAGATGCAAGTAATGACAGTTAGCTTTCACTGAAAAAAGATATTTATTTTGATCTAGATTTTGTGAGTTGAAGGTGAGACTGCCTACCTTCGGACCCAATTTTTTTATAAAAACAAATTTTTGAAACAAATTGGGTGTTTTTAAGAAGAAAAATTTTTAAAAAAAATATGTAAATACATAAAAAAAATTTAAATAAATATTGTACATTTAGAAAAATTGGTTGTTTTCAAGGAAATTTTACCAAATTTTTAATAAAATGGGTAACACTGAATAAAAATTTCTAATACAATTATCATGATTTTCTTTATATATATAACATACATATGATGGTGCTCTTTAAAATGAACCAAAATCTAAGAGAAATATTAAAATACAAAAAAATTAGTCAATTATACATAATAATATGAAAATTTTGATATTTTTTCTTTTTTCTTTATAAAAACTACTCTAAATGAAAAAATATTTAACCTACAACAAAACTTATGGTCCACATTATGAAAAACAGTAAAATATGTAAACATTCCCACAAAATTTCAAAACGTTATCTGGTTTGGTACTTAAGATATCCTGTACCTGGTAAAGAGTTTCTTTCGAAAACATAATTTTGAGAAAAACTCATTTAAAGTTTTATCTTACTGCCCTTTTACATAGAGTGATGTTTTTTAAAATCACTATAACTTTATTTCTATTTCACGTAAATAAAAAAGAAAAACTGTTTTGGAAAGAAAAATGTCAAACTATAAGATCTTGAAATAAAAAAAATGCCTTATGTAGACGAAAAACGACATTTTCAAGGTAGGCAGTCACCTTAAAAATAAGATGTGGAAAGCTTCCGCTCTTGTTTGTGGGAGGGTTTACAATAGGAAGAGTCGTTTTTAAGCAAAAAACAATTTTATTTCATCTTTTCAATAAATTTATAACGGCCTTTAGTATAAATTTAAGTGGAGAAAGTCAGTTTAAAACTAATATATATAAAGAAATTGTAATCACATTAACTGCAGACACGAGGCTGTATTCGATAAAATCCACACGAGTCGTTTAGTTATTTCTTCTGGAATGATTCAAATCTGTATTCTGACTACAACACTTTAATAGCTTTTCTCTCTTCTCTCACGTGAACTCAGTTCCCTTGACTTTAAATGGCAGTGTTATTTTACATAAATCACGGTTCCTTTACAGAAAGAGATTCTCCTATCAAACAGTATTTAAAAAGATCTTCCCTTACAGGATTAGTAAAAAAATCCAAAAATGGAACCCGTTGCAAAGTAAAGTATTACGTTCTGTAAGAGATAATATTTATTCTTAAAAGGCTAAGAAGGAGGAGTTTTGTTGTCCGTTTTCCATTTCAAATAATTTTACTTAAGTACAGTCGAAACCTTCATATTACGAACCTCTATATTGCGAATTTTTCTATACAGTGAACTTTTTTCTGGAACCAAGAACATTTCACGATTGCATTTTCTATATAACGAACTTTTTCTCTTGTGATTCAATTTTTTTCTCCCTATTTTTGAAGTATTTCTGGACATTCAAGTTGTTCTGCTTTTTACACTCTTTATGTCTGGCATAAATCTTGAAATGGTTTTATTAGGTGCCTAATTCGCCGAGAGAAATATAATTCTACGCGTTTCAACCAAGAAGTGCAACCTTTAACCCCCGTTATCCAGTTCACTGGAAACCTCTTCGATATCCCCTTTCTCCCTTAATGGAGTTGTCTCGTGTCCCTGTGTCTTTGAACTAGTCTCCATTTATTTATAGTGTTGATCCGTCGTACTGGTAACTACGTTTCTTGTAGCTCGAAAATGTCAAAATGTAAGAGCTTGACCATCAAAGAAAAAACTTTAATTCTTCATTAATGAAAGCGTCAAGAAACTTTCCCTCCAGTTTTTCTTTCTTTCTTTTTTGATAGGTAAGATATATAAAATAAAGATGTATTAATTTACAAAAAGGTGTGAATAACTACTTTTTTAATTATATAGTGTTTATGAATTTAAAATTTGTTTTTATGTGACTTATAAAGAAAATTGAAAGATAACCTCTACATACCGAATTTTCCATATAACGAACTTTTTTCCCTGATTTAGCTACTTTGTTATATAGAGGTCCGACTGTACATCTCAGGAAGAAACTCTACTTTAAAAAAATATTTCATAAAAAGTTGTTCCAAAGGTTTTTAATTTCGTAAGGACTAATTTTCTCCAACTACGAAAATGCTCTCGAGGGGTATTTCCCAGTGATTTTAACAAATGTAATGATTGTTATCACTGTCTAAAACCCGTTTTCTAACAATAAAACGTATTATATTTAATTCCATGTTTATAACTTTAAATACAATTGGACCTCCATTTTACTAACCTCTATTCTGTGAACTTTTTCGTGGAACCAAGAACCCCCATTTTACGATTTTTTTTCGTAAAATAAACTCCAAATAGCAAAGTGCATTTTCTTTTTAATGAATGTTTTCTCTTGTGATTCGATTTTTTTTCTCTCTTTTAAAATATTTCTGGACATTCGTATGATGAAATGATAAAATCATTTCGAACAATTTGGTTTGGATTACAGTGTGAAGAAAATACGCCTGAAGGGGATTTTGGTGCATTACAAACATGCAATTCTTATTATCAGAGAAAACATTTTTTCAAACAAAAAACTCAAACAAAATTGATACAATTTACAGTAATTCAATTTAAGGATGCATGTGCTAATTTATTTTTAAAACTGCTAAATAAAATGTATGTTTAAAATTTTTTGTAGGTTTAAAATAAGAAAATGTCATTAAATTTCATTACTTTTAATAAGTTGAAAATATACAGTGCGTGTGTGTATTTCTTTACAATTTTTTCCCCATGTTTTCCTTGTAGATTTCTTTTTTATGGTAAACTGTATAAAATAAATAGATACTAATTTACAAAAAAGTGTGAATAATTACTTTTATAATAATTCATAGTGGTTATGAATTTAAAATTTGTTTCATGTGGTTTATAATGTAAATAGAAAGATGAATCTCTTTTTGACAAATTTCCTACATAACGAAATATTTTTCGGGATTTAGTGACTTCGTGAAATAAAGGTCCGACTGGATTTTTGTGAAGCATATTTCGGTAAAATTTAACAATTTTGTTCGACGAAAACATATTTAATTTCTTTTGTTTTGTTTTGAATGTTTTGTTTTAACAGAAATTTTCTTGCCAATTTTGAAATAATTTTTAATTTTCTTATTACTTTTGATAAACCATGAAAAGATATACCTTAGTTATGCACTGTTCTTTTCATTTCTTACTTTGATAACAAAAAACGAACGAATTTTGTGTTACCTAAACGCTGTTTTGAAAAATTCCACATGACTTCTGAAAATAAAATACCAGTTTTGAGAATCATTGTGAAATTTCTCACCCCCAAAAAGTGCTTTATGTGTATAAGCGATGAACTGATATGGGCTATCTGCTGATGATTTTGTTTACTTTAAAACTGTAGAAAGAATTTTGAGTTAAGTCTACGGTAGATCACAATCAACTTTACGTTCCAAGAAATTAAGGAAAGTTGACAACATTTTTTAACTTGAAAAATATATTTTCTGTTCTCTTTCCGTTCAGGCTTCAACGAACAACTCATATTTCGTAAGGCAAAGACCAGACAGGCGCCACACTCAAACTGTTTTTCTATGAAAATTGCAGATAAATGCCGTTCAAAATACCATCCCTATCTATTTTGTGATAAAAATAGTTCAATGTAGATATTTTCCCCTTTTGTAGAAAGAAATTCCGTATTGCACATTTTGTATATCTTTTTTTTATTAAAAATTTTAAATGGGAAATCTATTTTACATTTTATTGTTTTAGTGTGAGGTTGGGTTGATATATATAACAAGTTTCAAAGAACTCACTCTTATCTGTCATTTTTATTATAATATTATTATAATAAGATATTTCAGCATAAATTACGTCATAATTTAACTGGCAGGATGATATGCTCTTTTTGAATTCAAAAATTATTGGATAAATAAATTTTATTTATTATTATAAAATTATTTTATTCTCATCTTGTTAAGCTGTGTTCAATGATTATGTAAAAATTTTTAAACTTATGCACAGATTTATCTCTTTATATTTCATTACTAAAATTACCGAAATTACGTGATATTTATTATAATGCAATTATAAGGCATTTCTTTTGAAGCTTTATAATGCAAGTTATTATTTTTCAATAATTCAGAATTTTTGTGAAAATGAAATGAAGAAATGAAAGCACTAAAAAGGAGATCATGTGAATTAAAGCATGTTAGTTTCTGATTTTATGTGATTAAAATATGTATGATATTATATTGTATTGCATGCGCACACACACACATACAAACATACATACATACATATATATACACATACATATGCTAGCAAGTATATCAGTTGTTTAAAAAGGGGTAAGTTGGAAAAAAATAACAATCAGATGAAATAAATTTTAGGAAGGAAGTTTAATTAAGTTAAAATTTAATTAAAATTTTAAATAATTATTAGTGAACTGTAAATTAGACTCCATGAGAGGAACGATTCAGTAAACAAAACAGCAAAGTAAGATAAATAAATATAGTTCAATTACCCGGTATTCGCCTGGTCATGTGTCAGTCAATATATAAATATTATCTCTTACGCCTCGCTGCGGGAGATGATTTTTGAAAAATTCGTTCTTAGCGGATCTTTATTCAGCAAAAGAAACATGCCTGCCAAATTTCAAATCAGAAGGTCTAACACATCCGGAGCTCTTCTGATGAGTAGGCCGCTTTTCTTTAAAGCTAGGTTACCTTTACCCCCTTTTTCCCCCCCCCCCCCCAATGGAGTCCATTTCCACAATACCTTTTATTAATGGATTTGTAATAAATGAAAGCAACATGTCTTCCAAATTTCAACTCATTAAGTTTAATAGTTCCAGAGATCTCGTGATGAGTGAAAATCGTTTTTCTCCAATTCTCCAATGCATGTACAGATAGATAGGAAAAATTTTACGTCCCTATGACTCCCTTTTGGGGAGTCAATTTCCACAAAACCCTGTCTAAGCGGATCTCTACTAAAAATAATAGTTCTGAAGATGTAATAACTGTCTAAGTGAATGAGTTGGTGTGTGTGTAAACAGAGAGAGAGAAAGTGAGGACGAGGAAATTCCAAATAGAAAAAAAAGGAAACATTTTGATTTATGTAATTAGCAGAAGAATTTATTGCATTTCCTCTTTCAGGAGCAAACGCTAATTTAAGATTGAAATACATCATTGAGTATTGTGGGGTTTAGTTATATTTTCCATTTATTCTAATTTTTGCTTATTTGATTTACTAGCTAAAATACCCGTTCTAATACCCGGATTAACTTTTTAAAAATACAAAAATGTTATTCTTCATATACTAGCTGAATTGTAAGGAAAGTAAAACTCGGTACAAAAAAAAGTATAGAAAAATGTAAAACAGTTTTTTAATGACTGGACTTATTATTACTCTATAACGTCTCTTAAGCCCTCGAAACGCAACTTGGGGTCAATTTTCGCTAACAAACTTTTGTGGCGGATCTCTACTCTATGAAAAGATTACTCCTGCTAAATTTCAAGTCTGTAGGTCTAAAAAGTTCAAGAACAGGAACATTTATCTAAAGCGCTCCTTAAGCCCTCGCAACGCATTCTGGGAGTCAATTCAGGTAAAAACGGGAACCTCCTTCAGGGGGGGGGGATTAATAACTATTACACTATATATCTCCTTGATCGTACCGGGACTAGTTTCATCGTATTAGCGGTACGAGCATTGTGACGGGCTCACCTTTGGGTTCTTTGGGGTCAGAATTAATGGCAACTCTTTTTCAACCAAAACCCAAGAAGTGAAGCGTGAATAAGAGATGCAAATTAGAAAGCTTTTAAATATCAAAAGTTAGAGTAAGCGGGGTGGCAATTCGGGGAATGTGATGATAGTGCGTGATTCAATTGTGAAGTGACATCCAACAGAAGTTATCCCGGAGATAGAGCCATTAAGTTAAGGTGCATACCATTGTACTCCAAAAAATACGCAACTTCCATTAAGATTGAATCGGTGGTTGAAGTTAAGGTAGTATTGACTATTTAATATTACGATCTGAGATAGTATTAGAATTGAGTTTAGGCTAGTTAGTTATTGATAATAGTCCGGGTTAAGCTAATTCGGTATTATACATATTGTGTGTTTTGTCATCGTAGATTCTCTCACATATATTATTATTATCAAATTAAGATTATGGAATCTTCTAGTTCTTTCGTTAATCCTACACCTCTAGCTCACGCTGATAATAAAAGAGAAGGGCACCCTAGGGGCGATATCACAGCATTGCACACTTTTTTTTATATTATGTAACTCAGAAAATGATGTTTGTTATGTAACTCAAACTGAAAGTGTGTAATATAATTTTTTAATTAAAAAAGTATTCATTCTTGGTCTCTCGTGGAAATTTGTGCATTCCAGTCTCGTCAGCAAATTCAAAATTTAATACGATTTATCTTTGTAATTAGTATTATTTATCAAAAATAGCTTTATTATTATTATTATTACTTTTACATCCGGAGGATCTCTCTGACTATCTGTCTTGAAATATTACAGATCCTCGGGATCCGATATCCCCTGTGCATTTTTGATTCATTCTCTGAGTCTGTGAGAGCTTCTAATATTTATTATCTTTCCAATCCATTGCTTCTTATTATTAATATTGAGTTTTGTAAGATAAAAGCCTCCGTGATATGGTGAAATTAAAACAAACATATCCATTTAACCTTCAAATGTACCTTTAAGGACAGTAATGGAAGGCTTTTAACTGTGAATCGATTTAAGTATGAAAAGAAAAGTTCGTGGTTAGTCAAGAATTATATGTAAGATATTTTTGTTACTAACTTACAATTTAATGCTAATTAGGTAAAAACCTGTTTTTGTACTTTCAATTTTTTTTAGTTATTCCGGAACGTGCTTCGATGATCAGGAAGTTGTTCTAAAGCAGTGGTCTTCAAACTTTTTCATCTCACGGAACCCCTAGAACTAGAAAGTGCTACCGTGGAACCCCTAGATCTAAGAAGAGTTTCGATGAAACCCCACATTCCATACATATACTTCGATATATCTCAAAACAATATTTAAAGTACACTGGTATGCAAAACTTAAGCAACAGGTGGGTTTATTGCCATAACTTCACGAAAAATCATCTGAGAGACATGAAATTCTGAAATGAGGGAGAGTATTATGTACGTAAAGGATGACGAAAGCATCGGCGCTGAAAAAGGAACACAACGCATACGGTATGGAATCAAACAAAAACAAGCTTTATTGAACG
>BMAV01026046.1:164345-218435 GCA_019973955.1 Trichonephila inaurata madagascariensis | reverse complement strand
TAGCTGTACCTGTGGTTTGGAACGCTTTCCAAGCGCGCGAAACGACACTTTTGTTGATTCCGAACTCTGCAGCTACACTGGTGACAGTACGCCCCTCCTCCAGCTTTCCGATCATTCTTCCACGTGTGAAGTCGTCCAGGTGATTTCTTCTAGCCATATTTCACGAACTGACTCACTGGCACTTGCAGAGAATAAGGTGAATTGCGTCTCCGTCCTTCATTTCTTTCTACTGTTGAGCAGCGCGCGCCGACATCACGCGTTTTGCGTACGCTCACATCGCTTCTGACGTTTTGTTGCTGATATTTGCATACGCATGACGTTTCTACTGACTTACGTGTTCCCTCTACTGATCTCCAGACCTCCTTTTCTGCAATTTCATGGCTATCTGCTAAATTTTTACATTGTTGCTTAAGTTTTGCACACCAGTGTAGATCAACATGTTACAGGCACTTTATGTAAAGGCAATTAAAAAAAATATTGCATTCATTATTTAAAAATTCTAATCTAATTTTTTCAATATAATTTGCTCATTAATAATATGATTTGTGATCCAAATATCACCTACCCATGCATTATTTTTAGTAACTGGGATATATGCTTGCTTTTTTTTTCACACAAATTATCGAAGTCTTGGTCAATTGAGATTAAATGCAATCGCATTACATATTCTGGGTGTAATTTATTTTTAGCCTTTGTTTTTGTTGCCACTTGTGTTGAGAAATATATTTCACTTAAATACAATGTTCTGAATGGCATTAAAATGTTTGTAGCTGTGTGAGATATCCCGTGTATTTTGCATGATAGAGAAAGAGAATTTACAACCTAAGATTTAGAAGCTACTCTTGCTTAAATTTAGATTTTAACATCGAATCCGTTGATAAATTGCTTCCTCTCCTTCATTATAGGTATTTTTTTCCACAAATGCAAAAAGTTGCATTTTCTATTAGAAAACTATTTAGTTTTGCAAGACATTGTACTAACTAACGAGTATAAAATAATCTCGGGGAACAGGAGATAGTAAATCATAGAATTTTCACAATCTGGTAGGAAATATATATACAGTAGAACGTCGTTTATCCGAACGTTTATTATCCGGTGCGTCAAATATCCGGACCAGTTTTTTTTATCAACTACTACATCGATTCCAGGATACGATGAAGAAGATGTAGAAACCTGGATCGTATGCGATGCAGAAGACTATGGATTTCAAATGCTAAATGATGACGAGATGGTGACTTCCGTGCAAGAAGAATCCGACCCTGTCGACGATGAAACGTATGAAGACGAGAACAACAACAACGAAAGTAGCATGAGTCCATCAAATGCTGATGCGTTTTCTGCTTTAGATTAAGCTATGGAGTGATACGAACAACAATTAAAGTGCTGTCCTACTCAACTACTGCTGCTCAAGAGAAGCGGAGACCTTTCAGCGAAAAAACGAAGGTGTACAATGGTACAGAGAAAAATGAGGGATTATTTTCCACAATAAAGGTAAAATTGCGACATTTTGCACCTATTTTGCTTTTCCTTCAAGCACGTTTCCCGCATGTGATGATTTTCAATATTCGTATAGTGTCCGGCTTCAAATACTACATGGATCGCTTTCAGTTTTCGGTTATCCGAGCAATCGCGTATCCGAACGGCGTCCAATCCCAATTGATTCGGATAAACGACGTTCTACTGTATAGAGATAAAACGCGCGTTTTAATATTCTTTTATTATATTATAATAAGTGTTTAAAAAGTATTGCAAAATAAAGTTTTTATGTGTGAATAAAATTTCAATTTTAATGAATAGGATGAGCTTTAGATATTTGTAACTATACAAACTTCATAGAGAATCTGAATCCATTTTGCATACATATTTATTTATCTCAATTTTTTTTTGTCACTCGTGGAACTCCAGGGTTCTGTGGATCACAGTTTGAAGACCACTGTTCTAGAGTAGTAATTCCCAGCCACTGTGCCGTGGCACTTCTGTATACCCACTAGTTCTTGAAATGTGCCGGGAAAATTTTTTTAAATTATTAATTATACTCAGAGGGGAGAAAAATCAGGAATCAAATCATTTGGCCGTTTTATAGAATTAAACTATTCATAAAATTGTTATTGGCCATTTGACAACACTAGAAGAGAGAGAGAGTTATTCATTACTTCCCAAATGTAGATATGTCGCAGGAAAATGATGAAATTAGGACTTTCATCGAATCCCTAAGGGAGATGATCAATTCACGCAAGATGTTAAAATAACGTCTCTTTAAGGTCATTTCCCTTATGTAAGTAAGTGATTTGATTAAATCCCGAACTGTTTTAGTGAAATGATGAAATGAACAAGTCAGCCATTTTTTTAAAGATATTGGGTTGATATTTAGGGGATCGATAGTAGTACATGTATGGTTAGGAAGTACAAGGACTCGCCCCCCCCCCGTGTCTCTCCCCCTATCCCTTACGGATTTCACATTATCCCTAAAGGATAGGATCAATTGAAGGGAGATGTTAAGATAACGCGCGCCTCTTCAAGGTCATTTCCATGATGAAAGTAAGTGATTTTATCAAACCCTCAATGATGAAATGAACTAGTCAGGATTTGCCTTGTCAAAATGCTGTCCAGGGCGGGGAAAGACACCTGGGGGGTCGAGTCCTTGTACTTCCTATCCATACAGGTAGAACTATCGGTCCTCTAAATATCAACCCCATAGCTTTAAGAAAATGGCTAACTTGTTCATTTCATCATTTCACTAAAACAGTTCGGGGATTTGATCAAACCACTTACTTACATAAAGGAAATGACCTCAAAGAGACGTTATTTTAACATCTTCCGTCAATTGATCTTATCTCTTAGGGATTTGATGAAAGTCCTAATTTCATCATTTTCCTGCGGCAGATATAACAAAATCTGATAAGGTTAATAATCCATTTGTGATAATGAATACATCTGTATATGAATTAACTTTGAATGAAGATTAAGAACTAATATTACGCCCTTTAATAATAGATATTTAATCTCAAAACATTTGTAAGAATCAATTAATTCATTTTGGATTAAAATTAGAAGCGATACAATCCCATAATAGCTAAATATTGTTGTAATTTTCTACATCTTATTTGTGTGAATTAGAATTTTTCGCATTAACAAATTTAAAAATGAAAAAAAATTTAAAGCTTTTAAATGTATATAATGAAATGAGAGAGGCATTATGATTTTTACGACCCAATATAAATATCTGCTTCTTCCATCTCTAATTATGATTGTATTCTGTTTCCATTTTTTCTCCCTCATCCTTCAGAGAGGAATGCCATCAATATTATTCAATTTAGAGACAAGAGCATAGATGATTTCCCTGTCATTTGCTATACTGATGGCAGTAAAATTGATGGAAGAGTTGGTTTCGCATTTGTTGTGTTCAGGAGTGGAGTTGAATCCGAGCACTTTCAATTTAGAATTCGTGATGAATGCACAGTTTTTGTAGCTGAACTTTTATGTTTAAACTTCGCCGTTAAATGGATCACTGAACAAAAGAGTGTCATCTCAGAATATCTCATCTGTACTGACTCTCTTTCCTCCTTGGATCCTCTTAAATGTATTTCTTCATCTAACAACATAATCGTCGAGATCCAAAAGCAACTTAAAAGCCTAAAAAATAAAAACATCTCAATAGATTTTGTATTTGTTCGCGGACACACGAGCGTTCTTGAGAATGAGCGAGCCCATTGGCTTGCAAAGGCTGCAACCAAGCGCAAAATTGACATTGACGTTAATATTCCTAAATCGTTTTACCAGAAGATCACTAAAGAAAGAATGTTGAAGTCTTGGAACTAAGAATATCTCATTTCTAATAAAGGGAGGATAACAAAGAAATTTTTCCCAACCATTAATAAGAGACTGTCATGCCATCATTTTTACACTAACTACAAAATAACCCAATTTCTCACTGGTCATGGTAATTCTAAAAGCTACTTGGACAAATTTAATTTAGCTCCTTCATCTTCCTGTGACTGTAATATTGGTGGCGAGGAAAATGTAGAACATGTAATCCTTTTGTGTTCCAAGTATGTCAGAGAGAAAGATTATAAGACTGGCTTTTTTTTTTCAAGAGACTTAACATTAATTGGCCACCGAATTTTCACTAACTTCTTTCCACCAGAAGTGCTTTTAAAAATTTCTGTGAATTTATTGTAAATATTTGTAATTCTTCTTAACCTCATTTTTTTTATTTCCCTTGAATGTGTGTTTAATACTTACTTCTGTAAGCCCCGTGTGATACTTTGTGGTGCACGGGGATTTTATAATTGTTTTCAATAAAAAATATATATATATAAACGAAGTTATCAAAAATCATTAAGCTCAGTTTTCGCATTGAATGTATTCTTATACTTAATTGTAATTAATTACTCAATAAACTTTTTGCTTCTTTATCGTACATATTTTATTTAACATTAAAAAGTATTATCATAAACTATTTTATATACTATACATAAATAAGTAAAATTCTTTTAAACATATTTTATTGCTATTGCGCCGACAAATTTTGAAATTCTTAAAAGTGTACCGCAACAAAAAAAAAGGTTGATAATCACTATTCAAAAGTAATGGGCATAAATTTACAATCATTTTTTTTAAAAAATCACCTTTTCCGTGAATTTGCGACGTTTTTTGTGTGTGTGATGTGTCTTAACTTGATAAATACTAAATAAAGTTGCTATTAATGAGGCATATGCCTTTTAATTTCCTTCATATAACATGGTTAACGTACGCACGTGCGTAATTTGTTCTGGTATTTGATCTTGAATGCTATTTGAACTTTGTAGACTGAACTTGATAAATATTTTATATTTCGTTTGAAGACAAGGCTTCCAACAATTACATTGAGGGGGTTCAATTATCTGTGAAATGTGTTAATCTAATCCTCGATAAAAATGAAATAAATGCCTCAGAAGTAAAAATACTAAAACAATAAAATCAACAGAAAAAAAAAGAGTATGAAATAAAGAGTTAAATTATAATTTTTATTAAAAATATTGTTCTCATAAAATTTTTTTCCAGAAAGAAGTATCTGAAAAAATTATTGAACAGCATAAACACTATAAATATGAATGACATCATTTCGTTACAGATACGTTCACATCCGTATCACATTTCATTGAACATGGTCATTGATTTTTATTTCAAGATGGTTTTGACGACACCAGGGGCCCCAAGGATGGCTGCGCTCCTCAAACCAAGGGGGCTGATGAGGGGAGCTCCAATGATTCCAGAATTCAAAAGAAGGGGAGATCCTCCGATCAGTCCGGTTGTTCCAATAATCCTGCTATCGGTGGAAACAGCTCCGGGAATAGCGACAACGGATCCGGTGGTCAGGGCAGTAGGAGCCAAAATGCCAGCATTGAGGAGTCCGGGAGCCAAGACGGTGGCTTTAGCTGCAACGAAGGCAGCGAGGAGAAGAGCAATCTAAAGGAGATAAACCTATATTGAACATTTACGAAAAAGAGACAGTCTGCGTTATTTTTCAGTTTAAAAAATTCTATGTCATTATTTTTATTCATTTCCTGTATTAATTCAAATAAGAAATTATTTTTAAAAATATTTATTGAATATCACAACTTACAGAAATTGAAGAATCCGGCTTTTTATTTTTTGAGCAAGATCAACTGGATCCAAAAATTTTGATTTAATGAACTATTTCCCATTAGTTCACACTCTCCATTCAAATTCAAATACAATTTTTTTAAAACTTGTAGTGGATGGCACTTGATGTAAATACTGTTTTTTTAAAAATATTAATTCATTAATTAAATTAAAAAATGAATAAAAAGTAACAAACAAAAATAATAGTCCAGCAGCATATATAGAAAGGAAAATTGTTCGTTGTGTCCCTGTAGCGCAATGAACAGCGCGTTTGACTTCTAATCTGAAGGGCAGGGGTTCGAATCCCACCTGAGATGACCTAATTTCTGAGAATGTGATTTCTTTTTTACTATACTATTTTTAAGAATAATTAAAAATAATTAAATTTAATTAATGAATTAATAAAAAAACACAAAAAATTGTCCAACACTCTATATAGAAAGGAAAATGGAAAATTGCAAGGAAAGTCACTTTCTATTTTGTCACTTAATATTGTGATTCGGTCCTGTATATATATATATTTGTATTAATTGTAACTATTTAATTAAAAATAATTAAAATTAAAGATTTCTTTGTTGACCTAAGTAGGAATTGACTTTATATATATATATTACTTGTTTTCTCTTAAGGAAAATCGAGCACTTCTGTAATATTTTAAGTAGAAATTGTTGCAGTGTGAGCTATAACTTTTCTTAAAATCAATTTGAACTGTTTTAGTAAGAAAGCAACAAATATAAACTGAATTTAAACTCTTTAAATCACTTAAAAAGTTTGCATTAAAATTAAATTAGTATTCATGTTCAATAACGATGTTGTATATTTATCTTTTGAACAAAAGAAAAGTGTTTTGTTGTAAGAAATAAAAGTATGAAGATAATTGTAAGAATATTGAGTCTAAAACTATATCTATAAAAATTTTAAATTGCTTAACGTACTGCTTTATGAAATAGTAAATTATATACATGAAGAATTGTTATAAAACATTCAATAAGGTTTCTTTTTTAAAAAAAAATTAAGCATAGATTCTAGCTCTTTATTTCTGATTTTCGTATCTTATCAAAATTTCTTACATAGTTTACATTTGGCTGAACTCTAAGTTTTTATGGAACAATTTTTTGTACACAGTACAACATATAGTTTGAATATTGTACAGTAAAAATTGAAAATAGCTCTTAAATTTAAATATTTATTCTGTAAAATTGATGAATAAATATTTAACATTGCAAACTTTTATTTATCTTGTTTATAAACAAAAATAAAGGCTACCGATATACTTATAAGGAAAATATCAACAAATTACTAAAGAATGGTTTAACCCTTAACTCTTCGCAATTTTACAAATTTCTATGAAAAAATTATATCAGCTAATTCTCAAGTAATAATAAAAGGGAAAAATATGAAAAAAAATTAAGCACTTTTAAATTGAATTTCAGTCATTTTTTTGTTTGTTACAGAAGTGCAACATTGCGCAGTAGTGTTGTAAAATACAAAACTTTTTTTTATATGAGATTTTATTATTCATCATAAAATGTTTAAATTTCTTACCTGGTAATTTATTTCGTCAGTAAACAAGAGGAAGCATAAAATATAATGGATTCTTTTTATTGCAAAAACACAGTTCTTGAGGCATCAGATATTTTTAAAATTGTTGTGATTTCTGGAAAAAATATATTTCCATCTAGTGACAAAATTAGCATGTATTTCGTTGCAGTAATCTTTTTTTTCTCAGAGTGATTTGTAGTAAATTAAAAAAATATTGAGTCTGTTAAATTAAAATAAATCATATGTTGCAGAAATGCAACAGTGCGAAGTTAAGGGTTAAAAAAAAGGTTTAACTAAAAACCCCTTAAATTCAATTATATAATCATTTTTAATCGTAGTCGTATTTTTTAACAAAACTAAACAGTTTTCTTACAAATCCCAACAAATTGTTGATTTACAAATTATTTTTTCAATCAACAAGAATGCATTAATGTTCCATTAAGGTGTAAAACTTGAAACAAAAAGAGCTTATATTTATCTGCAGAACTAACTACAAATGTAAATTTCTGCTAACTTTCTTTTCAATATTGTATGCACAGTAATTGCTTTAAAATACATTATTTGCGCTATATTCAATCAAGTAAAAATCGTTTGTACGCTTTTTCAAATAATCTGAATGAGCACTATAATAGATACTAACAAATGCATATTTTAACGAGGTATTTTATCTTAAAATCGAGTCTGAGATGCTCTCAAGAAAGGAAAAGTAAGTAAAAATAAGTAAGACCTGTTGAGTACTTATTAGAAACTATTAATACTCACCTTAGCAATCATGATTGAAGTCTGAAGCACAGTTGTTAAGCTGATGGTACAGTCCCAAAATGCAAGTCGGTCTTATATACCTATAGAAATTGCTTATGCACGATGTGCACGCGGTCTGAGAGTGATCGCCACTGGTTTCCATTCTAAGGTCAATTCATCACCCCGCCCTTTTCAATAGCATTGAAATGACCAACTGTTGTTTACAAAACATATTAATAACCATAGGCTAATACTATCTCACTATTGCATCAGAAAATAATTCAGTATAATTAAATAAGTTTGTGTGATACAAATCGATTTTTAGAAATTGCATTCGCTTTTAACTTAAGAAGATGCGCCAACAAACAATGAAATTTTTACATAGGAAATTCAGTATTGCATATAAAAACTGAATAAATATTTAAACATAAGAATATTATTTCAAAATTAGGAGATGTTTAAGAAAGAAAGTGAAGGAATAAGAAATTGTTAGTAGAAAAGCCAACGACGGCTTATTACTGCGGAATATTTAATATAGTTCATGAAAATATCTTATTTATTTCAATTACTTACAATGCCTTAAAATCTGCATAAATATTTCTTGTATTTTGCTGTTTTAGACGCGCGCTTTTTTTTAAAAAAATTTCTTCTTAAAGTAAACCGAATGTTTTAATTAAACATTTTTCAAAAATATGAAAATTAGTATTTTACACCGCGCAGGATTCTAAAGTACAAAATTGATCAAAATTTACAAAATTAATTTTACTTGGTATAAAAATGTTCACTTTTAAAGTTGTACTAACTTTTAAGAAATTTAGAGAGAAAAAAAATATTTTTAAATACAATTATGACTAAAATTTTAAAGTTTTAAGAAAAAAATAAATTCAAATTCAAATAAAAAATTTTATTAAATATCTAATCTATTCTATTTTGAAAATTGTTGTATAAGTTATGAAGAGCCTTGTTTGAAAACGTGTAAGAATTTTCAAATTGATATCATAAACAGTTTCTGAGAAAACCTGCGCGCAAGCTAAATTTTTTTGTTTTGAGAAAAATAAAGCAAAAGATAAGAAAAAGATAGGGTTTTTGTTTAAGTTTCACTAATTATTTCTCAATAACTTCAGATGTTTTCATGGTATGAACAAAATTTTGGTATCAAAATGCTCAGAAATATTAAGGCTTCAACATGTTTTTTCAAAAATTAAAAAATTTCAATTTAAGAGTCCTAAGATCTCTTAATGATGAGATTTTTTATTGTTTCATTTAATAATAAAATAACCATATGCTTAGTACGAAAAGAATCTATTTACTTCTGTTCTTCCTGTTATATTAAAATTAATAATTTTTTTCTTAATCAAATTTAAGCATATTTATAAGCTAGATGTCTTTCTGTAAAACTTCTGCTGAAGCTATTTCTTATTTAGGTCTCCCGTATACTCCATTACTTCCACCATATACCATCATTACTCATTTAGTCGATTTGTGAAATTGTGTGAGTCACGCACGTTTATTTGATATAGGTTACCATTTGTACGAGAGTTAATAATGCACTCTATATACAGGGACGTCTTAAGACTCTTTAAGGCCCTGGGCCTAGAAAAATCTTACGATTATTTGAGACCCTAGGCCCAATTAAGAATTTTTGATACCCTTGGCTCCCATGCAAAAGTAGGCCTTTGAAACAAATAAATATGTATGACTCACAACAGTAGCGCACATAGACGTTTTCCACGGGGGATCCAGGGTCGAAAGTCCACCATTCTTGTATCATGCTCCTTTTTATTTTGTCTATTTGGGGGAACAAAAAACAGTAAAAAAACTAATTTTTGAATAAATAATTAGTATTAATTAATAAAATTAATCAATAAAAACAAATATTTAATTAAATTTTACGTGTTATATACTTAAAATTATAATCAATCGGGAAAAAAATCAAGGGCTTTGGGGGTTCGAATCCCTAGAACACCCCCCTTGTGTGCACCACTGACTCACAATCACAAAAACCTAGGCACAGACCTGCTCGACCGATAACCGCATTTCCACTAAATGAGTTAGTTGAATGACTGTTTATGGTATTAAGTCTAGACATGTGGACAATGGTCATCACATAATAATACTCTCTTACCACTTTTGTTAGTTGACTTGCAATTTGAAATTCCCCGTTTTTTGAAGAATATGTACGGGAATAATATATCTGACAACTTTAAAATTATCCGGATAACGATCTTATTAAGAAACAGCCGAGAACGAAACGAGTCCCCCACCGAAGGTGAGTCTCTGGGCTCGGGGTCTCTGACCCATGCCTTAAGACGTCCCTGGCTGTATACTGTCTACTTAAAAGCTTCTTACTGTCTACTATTAACGATGAAACCAGAGTTTCTATTCTGATAAAACTGAGGATCTCTCAGACACATGATGTCCACCTCCACACACAAGGTATACAATCACATGTTAATATTGGAGGTAATGAGATCACACTGATAGACTGGCAAAAGAGAGTAGTAACAATGAAATGGCTACTGGAACTCACTTCTCAAGAACTGTACTGTAATGCAGTGCTTCTCAAACTTTCAATATTCGTGAGCCAATATTCAATCATAATTTTCATCGCGTTTCCCTCTATACAATAACAATGAATTGAATTCAATAATGCTGTACTTTTACGTTAAAGTTACAGTACAACTTAAACCTCTAAAGTGCCACCGGTGTGTAAAAACGTCTCGCTCAGCTAAAGCCTTAATTTTCGAGACGTACATACACGTCTTTCCGAAGAGCGATCGTTTCTGTACACTGCTATCCATAAAATTATTCCGACGGCTTTAGAATGCAATAAGCGGACTTTGACAGTGTTTGTTGGTATGGATTTACTTATTTCAGGGGATTTGCTTATTTATCCCTTTCCTCCCCCCTTCCAAAAAAATATCACTTACGCACGTCTACGTGGAAAACAGTGGCATTGGGGAGCGAATCGAGTATCTTTTAATCGACAGTAAAGGGATTAATTATAAACCGTGCAAATTATCAAGATAAGTGTTAATACAAGCACATGAGATCACTGGTAATTATCAAAAACTTGTTCTTAACTTAGTATTGTTAAATAAAATAAAATACGTTGTGCAGTACTGATACATTTATAAGCGTATTTATATCAGTGTAAATGTGTATTTTATTTTTTATTATGCCAGAATGCATTTTGTGTGTTTACTTCCAGTAAGTTAATAATTTTTTTAAATAATGTTTTGCTTTCAACTTTTTAATATGCTTACCCCACCCCTCCCTCGTTGAGTTACCACGCTCCTTAGAAGTTGCACCCCACAGTTTGAGAAACACTGCTCTACAGTGACGCACACAAGGGGTCCTAGGGTCCGAACACCCCATTGCCCTTGATATTTTTTCGAGTGGTTATAATCCTGTGTATATATTACGTAAAAATTAATTATAAATTTGATACTAATAATTAATTTGATTAATTAATGCTAATTATTTATTCAATAATTAATTTTATATTATTTTTGTTCCCGAAAATTGACAAAATCAAAAGAATATGTTGAGCGGCGTATTGGAGCATGATACCAAAATGGTGGGCTTTCGACCCTGCCCCCTTGAAAAAGTTTTTGTGTGCGCTACTGCTGCTCTATAATGCAAGATTTGAACTAAATTTAATATGATGTTTTCTACCCACGCATCAACAGTACACAGGAACATCCCCTGGCTCTCTTCTAGAAATCAAATGTGACCGAGGCTCCCAAGCTGCTCTAGATAGACTAACAAGTGGCCACTTGAAATGTCTTCCCTTGACAGTGGGAGAAAATTCCACCCCACTTGTAAGAAATGCTACAACCATCCAGCTTCACCAGGATCACATTCTGAGATGCATCGGACTTTCTAAGGGGGATTTAACAGCGATGTGAACAACTCGATTCTCTTATTATTATAAAATGTGTGGTGGTTAACAATCTTCTGAGGCTGATCTGACATATGTCAGATATTTCGAGGAAAAGAAACAACAACACTTATTCCTCTTATCAGACACAATTCAAGTGAAGCAAGACACAATGATTAAAATATTCATTAAGTATTGTTTGCAATACTAATTAAACATTTATATACCATTAACGGGTCCTTATTTCTATTTCATTGGTATATGTGGAATCATGATAAATATAAATAATACTGCGGTGAAAATTTCAATACCCTTTTTTACATATATAACGCTGAAAGAAAATCAACTATTACAGAATCTTCTTTAATCCCAAAAAATTCAACAAAATATTCAATGCTAAAATATTCAACAAAATGCAAACAAAGAGAATCCTAGCCTTTAAGCAAAATTTTATTTTACCTTGAAAACCAGAACTATAATTATTTTGCTCAAAATCTAAATTTATGAATAAGGTAGACTAAAGTACTGATGCCACAAGAAAAACCAAAATATTCAAAGAGCACTAAAAAAGAAATCATTTTCTATTTTTATCAAGTGCACCAACAATTTCAGAATTTTGAAATGTAATAAAATTTTAAGTTGTCAACAAGACGCTTTCATCACATTATAATCCCCACATGTTCTAAAAAAAATTGAAAATTGGGAGAGACAATTTCTAAAAACCTATTTCTGCCATATATAGTTAGAAATAAATTTTTTAAAATGGTAAATAATACATCTGAAATTCTGAAAACTTCACTTTAACTAAGATATGTATAAAAAATAAAGTTACATTTTCAACCTGATACTAAAATAATTTTAATACTTATACACACGCGTAAAATATTTATATAACTATCTTGCAAAAATTAACAATACAATGAAGCAGATGAAAATGATAGTTCAGTAATAAGAGTTACACTCTCAACGTAAAAAAAGGGCAACCTTATAAAGTAGAACTATTTATACTGTAAAATCCGGCTTATAGCGCGCGCTCATCGCCGTACAACGCTCAACTATACTTTCAAGCTGAAATTTTTAATTTGTAGGTATATTCGCCGTATAACACCCTCCCTTTTTACGAAGAAACTTAAAATGTACGTACACAATGTTCTTATTTTGAGCTCATATAATTCGAGGTCAAAATATGAGTGTCTTATTTACTTTGTATGTTAATGAAGACCTTAGAAAACGATTCGACTATTTATTTTAAGTAAAAAATTGGTTATAATTAATTTTACAATTGAATTTTTTAAATTTAAATTTAAATTTAGCCTTAACGAAAAATTTTCCCCCCCAAAAGTTAAAAGTTTTTTTTATGTATATCCCTTAATTTTCAATGTAGGGATTCAAACAAAGAAATATATTGTAAGAAAAAAACTGCAGTAAATCATAATGTGGTAGATAAAGGGCTAAAGCATAAAAGCTCTTTACCAGAATATCTTATCAAATCTTTTCACATTAACAAAACCCCACACAAATAAAAAAAACTTTTAACTAACAAACCCACCTGATTAACAAAACTCTTGCATAAAATTTCGAAAAAAAGTCAATAACACCGAAGAATCAGATCAGCAGAGGAAGGTCAAACGGTTTCATTAGACATTCTTTGCAGTCAAACTGGATCGGACTGGTTTTAATTAAGTGCCGTGTTTCCTTTTGGAGAATCCGAGGATTTTTCTTGCGCCTCACAGGTGGAGAAAAACAAAATTGGAAAACAAAACTGGATAAAGTTATCTATGCATATTTGTTACGCATAATTACGGGAGTTACCGCACCCAGACTGAATATGCAAGGTTTGTTGGTCCTTGAGAATACTGCGGAAGTTGAGTATAAAAAGGCGAGAGAAGAGCACGGCCCCATCATCTCAACCAAAGCGTTTGATCTCACCAGCAACCATGATTGCAAAGGTAAGTTTGACATTAAATATGTTATACATTTTCCGCCCAATTTTTCCCAAAAAAAACTGAAGGTAATTTGACTCGTGAACAATGTCCCCTTTTTTTTCAATTCCCCCAATTGTACCCTTATATATTTATTTATCTTCGTGGAATTTTCAATCGTTAATAAAATACATTTTAAAGCGTTCAATTGAGCTGAAATTTTATATACAGGATTATTTTGGATGACAATGCAGTAATTTAATTATAATTAATAAAATTAATTGATTAAAACTAATTATTTAAATAATTGCAAATATAGCCACGTTGGCATCATTTTTGGCAACTTAACGACCATTTTGGCAACTTGTGTTAAAACTTGAAAAGTTTTTTTTCTCACGTTTTAAAGCATTCAGGTGAACTGAAATTTTATATACACGATTGTTTTGATGACCATACGATGCTTTAATGATAATGAATAAAAATTAATTACCACTTAATGTTGTGATTCTGTCATATGTATATACATATTTATTTTAATTATAACTATTTAATAAAAAGTAGCTAAAATAAAAATTTTCTTTGTTGATCTAAGTAGAAATTGACTTAAAATTTTTTTTTATATTACTTGTAATTGATTTTCATGACATAGTATTTAATGCAAATAAGCTTATTTAGTTGTAGTCCTTTTTGATTTACTTAAAGATAAATAAATTTAAGAAAACGTGCCCAACTATTTTGAGCGTAAATATTTTATTTGAAAATATAAAATGTGTGAAGGTATATACAAATCTATAACAATAATTTTTATTTCTTTTTTAAACTGTTTTCTGTTTGCTAAAATGTTGTCATGTTCTTTTGATTATTCTATTAGATTCAAATAATCAATTTTTACTTATACGAAAATAAAAGCAAAATAATATAGAATAGTGATTAATCTGTTAAATCTCTAACACAGTGCATAGATAATTTGATTATTTAGAAGAACAAGACTTGTAAAGCATTGAGAATATAAAGAAAAGGCAGTATGTAAAGATTATTTATTACATATAAATCAGTAACAAAAATAAAGTTGTACAGGAAAAGTTATTAGATTTGATTTCGTTTCGATGTAGTCCTTCCAAATTATATTTTTACAAATTTTTGCTTGAAAATTCGAAGTTTATAAAAGCATGCAACTGAATATTGATTAATTTTCTTCATTAAATTATTACAAAATCATTCAGAATTTTCAAAATAAATCTTTTTTTGAAAAAGTATATGTAAAGCCACATGCACTACATACAAAACCACAAAAATCATTTCATAATTAACGAATCAGACAGTTTCATGTATTTCAATATTAATATTTAAAACAATTAGTTGTTAAAGTACTTCATTATCCGTTTTAAAAAGTATATGGAAATAATTTTAAATGGAATAGGCAGACCGAAGAGTTAATACTTTTCTGTGTTAACTAAAAATGACGAATTTTCTATTGATTTTAGACCGCCTTTTATTCCCCAAGTTTTTGGGGCCGTCTGTGCCAACCCCATCACCCCTCAGCACGGGAACGCAACAGCGCCGAAAAAAAAGGGTTTTTGGTTTTTAACCCAAATTTTGGTTATATAAAAATCAAAATCAAACTTATAATTTTCCCCCTTTTTCACAAACCAATCAAAATCCTTTGACCAAAATTATTTAAGTTCGTCACTAAATTAAAATTATAATCACTAAAAATGCTTAAAAAAGAAAGAAATTCTTCCACAGGTGCCGGTACGCTTTCAACTAGGGGCATTGCTGACGGATTGGGTGCCCCCAACCCGAGCCGAAATCGGAGATCCCCCCGGGAAAAAATTTTTACACCATCACCGAAAATCGACGGCCGAGCCCGAAGAGGGACTACGTGGGCCAATTCCCTGGATTCAGAACTTCCATAAACCCCCGACCCCCAACCCCCCCCTTGAGTGAACCGGCTGCAGCTGCCATCGTCACCCCCCACGCTCCACCAGTCGCCCCACCCCGACCTTGGCGCCCCCATCCTCGCTTCCCCCCTTTTCCCCTGTTCCCTCGGTTGGCCGCCGCCCCCACCCTTTTTCTTGCCCAACCCCGTTTCTTCCTACACAGGCTTTCGTCGGACATGGGGGCACCCCTTTGGTTTTCCCCTCTCACAGCGGGACCCTCGTTCCCGGAATTCCCCTGCCAAAACTCTCATCTTGTAGATACAGGTAATTGTTTGTCATTTCAACAAACTCAACTTTACTGTCCTTCCCTAATTTATTTGCCACCCTTTTCCAAAAAGTATTATGTTGTGATATAGAAATACTCTACGAACGCGTATTGATTAATAGCTTTAAATATTATATAGAAAAAAAAATCTTGAAAATATTTCTAGTTTCATTAAATCTCTAATACCAGTTATATATACTCTTGAACTGTTTGATATTTTAAATTTTATATCGAAAATTAATCTAAATTTATTTTTTAAAATTTTGTAAGGGCGCCCCCCTTTTCCCTAGATTATCAGGGGAATTAGAGGGTGGAAAAAATAAAAACCAGAAATTTTTTTAAAAAACAAAGTCAACAAAACCCCCCAAGATTAGGGGTTTGAAGGGGAATTCTGGGAAACACACAAAAAACCCCAAATCGTTAAACCCCCCCCAAAACTCCCCCCCCCTGCCCCAAGCCTGCCCCCAACACAAATCCGGAAAAAAGCCCCCTCCTTGCCCAAGGCCCAACTAAGCCCCTTTGGCTAAATTCCACTGAGGGCCGGATGGCCTTTCCCTTTTGGGTCCTCTGGGGAACCCCTACCCGTCTTCTTTTAAAACTCCCTTCCCCTTCCCCCCAACAAAAACTAAAACCCCCCTTTTTTCTTCCCCTTTTTTTTTTCCCACAAACCGGGGGGAAAAAAATTTTTATTCGGCCCCCAAAAATTTCCCAAAAAGGGAATTGTTTTTAAAACCTACCCTCCCAAAGCCCGTGTCCCCATCCAAAAAAGCCAAACGTTTAAAAAAAAACCCGAAAAACGTGTTGTAAATAATAAAATAAAGAACTGAATTTGGGTTTATTTTATAAAAATTCCATAGAATTTTTAAAGCCCCGAATTTTTTTACATATGTTAAAAGAGAAATTTAAATCTGAAGATGTTGGTTTCAGGCATGAGAGTTATTATTATTTTTAAAATAGAAATTTCAACATAATGCACATTAGTGAAATATATTCATCATAATAAAAACAAATTTTATATGCGTAGATAAAAAAAATTTTAAGTCCCAGCCCTTTAAAATGGTTTTGGATTTTAATCACTTTTTTAAAATTTGATACCGCAACTCTGAAACCCAAACCCTTTTTTTCCAAAAAAATTTTTTGGGGAAAAGGTTTTTTTAAAACATTTTTCAACCTTTAAACGGATAAAAGGGGAAAAAACCAAAAATTAAAAATTTTATGTTTTCCCCAAACCAAAAAAAAAAGCAAAATTTTAAACGGCTTTTTGAACCTTGTAGTGTTTTCCCCTTTTAGAAAATTTATTAAAAAATTCCCCCAAACCCAATTTTTCCAAATATTTTTAAAAATTTTAAAAATTTTACGCTTAAAAAAAAATATTTGAACAATAAGTAAGGATTACAATAAAGAATTTTCTAAATGTGTGCGTATCTCAAAGCATTTTCCATTTTTAACGAAAATAATGATAGTATTTTATGTTCAGAATTTTTCCTTTACAGTTTCATATTAAGAAAGTTAGAGTATTTTGCAATAAAATAAAATTTCATAATTTTTTTGATATTTGGGTCTGTATATTTGCAACAGTTAAAATTTTTTCTATGTGTTAAAAGTTCTTAAGCTGAAAATGAATTCTTTATTTCCCTTTTCAATTAATAATATTTTCTATATTTCTGTACAAGAAATTTATCTGTAACGGAGATTTTTTTTTTCTAAATCAAATAAAACACACAATCAGGAGAAAATATTAATACCATAACTTTGGCTCATTCTTCTTTTGTCCTTTGAGTACTGAGTAAATGACGCATATTATTGTTAAAAAGTATATTGCATCTTTTTTTGCAGTATCAGAAACACCTAAAGTACCCAAAGCTACTGCATTGAAACGTTTGTATTGTGTGCTCTAATGTAATAACAAACTCTTTTTTCCATGAAAACAAAAATTAATAATAATAAACATCACAAGCATTTTTTTTTAAAAAAAACATTTATTTTTAATTATTTTTTTATAATTGACTGACTTTTACGAATGCTAAATTTCACATAAACTAAATTGCTAGAAATATCCACGAAGAAATATTTCAGAAAAATTTGAAATCAATCCACTCCTAACTGAAAAATGTACCTTGCAGTCCACACATACGCCGATATAATTCATACAATGGAAGTTTCTTCCTTGCACTTAGGGAAAACAGAAATTCTCTATACTCTTGTATATTCATGGTTATTTTTTGGCTACAGAAAAAAGGAAATAAAAGGATATCAGAAAACATTCATATTACATAAATGGAAATTCTTATTTCCCTCTCTTATATTCTTATTTTTCTATTTTTCATGTAAAATTTTTTCTATTACCAGAAACTAGGGGGCTGCCCTCCTAACGGAGGACCAAACCCATTGTATAAACCAGTGGTCTTCAAACGTTTTCAACTCTCGGAACCTCTAGAACTAGGAGGTGTTTTCGTGGAAACCCTAGAACTAGAAGTATTTTCACGGAACCCCTAGAACTAGAAAGTATTTTCGTGGAGCCCCTAGAACTAGAGAGTATTTTCATGGAACCCCTAGAACTAGTAGGTATTTTCGTGGAGCCCCTAGAACTAGAGAGTATTTTCGTGGAGACCATAGAACTAGAGAGTATTTTCGTGGAGCCCCTAGAACTAGAGAGTATTTCCATGGAACCCCTAGAACTACAAAGTATTTTCGTGGAGCCCCTAGAACTAGAAAGTATTTTCGTGGAGCCCCTAGAACTAGAAGTACTGGAGCCCTAGAACTAGTAGGTATTTTCGTGGAGCCCGTAGAACTAGAGAGTATTTTCGTGGAGCCCCTAGAACTAGAGAGTATTTCCATGGAACCCCTAGAACTACAAAGTATTTTCGTGGAGCCCCTAGAACTAGAAAGTATTTTCGTGGAGCCCCTAGAACTAGAAGTATTTTCGTGGAGCCCTAGAACTAGAAAGTATTTTCGTGGAGCCCCTAGAACTAGAAAGTATTTTCGTGGAGCCCCTAGAACTAGAAAGTATTTTCGTGGAGCCCCTAGAACTAGAGAGTATTTTCGTGGAGCCCCTAGAACTAGAAAGTATTTTCATGGAACCCCTAGAACTAGAAAGCATTTTCGTGGAGCTTCTAGAACTAGAGAGTATTTTCGGGGAAACCTATTCCATACACACACTTAGAAGAATATATCTTAAACCAATATTTAAAGTAGATGAAAAATAAATCAATATAAAGGGAATTTAAAAAAGTATCGCATTTATTTCTAAAAAAAATTTAATCTACTTTTAAAATAATTTACTTATTAATAATATTAATCTGTGATCCAATTGTCACCTACCCATGCATTATGTTTAGTAACTGGGAAATGTGCTTGCATTTTTTCACACATACTGTTGAAATATAGGTCTATTGAGAATAACTGCAATCGCATTACATATTTCGAGTTTCATTTGTTTCTATACTTTGTTTATGTGGTCAATCCCGTCGAGAAACATTTTTCACTTAAACACATTGTTATGAATGGCATTAAAATGTTTACAGCTGTGTGAGAAGAAGTGTGTACTTTGCATGAGAGAGAGAGAGAGAATTTGCAACATAAAATTTAAGATTTATTCTTGCTTAAATTTAGATTTTTAACATTGAATCTGTTGATACATTGTAGGTGTTTTTCTACAAATATAAAATATGCATTTCTCAGAAAACTATTTAGTTTTGAAAAACATTGTATTAACGAGTATAAAATTATCTCGTGGAAATTAGGATAGTAAATAATAAAATATTCACAATCTAGTAAGTAATATATATATGTAAAGATAAAACAACGTTTTGATATTCTTTTATTATACAAGGGATGAAATGAAAAGGTACGAAACGACATAAAAATGAAACAGCTAAATATTTGCATATTCCGCCATGGAAGAATGTAGAGAGACACCTCGGGATGCCATTGGAGACTCTGACTGGGATCGGATCATGCGCGGGCGCCCGCATGCGCAGGTGAGAGCAAAGGCTCATAAAAAGTGGCGTCCAAATGATGCGGCAGTCCGTATGAGGACAGGATGGCGTTCGCTTTGCAAAATTCGACGATTGAGGAGCAGCGAAGTGATATCTGATTTCTGACAGCGGAAGGTGAGAATCCGGTGGGCTATTCATCGGTGGATGGTGACCGTTTAAGGGGAAAAATGTGTCTCTGACAAGTCTGTCAGAAAATGGAGTGTCCGTTTTCGTGCAGGCCGTGAGAGTGTGAGACCTGGCCAGGCAAACACTGTCATCACGAGCGATCTCATCGACAAGGTGGACGACCTAGTGAGAAGTGATCGGCGTGTCACATTGCGAATGTTGGAGATGAAGGTGGATGTCAGCTATGGAACCGTGTGGACAATTGTTCACGACAGGTTGCGATTTTGGAAGGTGTGTGCCGCTTGAGTTCCGAAGCAGCTCATTGACCAGCAAAAGAAACTGCGTATGGGACTAGCACTGCAACATCTGTTTCGGTATCAGGAAGACCCCACTTTCATGAAGCGGATCGTCACAGGTGATGAGACCTGGTGCCATCACTACGAGCCAGAGACAAAGCGGGACTGTATGCAGTGGAAGCATGCGTCGTTACCTCCCCCTAAAAAGTTCAGAGCCGTGAAGTTAGCAGGCAAGGTGTTGCTCACTGTCTTTTTCGACGTTCAAGGCCCGCTACTTGTAGAATTCCTCGAGCACAGAAAAAGCATTAACTCCGATGTGTACTGTGAGACACTCCGACGCCTACGCAGGTCCATCAAAAACAAAAGACCGGGGCTGCTCACGGAGGGTGTGATTCTTCTCTATGATAACGCGCTTCCACACGTCTCCAGAGTTCCACAAATGGAACTGGATAAGTTCAAATGGGAGACGTTGAACCATCCGCCCTACAGTCCGGACATGTCACCCTGTGATTTCCATTTGTTTGGTCCACTGAAGAGACACCTGAAAGGGAAGCGCTTCAACTCGGACGATGTACTCAAGGACACTGTGAAGGACTGGGTCTCGTCACAGCCACAGGAATTCTGGGAACAAGGAATCCTGCGGCTTGTTCATCAGTGGGATCGTTGTGCTCAGATCTATGGTGTATATTTTGAATAAAGTCTACATTTGTACCCACCGTGTCGTTTCGTACCTTTTCATTTGATCACCCCTTGTATTATAATGAAAGTTTAAGGAGTATTGTGCAAAACTAAGTTATTATGTATGAATAAAAAATTTTCACTTTCTTGATGATAGAGATGAGCTTTAAGTTCTTGTGGGTATATAAACATTTTAGAGAACGTGAATACATTTTGCATACACATTTATACGTTTCTTTTAGATTTTTTTTTATTGTGACTCGTGGAACCTCTGGGTATGCCTTGTGGAACCCCAGGGTTCCATGGAACACAGTTTTAAGACCACTGGAAACTATACAACTATTTATATATATTGCTCAAATTGTAAAACTGTTATTTACATGTATTATGTTGTTGTAATACAAACGCGCTCCTTCAGTTTTCAGATACCCATTTATGATCTAATGTGTTAATTTTTGAGCTTGAATTAGCAGATTAAGCTGAAAATTGTTACCAGTTTGTAACCATAACATTGAACAGGACTTACTGCCTTTTTATTATTGTTCTCGTGTGGGAGATCAATAAATAAATTTATTACATCATCACGAAAAACTTTTTTATATATAAAGAGAGAAAAAATGTGACATGTAAATTTCACGAAAATCATTACTTTTTGCTTTCTCGGATACTTTTTAATCTATTTAGTGATATGCAATTTACCTTAGTATTTAGATTTGAAGAAAAAAAACATGTATTCCGACCTGTTATATATATATATATATATATTGCTTACAGAATCAAAAATGATTATTGATCAAGTCTTAAAAAAATGTTACATTATAGTTACTTATATGAAACTATCACATTTAATTCGAAATTTCACAAAGTAAAAATAAATTTGTAGGGTACTTACGTATTCTCGCAACCTGTTGGCGACATTATATGAAACGAACCCCATGATTGCCAATTCAGCGCATACGACATACGCGAAATTGGGGTTGCCAACTTGGCGAGTTATCTTGAATGTTGGTGAATTGTTGCAATTATACGTAAGTACCATTTGAAGATTGCTATGTTGTAAAAAGGTAGCAAAATGTCTTTTTTCAACCAGCAGTTTATAACAATCTATTAACAATTTATATTTCATTCAGGATATGCACGAGACACCTAGGACGGATTGAACCAACTCAGTTATCAAGATCATAAATTTAAAACTGATAATTAGTTAATTATTTGTAAAAAAAAATCATTTCATTTTTTTAACAAACATCGTACAAACCATAAAAATAATTAACTGTGTGCCAAATATTAATATTTATCTCATATATCTCTCTGAATATTTACACAAAGGCCGAAATTAACGTTTTATTAGTAAAATGGTTGGTTGATAAAATGTTTTTCATCAACCTAGTTGAGGATAATGCCTGACAAATATGTAAATCTTACCCCGCAGCCAATTTGAAAGCATCGTCGGCCTCTTTTTTAGACATCACATCACTTACGATTCCCATGTTAACCATCCATTCGGTACTGATCTTGCGTGGAATCACTTCACCTGCGAATTTCTTGGTAGAGGCGTACCTGGGAATTATAAGAAACAGAGAAGATCAGATTTAAACAATGAGATAGCTTTCCTTGTGAAAAAGAATAATGTTAAAAACTTGAATTAATAGAACTCTCTCTTCCACTTGCTTTCTACAATTGAAAAATTTTTAGCTAGGGAGGGGGAATATTGGGGTACATGATCAAGATAAAGGGGAAATTTTTCTTTAAAAACTGTAATTGCCAAATCTCGTAACTAAAACGTGTGCCATTTCTTTTTTATATATTTAAAAACGATACAGGAATGAGAAAAGCAATTGATAATATTTATGCAACTTGCTAAGTGCCCTCTTGAGCAATTATCGGTAAGTATAAGCGTTTACTATTCAGGATGGGCAATTTTTAAACCACATTGCACAATTTTTTATTTTTTATTTTTTTTTTTGTGACAAGAAATCTAGCAATCATCAATGGATTCCATTTTTGATGACATATTTTTATCAAAATAATTTTTTAAAATTCCAAAGCTTCTTTTGTCGCCCTTCCGGTGCAGTGGTTAGTGATGCTGACTGCGGTGCCTCAGTCTGGAATGTTTGTGTTGTAATCCTTCTCTTCTTAATGATGTGTGCTTCACGCTTACTTTTATGTAAGCCCCCGTGTGATACTTTGTGTTGCACGGGGTTATAAATTTTTTCAATAAAAAAAAGGCTTCTTTCCGTTCAACTTTATTTAAAATCACTGAACTTAAATCATATAAACTGTATTGAGTAATAAAGGAATTACACTTGAATTAATAATTATGTCGATGATTAATGTAAATTTTTACACCTGATGCACTATTTGGAACATTTGTTTCAAGAAAAAAAATTGCACTGCAAGAACCAATTTGTTTTCTTTATTAATAATTAAATCGAAGAGAACAAATCGCGTGATAAATTTTTATTCTACGTTTAAATATGACTAAAATTTTTGAAAAATATTTATATTAATTAGAAAACTAAATTATCCAGAACAACTTGAATATACATATCCCTTCTAAGATAAAAATTGGAATGTTTGCAGATGGCATTGTTCTCTAGAGTTCTAGCATTGATATATTTCAATTTGAATTAAAACTCCATTGATTCCTTAGCGAATCTGCAGAGCTAAAACTGCGTTTTAACCCCTATAGATCAATTGTCCCTTCTTTTACTATACATAAGCACCTGTATAAATATCAACCTAAACTAAGACTAAATAATGAAAATCTTACCTGGGAGAAGTGCCTCAAATATTTGAGGTTTTTTTAGACCTCGAAAAATTAGCAAGTATATTGAATATTTTCTTTTGAAAAGTAGAAGGCATCTCAGCGTTCTTATATATGTACGGTGTATCAGTACAGAGGTTACAAACTTTCTGGACAGATGGAATACATCATATTCCATCTTACATAGCAATGCATGGTCCGAAACGCTTTCCTGGTGCGGTAGTGACGACACAAAACACAACAAAGACAGGACAAGAATAAGAGCAGAACAGTAAAAAATAAAGAAAAAGAGCATTAAAGAGACAGAAATCATTATCAAAGTAGATGTTCGAAATTAAGACCCCCACACGCTGGCATCGAGATTGTTCTATATCAGATCCTGCACAGTCACCTCGTTGTTTGGTACTCTTACTCCAAGCTCACGCACCCGTGTTTCCATCATGAAGGATCAGCTGTAGGACAATCTCTGGTGCAAGCGTGCAAAGAAAGCATGGCTGGAAGTTTGCCTCCTGGGGTAAATTGGAAGTACAACCGCTGTGTGGCTCGTCCATTGCAATCAGCGACCCCGTACGCCAGATGCATGTAATCGAGATCAGCATTCGTATAGCTTTCCATCCAACTACCACTCTGTTCACCTGGGTGAAATCAAGCTTAATAGAGCGTGGTAGCCAAATCCGCTAGTACACATACATTGTAATCTGTTGTTTCGGCTTAAGGTATCCGACTACGTTCGGAACCGTGATTTTGCAAACGCGTATAAATGGATAATATTTATGATATTTAGTGTCACTTAGATTAGAAAATGTATATAAAATTGTTTTCAGAATAGTATTACAATAAAAAATTATTTAAGTACAATATTTTGACAAAAAATGAACATAGAATGACCCATTTTCAAAATATTCTCCATTTGTGAAAAATGCTTCTATTATAATAATATTTTGCCTGTACATAGCTCAGACCTCTGTACAGAGGCTCAACTAGAATTTTTGAAATACATAACTTAGAAGTGGGTTTATCCATGTTTTACGACAACAGAGGGAGAAATTTTAAGAAAAAAACGCTGATAACTATTTCAATTGGTTGTAACCCTGAAAATAATGAGAATTTTTCAAAAATCATGGTTGAGCCTCTGTACATAGGTCTGAGCTATATACAGGCAAAATATTATTGTAATAGAAGCCTTTTTCACAAGAGGAGAACATTTTGAAAAAAGGTTATTCTAAATTAATTTTTTGCCAAAATATTGTATTTAAATAATTTTTTTGTCATAATGTCCTTAAAATAATTTTATACATGTATTCTGATCTAAGTGACACAAAATATCATGAAAATTATACATTTATGCGCTTTTTTAAAATCACGGTTCCGAACGTAGTCGGATACCTTAAGTAGAGCCGAAGAAAGCTAAGTCATCTATTACTCCTCCAGCCAAATACTTCCCAACATTTTTGCTGTACTAAAAACGATAAAGATGTTTTCTCTTTTTATTCGTGTCCTGTCTTTCTTGCGTTCTGTGTCGTTTCTACCACGCCTAGAAAGCTTTTCAGACCATACATCGCTATGTGATTTCTTAATCGTCTAAGTGTACTCTATATGGCCTGAAAGTTTGTAACCTCTGTACTGATACACCCTGTATATAGGATTAGCAAGAAATAAGTTGCCCACTTCGGAGGGATATAGAATTCTTTCTATAGGTCTAAATGAGATAAAATTTGACCTACAGATAATTCAAATGAGCTGTTTGATATTTATTAAATAAAAAATTTTAGTACAAAATTTTGCCAATAGGTGGTGGTGTAATACATATAACCACATTTAATAAAATTTTTAAATGTTCAAAAATATGAAGAAACATTAGTAAAATTGCTCGATATGATGTCCTTTCTGATCAACAATGTGCTCTGATTGCAAAATCAAATTTTCAATAGCTGACCTGAGTAAGTCTACCGAAATATCGAGAAAAAGGCGCCGAATGTTGTCCTTTAGATTAGGAAGAAATGCTGGTCTTTGACGGTAGATGTTGTCAATTAAGAAACCTCTCAACCAAAAATCACAGGGGTGATATCCTGCGAACTTGGAAGTCATGCTGTTAGAAAACGACGACTGATCAACCGTGCATCTGTTAAATGCTGTCTTAGCAAATGCTTTACAAAGGAATCAACGTGAGGAGGTACGCTACTTTGCATGGAAGTTATATCCTGAAGGTATCCACGCTGTTGAAAGTTTGGTATCACAAAATCCCTGAGTATACATGCATACCATTTTCCTGTGACAGGTTACATTTGGATTCCATATGCCTTCATATCGTCAAAAAAAAATGCAGTTCAATCATAAAGTTAGCCGTGAAACTAAACTATGCTGCCACTTTTTTAAGATGTATGAGTTTTTTCTGGATAGAATGAGAAGTTTCCGCTGCCCAAATTCGAAAATTGTGTTTGTTAACTTGCCCATCGAGGTCAAAGTGGACTTCGCTACTCCACAGAATATTCCATGCCCAAGTGACGCCAACCACCATTCGGCCAAGGAACTAAAATGCTGAACTTTTACAAACCTCTGGGTCCCAGTCCTTTAGTTGGTGCATAGCCTTAATTTTGTAAGGATAAAAAAACAAAACCCGCCGTAAGATTTGTCGTAAGAATACGGCATGTATAGGGATTGCAATACCGGTATATCGGAATACCGAATACCGGTATTTTGAGCCATTTGTACAATTTTGTAATACCGGTATTCACAAGTTTAAATACCGTTTTTTCGGTATTTACTAGAACTTTTTTTTAAAACTGTCTCCACTATATGTTAAGAGATCGCCAACACAGTAAAATAGAATAAGTTTTTGTTTTTATGTCTCCCGAACGGGTGAAATTAATTAGGCTGTGAATATAAAGTTGCATCGTACAATCAAAAGAAGTGATAAAATATGTGAATCATCCAAAGAGGTGGGCCAAAACTATCCTATTACAGCTCAGATCGATACTGCACAAGCTCAGGATTCGTAGTCTGATATTCGTATCTGTGAAAACCAGGTAGTAGTTGTGAAGAAAGTGCGTAATATTTCAGTATTTTTTAAGTTGATGAATTTGTTATATTTACATTGTATTTGAATATCATGCTTTAGGATTCAAAATATTTTTCAGATTCAATATATATATATTCAAAAATAATAACCCATAATAATGGATAATAATAACTTTCAAGAACATAAAAAATCAGCTGATAATAATTCGGTTTGGTTATTATTTATATAGTAAAAAGAATGTGGTGGGACAATTTAAAAAATGTTCAAGAGTTATTAAATTGATTGGAAGAAGTACAAGTGGACTCCATACGCATTTAAAAACGAAACATGATACAAATTTGTTAAAGAAGAAAGAATCTTACCGCGATAAAGGTACAAATTTAAGCAGAATTTCTAAGCCAAAGCTATCAGATATTTTAGATTATTTTGAAAAAAAAAGATAATTTCGATTAAATTATTGCACAAAATTACATTTCAGGCTTAATGACGGTGCAATTGGTGCATTATATGTTTTTTAGAATCACATTTCAAAAATGTGTAATAGTACTATAGACTGAATAGTGATATTTACACTTTTTTGTGATTTAAAGAAATAAGATATTCCTTTACTCGTTTTTGTGGTTTTTTATATACTCTTATAAATTATAAGTTACAAATTATTTTTTGTAAGATATTTACACTCTCTAAAAAACTGGCAAATATAAAACAAAACAAAAAACACCTGTGTTTTCTTTTTTCTTCTAAAATTTCTACTACCGGTATTAAGATCTAAAAAATACCGAATACCGATATTGAACTTTTGGTCCGATATTGCAATCTCTAGGCATATCCAACACATTGTAAACAACTGGCTCACTCCCACTACCATCCAGCGACTAATTGCTGGCTTAAACTACTGCGGTAGCCACAATTTTGTACTAGAAGATGGGATTTGCTTTCATCCTAGACCTGGAAGAATGCAAAGGTGTCCAGTTGTTTCAAATTTGTGTATCATCATGCGAAGGGTATATGGAGACATTGGACCTTTTCATAACCGTTTAATAAGGTAGAACAGTTTTACCAGTAGCGCTTTTTCTTGCAAGCTAAGCATGATGTGCATACAGAGAAGCATCTCGTGCAAAATACGCCTTTATTTTATCAAAGAATAATGTTAACAGGCATAAGCTGTAACAGAAATGCTGTTTCTGATTTTGAATTTGTGCAAATAAGTCAATTTGTGTTATACCGCCACCAATCATCGGAGTTTCGTACTAAAGTTTTTTATTTAATAAATGTCAAGTACATCATTTGAACTATCTGAGATTCAAATTTTATCTCATTTGGTCCAATAAAACGTATTTTAGAGCCCTCTGAAGTGACGAGTTATTGGGTTTCAGTCA
The DNA here is from genome assembly GCA_019973955.1 of Trichonephila inaurata madagascariensis. Classification (NCBI taxonomy): domain Eukaryota; kingdom Metazoa; phylum Arthropoda; class Arachnida; order Araneae; family Nephilidae; genus Trichonephila; species Trichonephila inaurata. Next base: position 190,275 of record BMAV01026046.1, on the reverse strand, counting down.
AGCACATCTCGAGTTCATGAGCCTCTATAGGGAATATATCTCTTCCGTTCTTCGTGAGAAGAGTTAATGATCTTGTAGATCTTTCCGTACAGAGTTAGTCCCCGGAGGATTACAACTACAACGGCTGGCTTTGAATATTATTGATAATTTTTAATTATGATAGTATTTATATGTATCATTGTTAAGCGAAGAAATTTTCTTTTTACTTAAACAGCTTAGTTAATTTTACTAAGCAAAATGGTAGTATTTAAAGATATATAAGATTATATATACATATACCATCGACCAATTCATCAACTGAAAAGACGTCGCCAAATGTCTCGAGATGCACCCAATAGTGAAAAACTGCTCTCGCTCATATACAAGTACAATAAATAATCTTGTTCACGCATACGATGAGAGCATTTGGCGACGTCTTTTGATTTGGCGAAAATAGACAACAGTATAATACGTAAGTACCCTTTTAAATTCCATTTTGACACTGCCGCAGATAAGCCAAAATCATTGATAAACACATGTGAACATCTTATAAAAAGGGGTTTTTGGGGGGGAGGGCGCATTTTCATATACAAAAGAAGTTGATCGCGAATGTTAATAATTCTGGACCCAATGGCAATTGTTATTGGTTTTCATACGCTGATCGATCGATGAATAAATTAATATTATTACAATTACTGTATTTATTCATATTACCAACTATTGGACTTAAGCCAATAGACAGATAATTACAATAACATTGTTGCATAATTGAAATAGCAATGTAATCTGAATCTTATCAACTTGTTGGAATTCTTAAGAGATTCAATTTCCTGTATAATTTTTATAATTACGATAACTAACATATTTACCTTCTAAATATAATTGCAAATCTCTTCAAAAGTTCTTCATCCGTTATTTTTTTCTTTCTGAATCTAGACAGTCTATTTGCATGGGGGAACTCTTTTGTATTATCACCACCTTGATTACAATAACTACTTCTCACTTCCATTTTATATGTCTTTGGAATGTAAGGTCTTTCTTGAATTTTCTTGCTGTCACTTTTACTCTTTTGTAGTTTTTGTTGCTGGATTAAAAATTTCTTGTAATTCAAAAGTTCGTTTTTCATAAAACTATCTGTGCTGTAATTTCTCTCTGACTTTTTTGATGCACTTTTATTTAGTGGTTTCTGATGGAATTCGACGGGATATATTTCATTTTTTATGCGATACAGTGTCTTAGACTTTTGTTTCGTATTGCAATCTTTGCATCTTAGAGATGTGCATTTATATAAGCCATGCCTTGAGCATCTGTATGGGTCTGTTCTGTTCTCTAGGGAATCCTTCTTGTATTTTGATACTTTAGGATATCGAACCCTTAATTCTGATTCACTGTAAGAACTAAATAAGTCGGTTCCAACAGTGGTTTCGCTTTCACGAATTTGTTCTCTTTCATCTGGCGAATTAACCGGACTATTTCTTAATAGTACTTTTCTACCATTTTCCTTAAATTTTCTGTTCTGTAAATATTTAACAGAACGTTTTAATTGTCTTATACTATCTCCTCTTATTTTTAAGTTTTTATTATTTTCTATATTCATCACATGTGTTCGGGTTTTACTTGAAGGCTCAAAATATGTACCAACTTTTGTATAATTTTTTGAATTAGTAAATACAAATCCAAAATCATTGATACAAGTTTTTCTTCTGTCCATTTCTGATGAATTTTTACGTTCTCCCGAAAACTCAAGGATAGCAGGAGCACTGAGCGAAGAGAAGCAATTTTTATCAAAATTTCTTATTGCACAAGGGGTTTTTCTGATTGTTAAAAAGTTAACATTTTCAAAAAATTTGCAATCATTGTCAGATTCTGCATTTACAGTTTTAATCAGAAGGTTATGGGGTGACTTCATATAAGACGATTCCTGTTCTATTCCATTTTCTTCATGAATATCCTGGATTTTTCTCGGCCTTTCCAATGGAACGTTTGGCTTATATGGGACTTTTCTGGGATTTCCATTCCTCATTTTGAGATCACTTATTTTTGAATAACGATCTGAATTAAATAATTGATAGTACTGTTTCAGAAAATCCAATTTTTGATCACTTAATTTTTTGTCTGAATATAGCTGATGTGAGTTTCTTTCTTGAAAATCCCCTGCGTACAGCTTGGTTTCATCTGAGCATTTCATCTTAATTTGCATAATATTACATTGAAATATAGTTGGACCTGAAAAATATATCAATAATGTAATAATTTGGATGCATTGTTTAAAATTATAGAGCAGTCAATTTATTCACAATCTTACATAATGACTACCGATGACACAATGGCGTTACTTGGCGTGAAAAGAATAGTTTGCACCAATACAAAAATTTGTTTTTAGCAACTATTAATTAGTAAACTTCTTTTTATTGAATCCTATTTGTGATCACTAAAGAAAAAAGCTATTTTTATGTAATTCGAAATATGGTACCTTTGTACAATTCCGTCGACCATAAAATTTGATGTATGTTTTTTTTTCTCACCCAAGTTTATGCCAATCAGAATACATTATAGGCCGAATATCTCATCATTTGGCGGCATTTTTCTAGTTTTGCGAAAATGAGGACGGGATTTTATACATGTACCTGAAATCTTTCTGTAAAAAAAAGACTATCTGATTAAATAACATTTATGCCTTTTCCATTTATATAAATACATTTTTTCCAGTTGCTGCTGCGAAAAAAATGTGTTTAAGATAGTGAGAAATCTTCTCAGGAGCTTTAAAATCACATCTCTGTTAATGGCTCAGTACTTACGTATTATCACAACAATCGCCAACGTTCAAGATAACTCGCCAAGTTGGCAATCCCAATTTCGCATGTATCACATGCGCTGAAGAAGCAATCATGTGCTTTGTTTTATATAATGTCGGCAGTAGGTTACGATAATCCGTAAGTACTAACGATTCTATTAAATAAATGATGCAGAGTGCATGAATAAAAGTAGAATGAGAATACGAAAATAAGATGTATACAAATAAAAAATTATGTCTAAGCAAACAGGAATCACATATAAAACTTACTCTCCTTTAATGGCGGTTTTGGGAAGTTTGGCGATAATAAGAATTTAGGAGACTTATCTTATTACATAACTTTTAAGCCAAACAAGGTTGACATCAAGGTATAAATAGCCCAATAAAAAAATCGCTATATATATATATATAAATGGGGACAATTAGACAGAATGGCCCAGTGATGTCACATCGGGAAATGTATTAAACAAAGAGGAGTACGGGTCAGTACAGGAGCAAGCTAGTATTAGTTTCCTATCACTAATATTGAAAAATAGAAGCTTAAGCTATACTGAAGAAATGCTTTCACATTTTGTCATGGGTGTATAAGGTAATGAACAAATACAGAATACACGCAGTACTTCTGTTTTAATATCACTCTAGTCATGAGTGGAACTAAACTGACAAATTTTGGTTCCATCGTGTGTTTTAATGTTAATATGTTTGTTCATACATTTTGAAAATCTAAATCTTTTTTTTTCAGACAAATGCATGCATAAATGTGAGTGTAAATTCATTTGGGTAGAATTACATTTAAAAAAAAGCATTGCAAATAAGTGGACTGTTGCAATTCAGTTCGCGTTCATTTTATTGGTTTAAAAACTATACAGCATTAAAAATATGCATTTTTGTTGCACTTCCTCAGTTACTCAGTTATATGATTCATATATATTTCTCATTTCACGTTTTTAATATGAAGTCATCAAAGAACAGCATTTGTTCTTAGGAGTCGATTTCCTCAAAAACTCGTTCTTCACGGATCTGTATTCAATAAAAGAAACATGCCAACCAAATTTTAAGTGTAGGTCTAACAGTTCTGGAGATATCGTGATGAGTGAGTGTGTGTGAGTAGGTGAGTATGTGTAAGGGTTACACTTTTCTCTTATATGTATTGTTACGTAGATCCGAGGGTTCGGGGATTTTATGCAAAACAATCACAAAGAAAATAAACAGTTCTTTAAGAGCGATGCGAATTTATTATCAAAAATCCAATCCTCTAAATACAGGATTCAGCAGCAATATTCACAGAGTAAATATCCGAAGGTTTTCACACCTTCAACAGCAATCAAACACAATAACCAGTGTTTAAAAATACACGTAAGTAAAGATTATTCACAAGCGCAGCCGAGCTAATTGCTAGTCAAAACAATCCTCACTACTCGCTGGTTTAATCCAGACTCAGCGCCGTTCAGGCGAGCATCTTTTTATAGGCGCGACAGAAACTTCCAGAAATATAACAGTTCGTGTCATTGAACGTGACATTCGTGGAGAGATCTACTACTTTCTAGAAGATTCCAGAGGGTTCCGAACTCGCCAAAATGGTCGCCAAAGTCACCAAATTGACCGCCAACTTGGTCGCCAAAAATGATGCCAACTTGGCTCTACCGCCCATATTTCGCCAAGTTCTCATTGATTCGCCATTATAACGTAAGTGACGTAAGTAACGTAACGCTTGTGAGTAGCATATTTTTAACATGAAATAAGTATAACATAGAGTAATATAAATGCATTAAACACTCTCAAATACAAATTATTTACACTATTTACACAAAATTCGTAACAGTATATATTGATAGATAAATCCTTTTGGTACTTACGGACTATCGCAACAACGCCAACGTTCAAGATAACTCGCCAAGTTGGCAATCCCGATTTCGTATGTGTCGTACATACTGAATTGGCAACCACGAGCTTTGTTTCATATAATGTCACCAATACGGTTGCTCAGCCCCACCCTTGTAGGTCGGTTCCGAAGCCGACATTAAATCCGATGCAAATACCGGATAGTGATGAAGATGTCAACGTTGAAAACACCGAACAAATTCCTAAAATATCACTTAGTGAGGTACTAAAGATTGTCGGAATCACCTTTGTGTATTGTGAACACAAGTTGTGTGTCTGTAGTGGACTTATAGTTCCTTCGTTCCTTTGTGAAAAAGCAGTAAAGTGCTGAGTACAGTACCGAAGAAAATAAGACATTACGCATTTCTTTTTTAATAAGTAGCCAGTTTTTGCAAAGTTGGCTACTTAATTTTCATTATAAGTAGAACTTTATGTGCTTCATAAATTATTTTTCTGAGGAGTGTCTGATCAGGTAAATTACTGTATACTATGTTTTATTAATTTTCATGTAATAAATACTATATAACTTCGTAAAGTGCGTACTTTTCCTTTGTTTCAGGGTGTCTGGGCAATTTTCTCAAGCAAACAATACATAAAAATGCTGTACAATATTTTCTGAGGAAGCACTTGTACTTATCCTATTTTTAAATCCCATTCTTGATAACCCGGCATTTTCACAAACTCGGTCACCCTTCGGTCCACATTAGTCCGAGTTTTCGGAATTCTACTGGTATTATGGTTTACATAGATATTTTTACCGTACGCAACCTATCGCAATTATTGCAACCAATTCGCGACATTATATGAAACGAAGCACATGGTTGCCAATTCAGCACGTACGACACACAGGAAATTGGGATTGTCAACTTGGTAAGTTATTAATAGAGTTGGCGAGAGAGAGAGAGAGATTGTTGCGATAATACGCAAGTAGTATATATATTTTTACTAATTATTCTACATCATCTCTTTAAGTAAAAAAGTTATATGTTTTTTATAAAAGAAAAGTAATAAAAAAATAATGTTTTATATCTTTTTTTAATGTATTCCAAGTGGTGATCTTCAAAAATTAGAAAGCAGTTCCTAAAATTAGATAACGTTAATTTATTGACATAGTCTTATTGGTATATAGCGTCATAGCATTTACAATTTCATCCTTTTTAATCTGTTGTGTACTTGCTTCTGTAACTCTGGTGAATTATTACAGAAAGTATAACTTTGAAAATTATTACACTGAAAATAAAAATAAATTAGTATATTGATGCATATAACTAATATATCGGTACTTATGTATTAGCGTCACGCAGCCAAATTGATACCACCCGAATCACGCCATTTTCCACCAAAATTGTGACAGATTAGTTATTTTCATGTAAAACACGTTCGAGTTTTTGTTGTTTTGATATCATGGTGTAATTTCCCATGGCAGCAATATTAGTGCGGTGACCCTATTGTCATATGGTATATATTGAGGGAATATATATAATCTCTTCTTATTGAAATAGTTATAAGATAAACAATTCGGCAAATGCCTTAAATATTCTTCAAAAAAGATGAATGAAAGGAAAATTCTGTAGAAGCAATTGAGATATTAACCTCTACAAAAATTAAAACCATACCTTTTTTACAAATATAAAGAATTTTGAGTCGAAAAGTCAGTATACGGAGATGTGTTTAAAAAATTTACATATCAAAATCCAATGAGTTTATTTCTTATTGCCAACCAGCAGACGAAAATATTTAGCCGGATCTGAATGCTTATTTTCAATTCACGTGCTAATTGAAAATTATTTATTTGATTATTTGAGAGTTATTTTGTATGCTTTTGAATCAATATGTGGTGTGCTTTTGAATATACATGAAGAAAGTAACTTGAGTTGCAGTATTATATGTTAAATTTATTGAATAAATTATGGTTCGTGATCATGTTTTACTTTTAAAAGACAATTTGGAATTCGGGACTTAATTCCTTAACGATTTTCATTAATCTTTGGATTCCAATATTAGTGTATTGATTATCCCTCACAGATAATTCCTACTTACATGATGATCTTGTTATTTGATAGTGGTTCAAACGTAATCAAATTGGTCTTTATTACATCTGGGGGTTCAGTTAGTCAGATAAAGACAATTCCTCTGTCTTTTAGAAAACTTTTATTACGGGACAACACGGACGTTGAGAAACACGTGAAAAGCACATATGATTAAAACTTAGGTTGTATTATTAGGGCAACCGACCCTTCAATTACAGCTTACCACTGTACAAAACGGTAGCTCACCTGCCACTGAACATAAACAAAAGTTTCGAGTTACAAAGCAGTGCCCTCTATCAACAGTCTTTGAACTTGATTACCATGAGTAGACAGAAAGTTATTCCATATGTATAATGACATAAGAAAAAAGGCTAATTATTATTTTTTATTTATATTTGCCATTAGTTGCGCCTAAGTTCAGTTGAAGCTTCGGATTGAGGAGAAAATATTGAGACCTAGAAAAAAAGGAAAGGGAAAAATAAAAAAAATACGCTAACTATATTTTAGATACATTGCCGCATTTCAATAGACCTTATTTTACCGTTTATAATTACGATATTTTTTTATCTTTCATTAGCAATATTTTTAACAGAAAAAGGGTAAAGTTGGGTTTTTCAATGTTCTTCAGGAACCGCCGTACAATACGCCCCTTTGTCCATTTAACTGTTAAAGCTGTTTTCTTTTTCTAAAGTAGGTGGCAACTGTGCTGAAAACTAGTTCTTTTTTTGTGGATGGCAACAGTCTGTCTAAGAAAGGAGCATCTGCAGTCGTATATGTGCATTTATTGATAAATATAGTGATCTATTACCGCAACCATTGTCTTGATAAACAGATATCAAAATTGAATTTCGGAAATCTTGAAAGGATTATTTTTATCTTTAGGTTGCAGTTGGATCCTTTTTGAACCTCCTGATATTGCGACAAAAAAGTTATTTTTAATGGGCTACCGATTGGAGTTTTTCCATTGCAGACCTGTACATTCCCCGAAAGCTGGTACCTCTTTTTAGAGCGGAGCCATATAGGCGGACACCAATCGCAGCAGGTAATTTTGACGCCCAGTTTTCTTCCTAGAGGGAGGCACTTGAGCTCTGACAATGTGAACCAGTACAAGGATTTAATTTTGCCTAGAGCACCCAAAGCCAAACAGACACTCTAGGGTCTTTTACATGCCTTATAATCATATGACATGGCCGCTGTCGATTTTCTGCATCATGAAAATCCACCGACTTGGGCCGGGGTCAAACCCTCAACCTTGGGTGCAGAAGGCCAGCACAAACTAACCACGCCACACAGACGGCTGCAACAAAAAAATAAATTGGCTCCAGTATTTTTAGGATTTTAGCACCCAGTTGGCAATTTTTGCACACTAGCTGCTGCTTAGGATTTAGCGTAAATTGGTCATTTTGAAAGATACGGTCTTTCGACACTATTTGGCGAAACTTTTTGGCAACAAAAAATTTGCGGGTTTAACTAGAACAGGGGTGGCGAACCTTTATGGATCCTCGTGCCATTTTTTCTAAAGAAATATTTAATGAGGTATAGATGTGCCGTCAAATAATTTCGAAAAGGGTTTTTGGGAAAATAATAAAACTAAATACTAACAATTCAAAACTTTTTATTTACTACTAAAAAATGCATTTTGCGCTGTATAGAAGTAAATTTTTTAGTTATACGTGTAATTGAAATCAAAGTAACATTAGTGTGAACTCTGTTGTTGCAGATTAAATGACAAATAACTTGTATTAAGATTGTAAAATGTTATTTTTAGTAGAATATGCGCACGCGCTTAAGTGGAGTCCTCTGACAAACGGTTTCTAAGCAAGTTTTAATGCTATTCATCTCTGAAAATAATGGCTCACAGGTGTTATTAACGTTTGGTTCTATAACATTTTAAGAAAATGGAAAAGTTGCTTCAAAGAATTCGAAGCTAAAGAAATTCTTGATATCTGGAACTTAACCTCTACTTGATAAAGCCAAATTTCCGGCCTATCAGTCCAAAACGGCTGTATTTCTATGCTGACGGCGCTCATTTCCAAATTCTTCGAATCTTGGTCAAGCATTATAACAGATTATAATTATGATTGAATTCAATGCAAAATTTAAATAAAATTGTTCCGGGTCACCAGTTTGTTATTAACATTTGGTTCTATAACATTTACAAAATAGAAAAGTTGCTTCAGAGAATTCGAAGAGCACGTTTATTCCATTAGGCTTAGCAGAGCTAGCATCAAAACATTGCAACTAGTCTAATCAAATAGTCTAAATCTGAAGGTTACAAGAAATTGTGTCCAGATTTACAAATATAAATATAAATACAGTTAGATTACATAAAATATAAAATATAGTTAATTACAAATGCCTAAATATAAAATTATGAAATTCATTCTAAAAATTAATTATTTTTCAAATTATAATGTTCTATAATTTTATTATATTTTTGTTTGTTCATTGATTACTTTTTCAAAATATAATGTTCTATAATTTTATTATATTTTTCTTTGTTGAGTTGAATAATATTTGTCTCAACACAGGCATAGGTAGGTGAAAATATGGTTAAAACAGTACGCGTCGCTTCAAACAGTTAAATGTATCTGGAATCGAATTTCATCTTTCCAAAATTTCGCTACTGGCATTATAACTTATATTGCTTGTTAATCTTTCTGTTTCAATCAATTTCAACTTTTTCCTTATTTCAATAAATATTTCAATCCCTAATAAACTCGTCTGTAAATCAATTAATTACATTTCAAAAACATTCTTCAATTTCCAACCAATAGAGTTGAGACAAGTTCAGCTTATCAAATGCAGTCACATCATGGCCCATAATAAAATTGATTGTTCCAATAATTCTTTGAGAAAATCTGCCTGAAGATACTAAAACAGACGAGTGGGCTCAGCACACCACGACCGATCACTTGTGTTCGTTCACAATACTTCATAGTGAACTTGGTTATTTTGAACTAAAATATAAACCGTTTTGATCGGTGGCGTGCCCAAAATATTGTGTCACGTGCCATTGGTTCGCCATCCTTGAACTAGAACTTTGCCATTAGTTTATATTTTTATAGAGCTAATAACCATTTTTTGGTTCTTACGTGTTATACTATCAAACAATTTTGCTAAATCAAAAGACATCGCCAATTGCTCTCATATGCGTGAACAAAGTTGTTGTATCTGCATATGCGTGGGAACAATTTTTCACTATTAGCTGCATACTGTGGCATTTGACGACATCTTTTCATTCGACGAATTGGCCGACCGTATAATTCGCAAGTACCCATTTTTCAAATTCGATAATTTTACTAAAAAATGTTGGTACTTACGTATTGGCGACATTATATGAAACGAAGCACATGGTTGCCAATTCAGCGTGTACTACAAATGTGAAATCGTGGTTGCCAACTTGGCGAGTTATCTTGAATGTTGGCATTGTTGCGATAGTACGTAGGGGAGACCGGGGCAAGATAACGAATGTCTTAATTTTTCCGTTTTCCGCTATGTGGTAGAATCAACCGAACACTACTGGCTCTCCTATTGGCCGTTCGTTAAACAATAGTATAGAGAAGCTGAAATCGTCATTTTTGTGTCAATTGTGAAGCTTTAAATGTTTACCGCTGCCACAATATAACTTTTCGACATGTGTAAATAAGCTCTGCTACAGGTACAGGTAAGATATATAATATTTCTTTAATATTTATGAGTAACTTAGTTTAAATACTACTTATTACCACGAATAAATGTCAATGAGGTTGATTCATGTTACGTCATAGTCACATGATAGAAAAAACCACGTGATTCTAGCCAATCAATTCAAAAACTCATGCGACGTCATAGTCACACGATAAAAACTATCTAGTGTTTCCAGCTAATCAGTTCACGCGCTCTGGTGTTGCTAAGTTTTGCTCTTTGCGGAAACTTTCTCTTAAAAAGTACATATATATACAAAATGCATTTTATTTAAAAGTATAAGCATAAAATACGACTTTTTTTAATTTAAAAAAATCTTTCTGAAGGAATTTTTTTCCTTAACATTTAAACATTTTTACCCAAATATGAAATTTGAAATTTTATCTGAGTTTTACAAATAGAACAAGTACAATTAGTTTAATGTTTGTTTTGAATTCAATGGAAAACACATGTTTGTTTTTATCATGTAACTTCATGGAAACGGAAACGAATATTTTTAAACAGGCAGTCCAAGGCGAGATAACGAACTCGTCATCTTGCCCCGTTTTTCGGAATTTATTAAACTAACTATGTTGTCTATTCTATGTAATCCTGTAAACGCTTATTTGTCTGTGTTTTTGTCCGCTCGACCTTGCGCTTCTATCTCTTTTGGGGCTAAGGGGTCCATCGGATCGTGGAATGTGTCGTTTGAAAGGGGGTGACCAGAGAAAGACATTTTCGCCATCCGCTAAGCCCCCCACCCTAGCCTCCGAAAGAAAAATCAGTTGGAAATGCCGTGAAAGGATTTAAAGAATGTGGGATCGAGCCTCATAATCCTCATGTGTCTAGCGAACATGACTTTGCTGCTGCAAAAATTACTAGCCATGATGTTGTTGGCGATGCAACTAATAGTGCTAATCCTCAGATCCTGGTAGTAGAAAACCAACATATAAACCCTCCATAAGAACCAGAACTAATGGCAAATACTGATCCCAGTGCACCAAAGAAGCCTGTTAGTGTTTTTTATTTCAAACCACTGCCTAAAAAAGAAAAAAAAGAAAGAGAAAAAGTCAGCTCAAGCATTCATACAAGCACACCCATCCAAGAAATGTTAGAACAAAGGGAAAAGCAGAAGGAAGAACAGAGGAAACTAAGAAAACAGAGAAGAGAAGCTCGTGAAGTTAAAAAGGGAATAAAAAACTCAAACTAAGTTCCTGTAGGTCTAAGTCTATAAAATCTAGGCCAAACAGTCCAGTTGCATCAATTTCAAAGGATGGTGTTATAAGATGTCCTGCTTGTGAAGAAGAATATTATGACCCTTCAACAGAAGAATGAATCTAGTGCTGTAAATGCCAAGAATGGTGGCATGAGGAATGTTCCAATTATGAAAATGGTATTTTTATTTGTGACTATTGTTAGCTGCACAACTAAACACTTCAGCATTACGTTACAATGCATTACGCTTAATTTGATACTTTGTAAGATGTAAAAACACAGTTATCATTTATTAAACCATGTAACATATTCAAGAGATAAAATCTATTCAACCTTTTTCAGTGTTGTAATCTTTCCTCAAGGCCAAAGTCATCTTGCCCCAGTACTGGAGCAAGATGACAATTTGTTAAGGTTCTGAAAAAAATAAAATTATCCTTTGTTTTTTATATTTAAAAAATTAAATGGTAATATATTTAATACTACAAAGGACTACTCTAACACTTCATGTAAAAATAATTTTTTTTTATCCTTAAAAATAAATTAATAAACAACAAAAACTGTTAGCATAGTCATCTTGCCCCGGTCTCCCCTAAGTACCGGAGTATATCAAAAACTTGGTAATTTGATCTTTTCTAATGGACTAAATTCACGATATAGGTGGAGGAAACGATTTTATTTTCATCTGATGTTAAAGGTTAATGAATCTTGGTAAACAGATATAATGCATACATAGAGAGCGGATATCAAGGGCTGACTCATTGCCGGGAAAAATGTAAACAGAACACAATAAACGTGTTACATCAAAAGTTGAGTAGTTTGTATCCTTCTCCGTAGTGCGAATATTGCTTTTTGTAATATGTCACCACATAGGTAACGATAAAGGCAATCACGTGTTCTCCATCGATTCAAAAATTGACATATTAATTATACTTAACTTAATATTATTATACTTAAGTTTAGATAACAATAAAGATTTGATGATTGGTTAAAGATGTTCACGTAATAAAAAATTCTTCAAATAGTTTTTTAAATTTAAAAAAAAAAACATTATAAATGTACTTTTAAATTAAGCTCATTTTGTTCAATTATGTGCATTATTATCGCTGACAGACATGTAATATTTGAAAGAAAGTTTCCGTAAAAAGCAAAAGTTGGCAACATTGAAGCATATGAACCAATAGGCTAAAAACGCGTGATTAAATTTATGATATAACTATGACGTCACATGAATTTATGCACTGTTTGGCTGGAAACACGTGACTACAGCTATCATGTGACTATGATGTCTCATGAATTTAGCCTATTCGCACATTAAAACTATGTATAAATACCCATCAGACTTTTAATAAAACCTCCTGGTACTATTTAATAAGACTACATCTAAATAATATCCTTCAGTCAAAGAATTTGAAACCCAGATTGTGTGCAAGTAAAAATTATCAGTACTTTCGTACTATTTTATAGGCCAGTTTTTCTAAATCAAAAAATGGTGCCAAATGATACCATATGCAGCCAATAGTAAAAAACCATCTCATGCATGTTGGAACAAAATAATGGGAACAGCATTTGGTGACATTTTTGAATTGGCGACGTCCTTTGATTCACCGAAATTGGTCGAAAGTATAATGCTTATGTAACGTGCTGTAAATTATTTTCAAACCATCCAACTATATCCAAGAAATTATTGTTTTTGTTTTAATTTAGCTTGTGCTGTATGGCAACATTGTGTACATAGTTTAAGTTTTTTTCTTTTTACCGTTAATAAAGAGAGCTGTGATATAAAATCAAGCTCAATATTTGTATTTAAAAATATATTATTATATTTTATGAACATATCACACATCTGGGGATCCCTTGGATCATTTGGGTGAAGAAAACGGCGTCCGCAACCATAATTTAATTGTCATTGTTTATATTTCTGGCGTACCGCGACAGGATTTTGTTTTTGGAAACAAACATGGCAAACATATTTAAATTTACTGGCCTCTTGGTGATGTCTTGGAGGTTTATCCTGGCAAGGATGGAGTTCCCAGAGTAACTAGAATTAGAAGCCTCCCATAGTGAAAGGATTCGTCTCTTCCAAAGGCTATATCCATTGGAAGTATCAGCTAAAACTGAAATTGGTGTTTTAAAGGTCTCAGGAAAAGACAGCCTACCTGTTGAGAAAACTCCTGAATCATCTACTGACCATGTTTCGGATTCACTGACTGATTATGTTCCCAATTCTCCTATTGAAAGTACTGATAATTCTGAGGAGAAACCCCCTACCAAAACCAGATTGGGAAGGACCATAAAAATTCCTCACAAATTGGACTTGTAAACTTCTTTTCAAATTTTAGGAGGAATTAAGTGTCATATATATCTAGACAATGTATTGCATGGTTAGAGTTTAATTTATTTTAGATTGCAAAGTTCAGTTTCACTTTGCAAGGTGGGAGTATGTAACGTGCAGTAAATTATTTTCAAACCGTCCGACTATATCCACCCCCTCAGGGGGTTCACCTTCTTTAGGTGAGTACGGGTTTCACGCTCCCGAGGTGCCCTAGTGATCTTTTCCTTTTCCCAAGAGGTTTACTGTCTTTGGTAAACACGGGTTTCACGTACTCGGGGTTACCCTAGTGATCCTTCTCTATTTTCAACCCTCCTTCTTGTCATTCAATTTTTTCTTTTCTTCTTTTCACGTCTAGATCACAGATACGTAGAAATGTTTGGCGCAGCATAACTAGAATTGGCTCTTGCGCCAAAAAACCTCAAACTCAAACTATATCCAAGAAATTATTGTTTTGTTTTAATTTAGCTTGTGCTGTATGACAACATTGTGTACATGGTTTGAGTTTTTTTTTTACTGTTAATAAAGAAAGCTGCAATATAAAATCAAGCTGAGTATTTGTATTTAAAAATATATTATTATATTTTATGAACATATCACTCATCAGTAGATCCTTTGGATCATTTGAGTGAAGAAAACGGCGTCCGCAACCATAATTTAATTATCATTGCTTATAGCTTATGTGCCAAATTATGTAGACCAATAATAAAATGTCATCATCAAACTGGATAATAAGCAGATGCCCAACATTGCCTTTGAAAAATTTGGTACTTACGTATTAGCGTCACCGCAACAAAATTTGCGACACGTGTATCGCGCTGGGATTTCAAAATAACAAAGATTCTTGCGTATTTTATTTGAAGAAAAAATATTCTCGTGGTACAATCATGGCTGCGGTGATGCTAATACGCAAGTATAAAAATTTAATACAGAAGAAACAAATTCTACAAACAATGAAATATTTTTTGTATTAAGGCTACACAATACCCCTTTTCAAAAAAGTTTTTGGAGACAGTAACAATAAAAGTAATTTACATTTTATATTCAGATTATATTATTAAGCTGATTCTAAAAGTATAAAAGTCAGTTTGACCAGCCATTGTTTTACAAGTTAAAAAATTAAGAATTTTTAGGTTTTTTCAAAATTTTATAAAATGTTCAGTTTTTAAAATTTTTTAGTCCTTTTAATTTCTTTATGTTTTTTAGATTATTTCAAACTAATTTTAATATGGACTTGAAAATCTATTTCTTGATTTTTAATAATTATTTTTCTAGAAAAACCTATAGAAAAAACACGAAAATTTTTAAAATAATAACTTTAGCATTTTTTTAAAAATAAAATCTCAGCCCTAAGTCAATACGAACTTTCATAGAACATACGTTTGGGTTTACATACTATTCAAGGTTCTATGATGAACAGAAAAAAAGCCTTAGGGATTAGAAAACACTTATACCTTTAAAACTGAAAGTCTGAGGAAATACATTTAAAGTTTGTAAAGACATAAAACCAAAACTTATAATACCCGTAAAGCTCTATTTTTAATATGTTATTTTACAATGTATGTGTTCTACATTAAAACACTATTTTAATTAAATATGACTGAAAATAATTTTTTTAATTCAAAATATATTTTTGCATAATATTGATTGCATTTGTGACAACGACAGTTTATTCAGCTTAACCTGAACCTAATATTTTTACAAAAGTTTTAGAGCACAAGGTTTTGTACAAAATAATAATGATACTAACTTATGCTAAAAATAGCCAGGTTTGTTCATAAAATTTAATTTTTTTCAGTTTTAAATCAGGCAGTTTAGGAAGTTTAGCTCTTGTTGTATGACTTTTAAAATACTAAAATATAGTACTACAATATGTTTACTATAATGTAGTTTGATACATCAAGGGAATATTCAGTTTTATCTGCTATACTTGAATTCAGAATACTTGTATTCGGAAGTCTAATTGCAGTATCAGCTGAGGACTGGTTCTTAGATACATCATCTTCAATAGTATTTCATTTCTTCGAAATATTGTTTCTCACAGAAACCTCACCTGTGTGAGAATATTTTGGCCATGTTAGTTCTCAACAGGAAAAAATTAATGATAAAGCTTCTAAGTTGTATAAACTGTTTTTAAGGCAAAAATTGACCTTGAAATCATTTTCAATTTATTAATTATGAGAATTCAAAGAACTCGAAACATAATCATGTAGAAATGATTTTAGTAATGAAAATTAGAATTAATAAACATTTCACACTAAAAGAGTTAATTGTGCTCAAAAATATGTTTAATTAATTTAATTTAAGAGTGGAAGAATGTTTTAAAATGAAACCGAAACCAAAACCATAGCTCAAAAAACTTCAGACATCTTAAAAACTAATTTGTTCATTGATCTGAAATTTGGTGGAAAGCTTCTCAATGATATGAGCCACAAGAAAATGCAAAATAAAATTTTTCGGTAGTAATGAAATTTGTAGGGTACTATGTAGTCTTAATAAACACGAACAATAATGATTTTACAGAAGTATTTCTCATCTTCAGAAGTAAGTAAATAAACAGTGAATAAAATTTGCATAATCATTGTTCTATAATTCAAATAAAAATAAAAATGTATAGTAATTCTAACAAATTTGTGTCTGTACCGATCATTCACTTGAAAAACGTTTTATACATGCCAATAATTAGTTATGAATGAATCTTGTTTTCACATCAAATTTTTAAAATCATTCAAAAGAATTTTTTTCTGTACAGAGGGTCCTATTTTAAGAAGTTTGAACGAAAGTTTCCTTTATTATTTCCACTGTAATAAATTCCTTTATTTTTTTAGACAGAATTATGCATTTGGGGAGGGAGGAGAGGGGTTCAACACACCGCCCATAAGTCACACACTACAAAAAATTGTAAGCTTACAAACATGTGATTACGAATAATAATTTAAATACTATTAAATTTATAAGCACTGAATATTTGTGAATCTTATACAATCCTTAACAACTAAAGAGATTTATAAGATAAATTTTTTTTCAAATAATTGTACTTAATTTTTTATGTATAGGGTGTCCTGAAACTCAACGTCAAGCAAGAAAGAGATGAAAGGGGGAGGGAGAGTAATATAAGTTCTTAAAAATTGATGAAAATTCCATATCACTTGGTTAAGTGATGATTAGTATATTTTGAAAATGCGATAAATTGACACCTCCGTCACATCATTAGGTACTGTGACCACTAAGTTCACAGTTGTACAATGAATTTTTTACTGTAACAGACATTACATATTCGTTCTATAAATCACAGTCACAAATAGAGAAAAACTTTGATTAACATAGTTTAAGTCGGTTTGAGAAATAAATATCACCTAAATTTATCTCTTTGTAAATATATATATATATATATGAGGGTTGGGGCAAAAGTCATGGCAACTATTTTTTTTCTTGAAGATACCAGTTCGGTTGGAAAATGTGACATATTCAGACGAAAGGACAAGGTGTTAACTACATGTGTGGATAATGAATAGTACTGAAATATCGTAACACACTAATTTATTCCGGTAATATACAGGGCAATATGACCTTCATGGTGCAAAAGAATGACAACACAGTATATCTAAAGTTGACATGACAAACCTGGGCCTAAAGACCTTCAATGCAGTCCCCTGCTACTGTCACCACACACTACTAACGATGTGGAGGCGCTGAACATTATCAGCCTCAGCATTTTCCGCACCATATGTGAATCGTCCCGAGCGTTGCTCATAACAGGTTGACACACGTCTTTGCTGAAACTTTCCTAACCACCGCGCTACTGTACGATATGGTAGGGCATTATTCCCAAGGGGTTCCACTAATTCACTGTGACATTTCATCGCATTTCTCTCTCGGAGAATGGCTATTTTGATGTAAGCGCGCTGCTCAACACGGGTTACTTCCATCTCGCACGACACTCACCAACTGACTGATTTCACAGTCCTCGCTGAGCTACTACCAGCTATCACAGAGCTATATGTTGTTCTGCATATTATGCCTGCAGAACTTCCACTCGACACATATACGTTTGTGATCCGTTCATATAACTACAAGAAAAAAAATAGTTGTCATGACTTATGCCCCAACCCTCGTATATATATATATATATATATATATATATATATATATATATATATATATATATATATATATATATATATATATATATATATATATATATATATATATATATTACGTTAGGTAAGTTATTTCAAAAGTTCCCTCTACCTAAAATTCCAAAATAATGTAACATTTGCTACTTTTCTGTTTACACAATTATTGCCGATTTTATTTCTACAAAATGACTTTTTTTTATAAAACTCAATCTTAAGTATTTAATTCAAATCAAGCAATAAATTTGAAAATAGAACAAAAGATATTTTTGTAATTTCTTAATGAATTCTATGTTCGAAGTGTGTTCCTCTTTCTACACGAATGCAGGATCTATATATCTTTTAAAGGGATCGCGCTAGATGAGTCGTGAGTAATTAGCTAAATTTATTACTTTCCCTGCGTCAGCAATTCTTTGGCATAGTCCGGTTACATTTTCAATTAGTTCAAAAGAAGTTAGAAGGCATACAATACACATATTTATTCATTGTAATTTATGTGGTTATTCATAACTAAAAATTTCTGATTTTGATAGAAATTCTTGATGTACTATGGATAAGAAACAACTGCTGTTTTTAAATGTTTTTAATTTAATTGTCTTGAATATAACTTTTAAAGTTATGGATAAATAATTTGGCTTTATTATTTTGTAAAAAATAATAAAATTTTACACAGCTTGTAAAAACGTTCTACATTTCTGCAATCTTTGTGGCATTTTATAAACTTTTAATACTACATCCAGTTAAATGAAATGCATTTACAAAGCTTGGTTTATATGGGCAAATATTGAAAAGCTTCATTTCCTGTTTCATTTTAACTTCACTTCTTTTTTTAAAAAGCATCGTGTTTGCGAATGATGTTTTCCATTTTTGGTGAAGTTGTTTTTCATCTAAGAAGGAAATTGTTGCCAATTTTTAATTGCTGAAAATGGGAATGGGTTATTTATGAGAAAGATTCAAGATTTTTTTTTTATATAAATATTTATTTAAATTAAAAAATGTAAAAATTTTTTTTAAAAATTAAAAAAATTTTTTTTTTTTAAAAAATTTATTTAAAACCTAATTTTTATTTTTTTTTTAAAAAATTTCCCAAACCCTGTTAAGGGCAAAATTTAAAAAAAAAACTTTTTTTCTGTTATTTTCTTTTTAAAAATTTTTCAAAAATCATTTTTAAAGTTTTCTTTCCTAAAAAAGGTTTTCCTTTTTTTAAAATTTTTTTTTTAAAAAAAAATTTTCAACTGAATTTTAAAAAATTTTTTAATTGAAAAAAAAATTTTTTTTTGAATTTAAAATTAATTGTTTTTTTTTTTTTAAAAATTAAAAAACAATTTCAATTTTTAAACATAAAAACTTTTTTCCCTTAAGCCATAGGCAAAAATTTTTTTTTCGGGAAAAAAATTCCCTTTTGAATTATTTTTATTTTTTTTTTTTCAGGAAAAACACAAAAAAAAAAATTTATTGTAAACAATTGATTTTAAAAAATTTAAACTTAAAACAAATATTTAAAAATTTTAATTTTATATATTGAATTAAACCAATGGAAAAAATTAATTTGGGGGGTCCCCCCAAACATTTAAATTTTATACTTAACTTTAAACTAGCATAAAAAAAATACATTTTAAAAATACTGGGGAAAATAAAAAATTTTTAATAATTTAAAAATTTAGTTTTTTTTAAAAATTCGACAAAAGCCCCCAAAATAATCTTATTTTAAAATTATAATTGATTTTTTTTTTTAAATTTTTAGTAAAATTTATATTTTTATGGGAAAAGCTGTGAAAATCAAAAAAATTCTGTACTAAATATTACTCTTTTAATACAAAAATTTCAATTAGGGTACAAACAAGTTTAAAATTTAAAAAGAAATGTGTATAGAGTAGATTTTTTTCCCCTTTTGTGAATGTTATTTTCTATTACGGCTGTTTTGAGTGTATATTAGAAATGTTTTTATTTATACACTCGTAAATAAAAAGTATTTTATCTCCGTTTGTTTCTTAAAATTTTCCAATACTTTGACGAAGAAAATTCCATAAAATAATAAAAAAAAAAAAAAAAAAAAAAGGAAATTTGATAAAATTTTCTACCGTATTTGCAAATGCATTCCTTATTTTAAACGGTAAATTAGAAGAAAAAAATCAAAATGTTTTTAAAGATATGTATTAAATTTAAAATATTTAATTCACATAAAACTTATTTCTTGCAATCCTCTTAAAAATATAAAATTCAATATAATCCATATATATCTACAGTTTTTTAAAATATTGTAAAAAACTTTTATTTCAAAAAAATTTTATTAACATAAAGAGATGATTCCAAGCCTTTCAAAAAATAAATTCGAGTATTGACAATCAAGAATTGTCAATACATTGCAAGAGAATTGTCAAAAAGATATTTTACTATCCTACCTGCATATAAAATCCCAACCATTAAAAAAAAAAGAAAACTTTTCAGCATGAAACTCCCAACTTCCTGAAAGTGGAGTTCCTGCTTAACCCTGCTCGATAAACAAAAACGTGAGAAAATGGTTTTCAAAATAAAGGGAGAGGGAAAAATGGCAATACTTTGGGTTTCCGTCCTCGTATTCAGCGGTACCCTTTTTTTTTCCAATCCCCTTTCCCCAAATAAAAATGACGTTTTCATTTACACGCGTGGCTAACTACGTGGACGAAAATGCAGTTACAAACGGTATCGAAAAATTACAGAGCCTTTCGCGGAAACGCATCCCCTATTCTGCCTCGCAGCTACTATCTCGGTTCGAGTTTAAAGAGTGTGTGTGAAAGAGACAAGAAATCCGGTTTATGTTAGTCTCCTTGCCGTACTCTGCAACAGGTAGATAAAAAACTGCTGACCTTCAATGACTGCAAGAGAGACGCATATTTCTGTACAACTTGTAGCAGGCGTCTCATTGGCCAGCTACCTGCTCGACCAGGTGCGACCTTCCAATGGCTGCAGAGATACGACTGACGCGGGGACCAGCGGCTAAAATTTACCTAAAAATCCGAATGGGGAAAAACGAGACGAGTCTATTTTTGCAGTGGGTGAAATACGCTGGCATTAAATCCTTTCCAGATAGTCGTCGGATAAATGCAGTTTTTGCGAACTTCCAGTCAAGGTGCGCACATTTGCGACTTCTGAAAACCAGTATACAAATCACAAAATTGACGCAATGAAAGTTATTACCTTGTTAAGGTACTTAAAAATAAATAAAAAGAAGTATTAGGTACATCCATTTGTGAGTCATACATTGTCATATACAAAAGCAATGAATTTACAAACAGGGCAATTTTATAGCCTTACAAAGAAGCGATAGAGAGTTGACAGAATACCCTAAAACCATTTTAACTTATGACGAATGAGTGTAAAATATTTTCAGGAAGTAATAGGGTCAAGAATTACTTTTATAAACATCAAATATACAGATAGCACTCATTTCCAAAATTGAAGGTACATTTACTTTTGTAACAAAAGTAAAAATTATAAGAAATAAGCTAAGTTTATAAGAGATCAAGAATGCATCTTGATTCATCTTTTACCATTACTCACATAATTATAGAAGTAAGAAAGTTCTGTTTAAAAAATTACTATTCACACAGATAAAATGTACGAATTTCAGTTTTGATTTTTTTTTTCATTTACACAGCGCTGGGAAGCAATACGAGCAACGAACCTCGTACTTGTGAACCAATTTCAAATGAAACTCCCTCTCCAAATTTTCACATCACTCCAACGGGAGGACTTTAAGCCTGTCAACAGATTGTACGTGCATCAGTTGATCTACATGGCTGGTCTTCAGTGGCCGTAGTTTCAAACCGACAGCGCCAGCCAAGAGTTCACAACTAGAACCACTCGACTACCGGAAATGTGTAAAATATAATTGTTTTAAAATTAGGGGGAAGTGTTAAGTTTACTTTTCAAAACCACCAGTAATTGTAACCAATGTCATTCGATTCATATGTTACCGTTAAAGTGTGAAATCCGTTATTTCATAGAAAGGTATTTCATGAAATAACTAGACACAAATCAGTTAAAATATATAAAATTATTGAATTCTACGATTTAACTATAGGTATCCTATATGTGATAACTATTACTTGATCGTTAAAGTATGAAATAAGGCATCCGAAAGTTCTTTGAACCAGTTCCAACTGCTTTTAGTTAATTTTGAACCGCTTAAATAATAAATGTACAATAAGAACAATTGTACTCTAGATCTCAGTTCAGTATACGCGAGCAAAAATTAATTCCCATGGAAGAAACTTCGAATATTAATACAACGCTTCGATCCGTTGCAACAGCTCAAAGTTGCGGCACTGGACAAGGGTTTAAAAAGTGCTCGAGTAAAAAAAATGTGTAATAGTAAAAAGTGTGCTTGTTTCAAAAATAATATGCGATACAATTCAAAGTGTCATCACAGCAATCCTTGCTCTAATAAATAATGAAAAGTAAAATAAAGGCATTTCATAAAATTTAAATTAATATTCTCTTACATTTTTGTTTGAAAAACTTTACACGATGTTTTTGTGAAGCAATAGTTTTTCTTTCTAGTATATATTCCTGTTATAATATTTAAATATAACTATTTCTGCAACATGTTCTTTTTTTTTTCCTTTTTGCTTAACTAATGTTAACAATATGAGCTATAATAAATTATATCATCAGCTTTTCCTTATTATTTATCAATTAATTATCTGAAGAGATAAAATGTATTTTTCGAGAGATTTTAGCTATTTATGATCAATTAACTTATGAAATAACTTTGAAATTGTTTATTTTTCCTTTTTAACTATCTATCATTAGTTATTTCATAGAATAACTAGGTAGAGTATGAAAATTTTCATCTATATATACTTTAAGGTATCCGACTACGTTCGGAACCATGATTTTAAAAAAGCGCATAAATGGATAATTTTCATGATATTTAGTGTCACTTAGATTAGAATACATGTATACAATTGTTTTAAAGACATTATGACAAAAAAAATTATTTAAATACAATATTTTGGCAAAAAATTAGCTTAGAATAACCTTTTTTGCAAATGTTCTCCTTTTGTAAAAAATGCTTCTATTGTATTAATATTTTGCCTGTAAATAGCTCAGACCTCTGTACAGAGTCTCAACTAAGATTTTTGAAAAATTCAAATTATTTTTTTACAGTTACAGCCATTTGAAATAATTATCGGCGTATTTTCTTAAAATTTCTCCCTTCTGTTTTAGTAAAACATGGATAAACCGACTTCCGAGTTATGCATTTCAGAAATTCTAGTTGAGCCTCTGTAGAGAAAGTCTGGGCTGAGAATACAGGCAAAATATTAATACAATAGAAGCATTTTTTACAAAAGGAGAACATTTGGAAAAAAGGTTATTCTAAGTTAATTTTTTGCGAAAATATTGTATTTAAATAATTTTTTTTTGTCATAATGTCCTTAAAACAATTGTATACATGTATTCTAATCTAAGTGACACTAAATATCATAAATATTATCCATTTACGCGCTTTTGCAAAATCACGGTTCCGAACGCGTAGTCGGATACCTCAACTAACATGTCTAGTTATTTTATGGAATACCTAGTTGTTCTATGAAATAAAACTGAACTATACACTTTAACGGTAGCATACACATTTATATTAGATACCATACATGATTCCATCTATGTGCCTTTTTTAATCAAATTCTTACAGGGTTTTTTTCTCTCTTACGTAAGAAAATTTATTTTACAAATTTATTAAATGAAGGTAAAAAATTGACGAGAAATAAATGGCTTGAACTATCAAATGTGTGTTTTTTAAAAAAATCAAAATTGTTAAAAACTAATAATTCGTGTTACAGTTCAATTGATCAACTGAAAAAGACCATAAGAGAGTTGGAATTTAATTTGGATTGAAGAATCTTATGCTAGTTAAAACTGATCCTACAATGACTGCGTCAAAAATTGCATCGAGGGAATTAACTACTTTGAATATAAGTTTATTTCTGCTGTGAAAGTGTTCATGGAGTTTTTAGAAAAAGAAGGTTTTAATGCTAAGGAAATTTTAAAAAGTATATATATTTATATTAGTAACTTCTTTTTTTAAGAAACTACGACGAACTACTTTGTAATGAGGTTATATATTAATGATGAATGCAAGACAATATATTTGGAAGTACTTAATGTCGAAGATAACTGCAATTGTGAAGTACTAAACTAGATCAGTAATTTCCTGGGGAAGGGGGGTATCTGGTGGACCATAGGAATTGGTAAACGAATGAATAGAATAATGGACAAAATATCTTGTATCAATATTCTAAAATATTTGATTGATTGTCAGTTAACGACGCATTTAAAAGCTACAATAGGGCTATACTAAGGCTTTTAGAGGGAGAAAACCAAGTTATGTCGCAAAAGAGTTGCTACTATAAAGTTGTACGTATCAGCTGAACAAAATTCTCCAGCCTTCTGCAATTAATGTGGTCGAGGACTTATATTCCCATCTAAAGGCAGCAGCGTAGAAACACCACATAAAAAATACGGAAAATTTGAAAATTAATCTGTAAGATTGATTATTAAAACGTCGCATTTCATAGCAACATGAAGAGTATTAGTTATAAACTTTTTAATTTTGAACCATGGTCAAGTGACGTGAACGACACCTAAACTTTGATTCCACTCTCCAAGTTTCCACAACGCGGGGACTTCAATCCTCGACAGATTTAACATGCATCAGCCCTTCTATATAACAGGTTCTTCAAAAATATCACGGGCCGCGATAGCCTAGTGGTCAAGGACACAGACTCGTGGCTGGCATGTCATGAGTTCGAGCCTAATGCCGCTGAAGACCCACCGTGCAGAAAGGACTCTGCACGTTAAATCTGTCGTGGCTCAAACGTTCCTCCGTTGGTATGCTGCGGAAGGTAGGAGGGGGTGCCGTATCTGATGACTGCCTCGTTACTTGACCATAGTTCAAAATTACGAGGTCCCGTCACCAATAGACCTCGTGCAACTTTTAGTGTGACTTTAATAAAAAGACATTAAACAACACCAGCCGCGCAGGCTAGATTTAAGAGGGGTGTGAAATGAAAAAGAGGTGATTTCGCATGTTTCGTAGAAATGAGGTTTGAAATACCTCCAGAATGACTTGTGATGCAAGCCAATTTTGTTTATCTGAGCTACTTTTAACCTTCATCCCTAGAAAGCCACGCACAAAAATATGTAATCTCTCATCTGTAGGCTTTTGAATTCCATGATAAGTATATCGCAGTGTGAGTAAAAATTAGTGAGTTTAGTTAGTATTATTTTTTCCATTTTTAGAAGAAAAAAATTCCGAGCACAATGGCAAAGAGCTAGGGGGAAAACAAAGTGCTATTTCGCTTAAAAGGAAGCTTCTTAAGGCTGATGATTAAAAATGAAAATCTGTGAAAATTTTAGTATTGCTACTTCATCAACAACAAAAAAAAAGAGCAAATTACGTAAATGTTTGAACGATTTTTATTAAATTCCCGCAATAACACGTATTTATGTAAATAAAATGTAATCAAATAAATTTAATTTTGCTAAACATTTTTTTTTTTACAACATTCTTAAAAACGATAGAAAGTTTCCATCCTCGCAGTTTCGGGTAAAGGTATCTGACTACTCCAGAAAACTTTTGTTTTAAAAAAAATAAAAATATGTAGATTTTTTTTTCTTTTTTTTGTGGTTTTTAGATTTATTTAGTACATTTTAAGAAAAAAAGGCTAAAATTAAGAAGAGAAAATAAATTATTACTACTAAAAAGAGAAAAGATGGGTAAAATTTGACAAAAAATTACATAAATGGGGCCCGCTGTGGTAGTAGATGAACAAATTCTCAATTTTTCAATTTCAATATGTTGCTTTGCTATTTCTTCTTGAAATGACCTTCAGGATAAGAGATATTTTAATTTTTA
>BMAV01026046.1:147904-162622 GCA_019973955.1 Trichonephila inaurata madagascariensis | reverse complement strand
CCTCCCCCATTTCACCACACCCCCCCCCCCCCCCCCCCCTTACTTAACGAATATTAAACCCCGAATTAACTATTTATTTCAGCAACTTAAATTGTTTTTATTAGTTTGTATAAGAAAAAATTAGCTTTTCTTTTTCTTTTTTTTTCAAATGAATTACCCCCTCTATCTGGAACAGGAAAAGACTTTTCCTGTTCGCGGTAAATTTCGGCGGGAAAGGGTGCAGACCAATTATTAGACTTTACAGGTGCAGATGAGTCATGAATGTAACCTATCGTGTGAGTTTTGAATAGGACAGGAAATTCCTTTCTTATCTCATCCCACTCTACAGCGCATGGGATATTTCAAGATTTTAGCGATTATGCTACATTTCATGAAGGACTGCCGTTCTGCGGAACTGGAGTTGAGGAAATAGTTGATTTGTCGAAGCCAATGAATAGCGATTCTGATGCAGAAATCGATTATGTAATTCCTATCAAAACTGTTACATTTTCTAATGTTTTTCTTTGTTTGGAAACTGTGTAAACATACCTTATGCCGCAAGATGTAAAAGAAGCAGTATTTTCTCCTCTGCTTAAAGTCGAAAAAGAACTCTTTCGAGACAGGAATTAAAAAGATTGCCAAGCATCTATTAGTCTGCATTTTAAAAATTTCGATTAACTGATCCGATTGACGAAAGCTATTAGCGGTAGATCGCATAATTTTGAATCCCGACCAAGTGATGAGTATGATTCTCGAAATGGCACCTCACTCTCCAAACTTCCCCACCAGGCCAACGTTAAGGTTTTGAGTTCCGACAAATTTTTACCTAGAACCAATCACTCTGACAGGTGGATCTTTAATGCATTGTTTCTCGGACTTTCAATATTTGTGACCCAATACTCAATCATAATTTTTATTGCTCCCTTCTCTCCATGCAAGTAAGAGTGCATTAAATTTATTAACACTATACTTTGATGCTAAAGCTATTATACGATTTTAAGCCTTTTAAGTACCACAGGCGTATATATACGTCTCACTCGAATGGCGCGTTAAATGCCCATGGCGTATATATACGTCTTTCCGAAGTTTTCTGTTTACTGCTATCCATAAAATTATTCCGCAGGTTTTGAAATGCAATAAAAGGACATTGACAGTGTTTGCGAAGGATTTACTTATATCAGAGGATTTCCTTATATATATATATATATATATATATATATATATATATATATATATGTCAGGTTTGAAAAATTTAGGTTCAAAATTAAGTAAGTAATAATTTGTGGGTAAATAAGCCTTTTTAAAGGTGGAGCGAGCGCTGACGAAGAACAACACATACTCGAAAAGGCTTAGCTGGTGACTCCTGTCCGAATTGGTTGTGAATGTTCTACTCGGTTGCGCGCCAAAGGGCCACCATGTTGGATTTTATGTGATTCAAGCGAAATAAAGAAGTTATTATAGAGATGATGCCTTCCTCATTCTACCAGCAGTCCTGAGGCATGCCATATATATATATTCCTTTTCTCCCCCCCCCTCCCAATACATCACATACGCACGCCTACGTGGGAAACCGGAGGAATTAGGGAGAGAATCACGTCATTTTTAAACTAGAGTTAAGGGATGAATTATAAACCGTACAAAATTTTTTAAATGTGTTAATTTTTGTAGATAAATTTATATATGACAAGCCTATGAGGTCACTGATAACTATTAAACTTGTTCTTAACTTAGTATTGTTAAATTAATTATAAAATGCATTGTGAAGTACTAATACATTTATAAGTATATTATAACTGTGTATAGTATAACTGTATATATATTTTGTATCTACATTTGTTGCGTTTGGTGAATTCCAATTTCTTCCTCCTTTAGCACTGTAGGTTCTAGTACTTCTTTACTTTTATTTTATATTACTATATATATACATATATATATTTACTATGTCAGAATGTATTTTGTGTGTTTACTTTCAGTAAATTAATTGTTTTCGAATATTTTTTTCGTCATTTCAATATGCTTGGCCCCCCCCCCCCTTGTAGAGTTATCCGCACACCTCGAGGGGCACGCCCCACAGTTTGAGAAACGCTGCTTTAATGGCATCAGAACTCGGCATTGGCAACACCAGCCGCATGTTCAAGACCATGATTACTTGACTACCAAGGCCGTATAAAGGACATGACAGACATAGTTGGATAGTGTCACAGTTACCTTTTCAGTTGGATCTTCAAGAAAAAAAAGCGATGTTTTCCTTGGTTAGAAAATTTCTTCCTTATCCAAAAATTTCAGATTAAATTTTAAATTTTTAACTTGGAAATCATAAAATTTTGCTATAAAAATGTAGCCTTCTGTATGTAAGTATTCTACTTAGTTGTTTATTGATTCTACCTACAACGTTATTTGGAGATATTACTGCATATTACCTTTGGAGATCCTATACTATCCAAAGACAACTTATTCTCCTAAGAGTAATTGTAGATTGAACGAGTTTACTTATACTATCCAGCTGGACGTAACACTGCAGCAATCGGGATGTGGGAAAGGGGAGATATTTCCTTCCGCCGTAGAAAAAGAGAAAACATGGAAAACCAGAATCATTTTAGAGTGGAAGGATGATATCAGCTGATTGGAAGGGGAAACGGTACAGTCCGGATTGTTGACCTCGGAACAAGTTTTGCACCCATATAATCGTTGCTATATGCTTCAATGGAAGAATGAACATTTTGTGCTAGTTTTGAAATGAGGGAATGGAAGGGGGGGATTTTCGGTTTTAAATATTTTTATGAAAGCTTGGTATTAAAATGAAAAGTAAAGACTTCTGCAATTTTTCGGAGGAACTTATTTTATACCTTAAATTTCTCTTCGGTGTTAGTTTTCTGCAGTCTTCCTGATAAGGCAAACTTACAGAACATATCGGAGGATTTGCATATAAATGAACTATAATGTTTTTAAGTGTAAGTTTTGATTTTCTGCCAATGTACTCGATGAAGATAAGCATTTTTAAGTAAATTTGTGATAAGACAGTTTGAAGGTTATAGGAATGTAAGCTTGCTTTTCAGTGTAATCCCAACAGTGGTGTACGCAAGGATGGGTTAGGAGGTTCAACCCCTCCCCTTCCAATAACCAACAAATTTTTAATGTATACCTTAGAGCAGTGTTTCTCAAACTTTCAATATTTGCGACCCAATATTCCATCATAATTTTCATCGCCCCCCCTCCTTACAATAACAATGTATTGAAATCAGTAATACTATATTTTAAAGCTAAAGCTACACAATGCGACTTTAATGTCTTAAGTGCCACCGGCGTACATAATCGTCTCACTCACCCAAAGCGTTGATCGCCCCCGACGTATATATACGTCTTTCCGAAGTATGATCTTTTCTGTGATTTGTTTTTTTTTAAATTATTCCGAAGGCTTTGGATTACAATAAAAGGACCTTGACTGTATTTGTGAAGGATTTACTTATTTATTCCTTTTCTCACCCCCCACCCCCTCAATTCATAACATACACGTGGAAAACGGTGGCATTGGAGAGCGAATCGAGTATCTTTCTATCGACAATTAAGGGATTAATTATAAACCGCGAAAATTATCAAGATAAGTGTTGATTTTTGTACATAATTGAAAATAGGACAAGTCCATGGGTTCACTGGTATTATTAAACTTTTGTTTTTATAGTATTGTTAAATTAATTATAAAATATATTGTGCAGTACTGATACATTTATAAGTTTATTATATCAATGTAAATACGCATTTTATTTTGTCAGAATGTATTTGTTTGTTTACTTTCAAAAAATAATATTTTTTTTAAAAAAATTATCTTCTGTTTACGACTTTTCAATAAGTTCGAGCTCCCCTTGCAGAATTATCACGCCACCAAAGGGGGACGCACCCCACAGTTTGAGAAACGCTGCCTTAGAGATAACGCCTCGTCTACGTGTTTCTTAGAACGTAATCACCATAAGAGAGGCTATAACGGGTTCAATTCGGGTCTTCAACTAATCCTCTCGGGAAAAATATTCTTTAACTGTGATTTTAGTTTAAAAACCACTTTTCGTAAAGATGACTTGATTTACGCAAATCTAACTGCTATTTAAGTGCCAGTCGTGGAGTATGCGAGATAATGGTTAAGCGTTGATCTTTAAACTGATTTCCAAGAGTTAGTAGATAGCGACAGGTGGTCGCGCATCTTAAGATTAATATTTGAAGAAGAAATCGTCAGGAAGCGATTAAGTAACCAAACTTACAGCTGACCATACAATCAGACTTCAAGAAAAACTATTCAAAGAGCTGAAACGGATCTATCCACGATCTTTCTACTAATAATCCTGTTGGGAATAAGAGATCTTTAAAAATTATTCTATTGAAAACTTCCTCCGAAGAAGATGTAATTATGCAAATCACGGCTTGTATATAAGCTCGGGAAGAGAGAGGTTAGACTGCTACAGGATAACAGTAATTGATTAATGTAAAGCTAGGAGAGAGCACTTCGTGGCTTATTTGATTAATAATAAGATTGACGATTTGGTCAATTAAGTGTTAAATTGTATCGGGTCGATTTGAATTAAGTGTATTGCCTGGACGTAAAGGATCCGATTTATTAAATCTTCTAGTATCTCGTCTACCTCGTTATAGCTTCCATATTTAACAATTGGTGCATTTCTTAGTTTGGGTTGTCGAATTTGTGTCTTTGTTGAGAATTGTTAATAAATAGGGTTGCATTGACTTTGGCTAATCTTCCTTCTGACCCTTTCACACTAATGGATGGCACGAGTCATCCATTACAGAGCTTTATTCGAGATAGGGAGTTTAGATAATTTAGTTATCTGATTTCTAGTTAAGATTTCTTATTGCTCCCAAAATTAAGTTATAAAAATGCATTTCGTATATAGTTAAAAGTTAGATGTGTGAAATTGGTTATTCTAAGACAGGGGTGTCAAACTCGTATAATATTAGGAGCCGCATGTCTACGATCTTCAAAAAATCAATAAAATACGATTTTTATAGTGTATTATGCATTTATTAATGTAAATCTCAAGGTATTGTATATAACACACATGTAGTCATTTTAATTTTATGTTATTTTTTAAACTTATTCTATGCAAATTTTATATTTTTAATAAAAAGCAAAAAGAAACCTTTTTTTTTAAGAATTTCAATTTAACATTACTTTTTAGAAGATTTTTGACATCAATTTTTTCACAAAGCATGTCATCAAAATTTGATTAAAAATACTGAGCTGAAGCAATTTTTAAAATGGATGACAAATGTTGATTGGTGTTAATCTTCTCTTTCTGAATTCTCGCTATATTTTATTCAAGAAAATAATAGCCCACATAAATTAGTGCTTCCGAAAATAGTCATTATTCGCATAACAAACGAAAAATTTTAGGAAAAAGATCTACTGATAACTTCGAGTATGTATAAAAATCTAGAATTCCAACTTCCATAGATTTTTGCTTCAACAAAGAATCACATTGGATTTCAATTAATTTATTTGTAAGCTTCCATCAACAATTTTCATATCGATAGATAAGATAAAATAAAAGTGCGAAATTATAACTCACAGCTCTTCAAATTAGAATTAATAATATTCTGTTTCAAACAATTTAATTTTGTGAGCGTATTCAGTAGATTTTAATTTATGGAATTTAATCAACAAATATTGATAGCTTTCAAAGTGAGACAAGTTTTCTTTTCCTATTTATTCTCGTCAAAGTAATAATATTTAATGTTATCAAATCTAGTTGTAACATGATTTTTGCCTTAAGGTATCCGACTACGTTCGGAACTGAGATTTTGCAAAAGCGTGTAAATGGATAATATTTACGATATTTAGTGTCACTTAGATTATAATACATGTATAAAATTGTTTTAAGGACATTATGACAAAAAAATTATTTAAACTTAATACTTTGGTAAAAAATTAACTTAGAATAACCTTTTTTCTAAATGTTCTCCTTCTGTAAAAAATGCTTCTATTGTATTAATATTTTGCATGTATTCAGCTCAGACCTCTGTACAGAGGCTCAACTAGAATTTTTGAAACACATAACTTGGAAGTCGTTTTATCCATGTTTTACGAAAACGGAAGGGTGAAATTTTAAGAAAATACGCCGATAATTATTACAAATGGTTGTAACTCTGAAAATAATGTGAATTTTTCAAAACTCATAGTTGAGCCTCTGTACAGAGGTCTGAGCTATATACAGGCAAAATATTAATACAATAGAAGCATTTTTTACTAAAAGAGAACATTTGGAAAAAAGGTTATTCTAAGTTAATTTTTTGCCAAAATATTGTATTTAAATAAATTTTTTTTTGTCATAATGTCCTTAAAATAATTTTATACATGTATTCTGATCTAAGTGACACAAAATATCATGAAAATTATACATTTATGCGCTTTTTTAAAATTACGGTTCCGAACGTATTCGGATACCTTAAAGCTTAAAATTAAGTTGATTAAGATGGCTTGTAATATCAACTGAGAAAGCCAGGTCCTCTGTCCATTGTCCATCTTTTAATTCTGCACATTCATAATATTTTTATTTCCAAGAAAATTATAATTTCGTCCAGCAATTTGAAGAATCATTTTAACACTTAATGATTTAAAAGTCATTGGATTTCCATATAATATGGTAGATAATTGAATTAATTCTCTATATCTTTGAGAAATGAAGCAAATTGACGACGATTGAATCTATGTTCTAGATTATAATTTACAAATTTGGTGACTATTTTTAAAACATGTCATATGTTTAAAACTTGGGAGCACAGTACGTGCTGGTGTAAAATACAATTAAAATGCTCAAAATTATTATTGCCATGCTGTTTGCATGTTTCTTTTAATCTTGCAACAGCACCTTTAGTAATATCGTTCATGGTAGGCACACCACTATGCAAAGCAAACCAACTTTCCCATTGGTAATTTATTTTTCTTCAAAATATCATAAGTGCATTAAAAATATCAACTCCAGATGTATTTTGAATATGAAGGATTTCCAAAAGTTCTTCACTTATTTTTAAATCAACATCGCATCCGTGAAAAAAATTGACCAGCTGAGCAAAACGAATATCTATACTTTCATCAATATTGCGATAAAGTAGCTTGAAATATATCGATATTATAGAATTATGCTGATTTCTCAAATTCTAGGCTACTTCATCAACTCTGCTGACAACAATATTTCGACTTAAACTTGCATTTTTAATTTGCTTTGTTTGTCCTGGACACTTAACACTTCCGCTATTTTAAATAAACATTAGCTAATGAATTCCCTCTCAGAGTAAATGATTTCGATCTGCTTGCGAGATTAAATGCAATAATATATAGCTTTTACAGTAGCTGCCTAGTCTCCAACAAATCTAATGAGTGTGTTTTATTGTTTTTGAAGAATTGATTTCGTGCGCGATTCAGACAATTTGTCTTCACAAAGTTTTGCTAAGTATTGGTCATAGTTTGCTTCATGATTTGCGTCATGGTGCCTTTTAAGAATATATTCCATAGCAATTGAAATAGTTTTTAGATATCTAGCATATTTGAATCTTATTTTGAACACAAAAAATATTACAGTTACCATTTTCTTGAAAATTATGGCGTTCCTTTTGAATTGATCTTTCTTTACTCATTGTTGAAATTTGATTGTTCTTTCATTCGCAAACAAATACACATATACACTTACCTTTATCTTAATCGTCTTGAATATTTTTTTAAAACTTTAAAAAACATCTCTGATTACCTCTTGCTGATTGGACACTCCAAACAGAAAAGGGGGAAGAGAAATAAAAGTCAGACACACACACATACGAAGAATCGTGTACAATCCATAGTAAAGAGTATGCATAATGCATTTCAGAATTTAAAAAGAAAGTAATTTATAATAATAAAATCAAATGAAAACGTTTAATTAAATATAAGAATTGGTATTAAAATCATTTCTATTATTAAAAAGGATGTCTTTTAAGACAAGAGCAGGTAATAGGCAAATATATTGTAGATTTATATATATATATATATATATATATATATATATATTGTTCACCTGAAATAAATTTCAAAATGAAACAATTTTAAAAATCTGATGTTTCAAAAATTTTAAAAGAAGTCGGCGGGCCGCAACTTTCGTATTGGAGGGCCGCGTGTTTGACACCCCTGTGTGTGTGTTCTAAGCTCATATCTCCTTCTTCGAACCCTTCCACATCCGCGACCTCTGGGTCGCAACAAGGTCTGTGTACGATACTGAACCCCAAGCTATTTAGCATTTAAAATCCAGTTGGTGGATTTAAGAGCATTAATGGATCGGGCTTCAATGACTTTTTCTTTACGAAAAATAATGGAAATTAATTTTTTAGTGTTCATGGCAATGCTTCAGTGTAGGCCATTTTTCAATTTTTTTTTCTTGTATTTCTGATATATAATTAGAGGTTTGATTTTGTGAAAAGATAGTTGCACAGTCACTGATAGGTACAGTGGGAAAAATCACTAATTTAGGTAAAAAAAATTAAACTCAAAATGTTACCTTAAACTGTGCATGTAATGAGGAAACCAGTTCTTGAAAATCGTGTTTGATCTTTACTTAAAATGTTCAATTGTTAAAGTATTCATATGATGGAAATTTGTTTTTAGTTATAATTTTAGTTAAGTCTCTGACGATATATCCCTTCTAAGGTCTTTTGAACTTCGAGAGACACTTCTCGTGACAGTTCAATGGTTAAATCCTTGATTAATAAGGTTGGTGACTCTGAGCAGTTGGTGTAATGTAGGTCTCCGTTTTGAAAACTACATAAGGAGTAGGGGATTATATCGGAGATGCTCCAGTGAAATTGTATTCTCCAAAGGAAAACTTTCTCAAAAAAAAATTTCGCTTGGGGTAAAAAAGTTTGAGTCGATAATTAACGTTGTTTTTTATTTGACTTTGAAAATTAACAGTGATGAGTGCGTGCTTCCATTCTAAGAAATAAACGTCTGTAGATACATTTATTGAAGATTTTAATGACGTGGGTTATACTGGATTCAAAGGTATGAATTTGAATACTATATTTTTAAGAGTCCTTCCCCGGTGAATTAGTGTGTCTAAGCATTGAGGTTGACAACAACGATGAAGGTCTTTATTGTGGTAGATATTGGATAAGGCTTGCTATTGAATAGGAAGAAATGGTGTATTGTAGATAGAGAAAATACTTACAAATGTGTGTTGTCTTGGTTTTTTTTTAAGTTGAAGATTGTGTTTTTGAAGCTGCAGGATTGGTTTTAAGTATATTCTATTGAATGCTATTTTTTTAACCGTAATAGCAGAGCGTCCTCTATGTGATAATAGGTGCGGTAGATAAATAATTTGTCAGAATTTTTGCGAGATGTGATTGCAGACTGGTTTTTTGCCAGATTAACGATGCCAGAACTCCAGTAGGAAATGAAATATTCAATTGAAGTTATTTCTAATCTCATTTGTGTTCCAGAAAATGACACGTAGAGTTGCGCGAAAAGTTTTACTATCGTTGAATTCTAAATTTCAAGCAGCTTAAATAGGATAGGGAAGTAACCAGCTTATGTTGGGGTGATTTTTGCAATATGCATAAAATATTTTATGCATTTGAATTATTCGTTAACATCGAGAAGAAGAAATCATCCGAATTTGTTGGGCTATAGAGTGTTTGGGTGAAATATCTAATTGAGTAGGGTTTGGAGGTTCAAGGTTGATGTGGAAGTAGTTGCGATGGAAAAGAAACGCTGTGTTGAGGTGAAGTGGCTGATAGCGCGCTTACCATTTCAAAACATTAATTCAGGTGGTAATGAGGTTTGTTTTGTAAGTTGTCTTTTGTGTGGTTCCAATGATCTTCAGACATTCTTGTGTATTCATCTCCTTCAGAAAGACATAGGAATTGGGCTTTTAGTTTCAATTTAGTTGGATCTTAAAGGTGTTTTAGGAGTGCTGCTTGATCCCCAAGATTGTCTATTGTTATGGAAGAATGAATGAATGAGTGAATATTAATGACGCACTGCTCAGTTACACGGACAGTAATTTTGAGCCGTGGTCAAGTGACACCGTTATGAGAGAAGCATAAGGCTTCTTTCAGTTGGTTCGTTGAATGGTACGACAGGAAGGACTTTGGTTATAAGCGTTAGCTTAATCTGTGTTGTCGGGAGGATCTCTTGAATTGTTAGCTTCTGGAACTTGTTTTGATATGGAGCAGGGGTGTAGCTGCCATCGTATCAATGATACGGGGGTCCCAAGCTACAGGGGCACCAACATATGAAAGCAAAAAATCGTGAAATTTCAAAGGGGCCCAAAAACGGGCCCCAAAGAAATTTTTGATGCAGGACCCACTTAGGACTAGCTACACCAGTGGTATGGAATTGCATCTTTCCTTGCTTCTTTTTTACCGATTGTGCGGTGGGAGAGAGATCGTTTTATTCTCTTACTAATAACACCTTTAAAATCACAGAATTATTTTTGCTGTGAGAGAGAATTGTACCTTTTATTAATGAATTTGTACGTACTGAGTCCAAATGGAATAATGTTTCAATTCTTTTTTTATCCCTCTGATGGGATAGGACTATTCCTGTAGATTTCTATGGTAATATTCACTTATATAAGCTGACCTGCCTCAGTTTATATAATTTTTAGATAACTTTATCAGGTCAGAAAGAACTTACGTCAATAAATTGAATGGGTATCTTCATATAGGCAGAGTTAAGGGGTGAGGATTAGAATTTAAAAAATTTAGAAGATCAAATAAAAAAAAGTCCATTCGAATATTAAAGAAAAAAATCGCAGAATCAAGAGTGAACCAAGTATACGTTTGATTAAGAGAGAACAAGATCGGCAGATTGAATAGTATTGGTATTGTCTTAGAAATCTCTGATTCAGTAGGAAATTTATCCTTATGAAATTCCAATTAGTTGTAAAGCTAACAGCATAGAATTCCTCAAAATTCTTAAATTATGAAATGTTTTTGAAAACGTATTTTGAAACCATTCTTTAACCGAAAAAGAAAATGTGCTCATAAGATTACTTAGAGTAAATAATTGTTTTTGGGCTTGATTTTATTTTTATTCTAAGGAAATTAATGATTTACTTCATTAGTAATACTAACATAAAAACAGACTGTCGGATAAAGATTCTGTGATACCCTAAACATTTCTGATTTACGCGTCCCCTCCCTCTTCTT
This sequence comes from Trichonephila inaurata madagascariensis, assembly GCA_019973955.1. Classification (NCBI taxonomy): domain Eukaryota; kingdom Metazoa; phylum Arthropoda; class Arachnida; order Araneae; family Nephilidae; genus Trichonephila; species Trichonephila inaurata. Next base: position 151,468 of record BMAV01026046.1, on the reverse strand, counting down.
TAACCCTTACAATAGCATAATGTTTATACGATTAAGTATGAGTATGTAACATATGTACAAAAATCATAAGAAAAATAAAAATCATTGGTATGCGGGTAATAGACCCGGTCTGGCCCTAGCCTTCAAATGTGATAAATGCTCCCAGACTACACTCTCTCGTCTTGCCAGTGGTCACATCAAATACCTCTCATTCTCAGCGAACAAAAAGATCTTCTCCATCTGTTATAAGTCTCAAGATCACCAGGCTTCCCCCGAACACAAAATGCGCGTTGCAAGAATCTCACAAGCAAAGACATCTACACTGATCCCCTTCTTGTGTCGGATTTTTGAGAGTCAACGATTTAATTGATCTTGTCTGAATTCGTCAGACCCTAGAGGATTAGCAACAGCAACAACAACAGAAAAAATACATAACAATGCGTAGTTTCTTTGGAATTCTATGGAATATTTCAGCTATTCTAATTTTCTATTCTATGGATTTTCCAGCGGACAATCAAGGTAACACAAATTATTATAGTTAGGCTTATTATATATATATATATATATATATATATGCAGTGTCTTTTATTCATTGTTTTATTATAACAAAATGTTAACTAAAATAATACAAAATTATGAAATAAAATTACTATACAAAATTATGAACTAATTATGATATTCTACAAAGCAATTTCTTTTAACTGTGAAGCAAAGATGGACATTGCATACAGTACATACATTATTCGTCCTATTTTCCTTACGACGTTTAGCACAATTCGCACATCTTTTCATTTTCTCCACTTTTTGCATGTTGTGTTCTGGCAAAATGCGTTTTGTACCAATACGTTGCTTTTCAGTAGAGACTACAGCGGGCCTTGGCCGCTGTCGACATGTATAATTATTTATTAGGCCTCGTGCTATGTGTTGGCGATACTCGAGGCTGCTTAGAAGTGGTCCTTCCATGCGCTGTGCTTCATGTAACTTCACATATACTACATATGCATTGTTAAGTGCTATGTCCAATAAATAAAAAAATAAACGCAAATAGTACTTTATTTTTACTTTACGATTAACCTCATAGCATGCTTTGCGCTGATTCATGAGGTCGACACCACCCCTATGTTTATTATAGCATATGACGACTTCAGGGCAAGTAACATTTACTTTTTCAGCAGTTCCTGCATGCCTTCTCTTGACAGTACCATTCCGTTCCGGAGAAATAAAATTGGTCAGCATGTGTACCGATTTGATATCCATCCATTTTATAAATGATATGCCACTTGAACTTTCCGCATGAATGTCACCTCTCTGCATATTTTCATCCAATGGCAAGGATTTGGGCACGTTTTTCCTATTAGTGCGAATAGTACCACATGCTTTAATATTTTGTTTCATCAACTTGTATTGTAAAGCTGGAGAATTGAAAAAATCATTAAAATACACTTCGCATCCAAGCCCTTTTAGCTGTTCCGTTAAACTTAGCACAACAGATTCACCTAACTCAACTTCAGTGTTCATTTTCTTGCCCGTGTACAAATCAAACTCAAATAGGTAGCCTGTGGAAGAATCAGCTCTGCACCACATTTTGAAGCCCCATTTTATAGGTTTATTCTTGATGTACTGCTTCATAATGTTCTGACCTTTGACCTTGATCATGTGTTCATCTATGGACTGCCTCTTAGAGTTGTTCATGGCTTTTTGAAAACATAAATTGAAATGATTCATAACTGGTCTAATCTTGCATGCTTTGTCGTTTGCTTGTGATTGATCCTCATTATTACAAAAATGTAGATTTTGACGTATTTGCTCAAATCTTTTTCTTGGCATAACATTAGCAATGAAAGAGACACCCATATCTTCATCAGTCGACCAGTAATGTCTAACTGTTGGCAAAACATGGTAACTCATTACAAAGTTCATGCCCAAGAACGCCTTCATTTCCTCCGAGTCAATCGTAAAAAGTCTTCCGTTTTGTTCTGCGTATCTAATACTTTCTTTTACTACTATATCATTCATTAGCTGATCTAGTTGTGTCATTTCCTTAAAAACATGCATTGGTGACAACATATCTTGGGGATCAGAGAATAAATTTATACGGCCAAATTCATACTCACTTTTATAAAATACATAAGGTACATAAGAGTTCTTTTCCCATTGAAAATTAGGGACATCCTCCGAAGTCTCGCACGAAACGATATCTGGAATAACATTTGGAGGAGTTTCCTGCATAGCGGGGGCCTTAGCGTTCTCATTTTCAACATCTTGAAACTGCTGATCTTCGTCATCCAATTGAAGCTCATCTTCTCCATCACTGTTGTCTGCCATGAGTAAATGCAATATCTCATCATCCCATATGGGGAATTCTCTGCACCCTCTTCTAGCCATTTCTGTGCATAAAACCAAAAACATAAATATAATTATTACCATAAAAACAAAGTACTCAAAGTTTATGAAAATTTCACTTTTGGACCAAACGGGGATTTACTTTTCCCAAGGAATTATTTGTCATTATCAGGCATTTGTTTTCATTAATTGAAATATACCTTACAACACTATACTTACAAGATAACCTATGGCATACAAGAAAAACGCAGTACATTGTCAAACGTGGCACAATAAACGGATATAATAACAACCTGCGAATATTTTATTTTTGGGGTCAATAGATTTAACACAGCTTTTTATTCTAAACCCTCCCGTTTACGCAAATGCGTTCAGCAAACGTTCTATTTTGACATTACATGCAGATAAAGTTATCGTTAAATACAACAATCACTAATTTTGAAGTGGAGAAAATGTTTTCCTTAGCCGTAAAAGAGTTAAAAGAAGTTTTAAATAGTATTTGCCTCTGTTATAATTCATGTCAATACCCCATATTTATTACAAAGCGGACATTTATTTACTAGAAGTAGTAAAAATCAACGCATACCATTTATACTTTAAGGCAATTCGATTTTAGTTAAGCAAATATGCGAATAGTAACGTCAAAATAAAGTTTTCGCAAAAGATCTTACTCGATACCCACCGAACGTCGAGCATCTCTTGTCACGCACACATCGCTTGGCTTGCTTTTCATTTTTTAGTAAATTGTAAAAAGATTGTTTTGGTATACAGTTCGATACCATCATGCAAATAAATATATGCAGTACTGCGCCCAAATAAGGAATGTTAATTTATTTCGTTAGCATATATTGCGTTGTATAATTATGCATCAGATTGAGATGATCTTGTTTGAGGAAAATAGCTGTATCGTATTTTATGAATCCCATGAATTAAATTGTTGAATTTCGGTTTCTAAGCCGACGCAGAGATTTTACAGATATGAATTAACTTTTATGCATTAACTATATTGAAATTTCTGATCGAGACATATAGGGACGTCTTAAGGTATGGGTCAACTGGCCCGGGGCTCACCCTCGGTGGGGGCCTCGTTTCGCTCTCAACTCCGTCTTAATAAGATCATGATCCGGATAATTTTAATGCGATCAAATATTATTCCCGTGCATATTTTTTTGAAAAACAGGGAAATTCAAACTGCATGTCAGTTGGCGAAAATGGTAAGACTGTATTATGTGATGACCGTTG
>BMAV01026046.1:51129-137904 GCA_019973955.1 Trichonephila inaurata madagascariensis | reverse complement strand
AAATATAACTTATTAACTATGCAAAGAATTTTCTCAAAGACGTATCTATTTTAAATTAAAATAGATCCACAATTTTAAAATAAGATTGTTAAGCAAATAATTTTATGCATAACTTTAAAAGTGCTTTTGACACATGTAGCAGATCTTTGAATTGATATTAATTTTTTCTAAAATGAGTTAACGGCAAATTTTTGCTAAAAAAAATTTTAACTTTTGAATTAATTTTTCTACTGATAAAAAATGAAATTTCTTTATATGTAATTTAAATATATAAAAAAAAAGCTTTCACCAACAACTTGTCAGTTTCTACAATCTACTGTAATAGTTGAGATCCTGGAATTAACATTCTTAATACTGCGATAAATTACATTAATTTTCAGTTTCAAACATTGGCTTTGGACCCCCAATATAATATTTATACTCCTTAAATAGGTAAAATCATTGAAATAATGCAATACATAATTAATTTTTAAGGTCAACATAATTGGCTTTGTTAAGCATTCAAGGATGTATATTTTATCTCCAAAATTAGTTTTTTCATTCTACATGCTCAAGAATAAAAAATTATATTTATGATATGTATTTAAATTTCAAACACTCTAAATGAGTATTACATCAAAAACTTATATGTAAATTGTTGGCATTTTATTTGCTTGAAAATATCTGAGATCAATTCAGGTTCTTTAATAAAAAAAATAAATAGTACAAATATATATGTTCATATTTGACAAGTAATTAAATGTGTTAGTAAACAAAAACAAGTTTAAATTTGAAAAATAATACAGCAAAAAAAATAAATAAAAAGGGAATATTTTAAAACTGGAAATAAATGTTTAAGTATGATTTAATTTTTTTCATTTAACCAACTTGTTTGACAACACAGTTAAAGGTTCAATTTGGAACAATGGCTGCAGTAGCTTAAGTGGTTATGATCACAAACTTGTGGCCAATATTATACTGAAGACACACCATGTAGTGGGGCTCATGCACATGAAATCTGAGGTTCAAACATGAGGTTCAAAGTCCTCCTGTTAGTGAGGTAGTTTGGAGAGGAAAGTGCCAGCTCAGATGTCATCCTCACCACTTGATCAAGGTTCAAAATTATTAGGTCCACTCCCAGTAGCCTTCATATTGCTTTATAACTTAACTCAGTGGTGCAACAGTCCATGAGGGCCAAGGCCTACTGTGCCCAACTCAGTATAGCGACCTTGGGCCCTGAGGTGCAAGAGCAGATGTTCCTGTCAGGTGGTCAGTCTGATGTGCTTATCACTTTATAGTGTGACATTAATAAACACTCACTCAATTTAGGACTATCAACTATCACACAAAAACTGTTTCATTATTGCACTCATGGTTGTCTTACTAAAAATACCTATGACCATCACTGGCCTAGCTAGTTCTGAGTGGACCCTGTACCAAAATTCCTTCAGGGTCCTTTTTTAGATAAGAGAACCCTGTTAGTGGAGCTGTAGTTACACATGTTGGGGTACCGTATCATTGATATGGCTGATACAGTGGTAGCTACGCCTCCATATTATGGACAGTTAAAGGTTCAATTGGGGACTAAGGTTTATCACAAATCCATTACCTCAATGTATTCATGATAGCTTAACATAAAAATACCCATGACTATATTATGAATATGGCTATATGGATATGGCTTATGGTATGGATATATTATGGCTTTTTCAGAGGAAAGTATATAATATAGATACTCACAATAACCATATTTTTAAGCATATTAATTGTCACCAACTATTATAAAATAAATTATGCTTTTAAAAAAGTGTTCTGAAATTCCCTTTCATAAGTGATAATATGGAAGGAAAACTGAGAATCTATTGTTTTGAAATTTTTAACCTATCAACAAACATTCATACTTCTATCCATTATGTCCATACATACATGTGATACATTTTACTCTGTGCAAAATAGATTTTCGAAAATATAAATGGGAAACATTTTTCTTTCGTAAGATATGAACTTATTGATTTTAAAATTATGTGAGAAAAGTATTCCCTTCATATTTTTAGTAAGTAGATTTTTAATACTACAATGATTATTTTTCATTTGAACACAAGGAATGAAAATTGACATTCAAATTACTACATAAAAATAAATTTCAAAAAAATGTTACTATTACTGAGAAAAGCACAGTAGAAATTGTTTTTCTCAGAAAAAGGCATTAATGTAATTGTTAAATCCGAATTTGGATTAATTGATCAAAAATAATTTCAAAATAAATCACAGAGCTATGTATTACTGAAATATTCAAGTCTTACACAAATTAGTGTGTAGTTTCATAGAGTGCAGAGAGGAAAAAGTATGATTATTTAAATAAACAAGCACATTGTTTCTTTCTATGACAAAGTTTAACAGTTTCTTTTTATGAAACAATCATTGATACTTTAACAGTATTCTGGTAATATTCAATTACAGATCCTCTTCAAATATCTCAAAAAAAAAAAATACATATTTAATAAACTTTTTGACAAAATTTTTATCTTGGAGATGCAACAAATCTAATGAGAATGAAATGATATTTCAGAGCCATTGGCTGAAAATATTGATTTAAATTATTATTTAGTCTATCATTGAATTATGAAATAATTTTTTTTAATCTATATTTCATGAAAATGGAAATATTAACTCAATAACCGAACAACAAACAAATTTTCATCACAAATTTTTATTTATGATATATATATTTACATTTTTTCAACATGTAAAACATTTTTCAGTCTTTAAAATAAAATTCTTAATTGCATATTTTTTTTTAAATCCAAATAAATCTTTATGGTAAAATATATGCAATTAAAAAATTTATTAAAAATTTTATTACCTAGCTTAAATGAGAAATCAACAAACAATACAAAATAAGAACCATTTATTTACAAACCTTTGATCTTGTATTCTTTTCAGAGAAAATTAAACTCCTGGTATGAAGACTATAAAAAGATAGGGGAAAAAAAATCTTAAGAGATGATGTTTCTCTTACTTACAAATAGCATATAAATATGAAAAATATGTAAATCTGGTTCTCTTTATTTAGCCAGACACAATAAAACGTGAAAAGGCTGCTATCCGCTCCAGATGAGATATTGCCAACTGCTCATTCTCTGCATGGCTTTCAGTAGTCATTCAGTAAAATTAGTAACAGCTAACAGCAAGCAGCTTTTGTTTCTGCATACTTGTGTATCAAAAATGTCTCCTTAGCAAGATTTGTGCCCAGATAACCAAAAATCTTTTTGAAATCACTGCTTTCTTCACAATAATACAACAAGATACAGCAGATTGAAAGACACTGTTCTTGCAAGGGATGGTTCTTCAGCATTACCAGATCATCCAAAAGGGAAAAATCATAATTATAGTTCCAATTTTGGATAGTCTCATGTACATAAAAAAAAATCTAAATTTATTTGTAACATTTATCCTTTATATCAAAAATAATTTGCAAGAAAAAATGGCACTTCCATATTATCACACCATATAGGCAACATTATATGAAATGAAGCACAAGGTTGCCAATTCAGTGCAAACGAGAAATACAAAATCAGAGTTGCTAACTTGGTCAGTTATCTTGAACATTGGGATTGTTGCGATAGTACTGAAAAAAATATACACTAAATAGTTTATATAAAATTATATTTTTAAGCATAAATGCAACTTTTATGCATTTATTTCACTATTTTCAGACTATGAAAAATTAATTAGTTGTTGCCCACATTAAAATGTAGTTAAAAAATAATAAATTCTAGATGAAAAAAGGCACAAAAAAACACCCCCCTATATGCACAACAAATGGAAATTCCTTAATTTTTCATAATAAATTAATTTCAATTATTATTGTTAGTTGACATATCGTATTTATTTACATTATTAATTTTAAGACACTTTAATGAGAGTTTCAATTCTAAAGATTAAATAAATATATTCAAAAAAAAAAAAAATTACTGAAAACAAGTTTAAAAATTTCAAAACAAAAGTTATTAAGCATTTAAAACAGTCTATTTCTTAAAATAAAGAATGAATAAATTTTTTACATTGTGAGAAATTTTATTTCAAAAATTATGGATCAAGCACCCACATATAATAAACACTAAGGAAAACATACAATTCAAGTATATTAAAATAAATAAATTATCTAACCACATTACAACCATCAAAATGTATGAAAATCCAGATATCCAGGATAATCCAATACAGATATATTTACAGGGGGAATATTTTTTACAAAGGTTACATGGCCTATGCACTTAATTACTATTAGCTTAAAGTGGGGAAAACCTGTTTTTTTTTCAAAAAGATAAAAACATATTAAATCTAATGACTGAAATATAATGATGCCCTAGTTGCTCTTTGACAAAACTTAGAATAAAAAAATTTAAGCACGGATTATTCTAAAGAAGTCTAGTATACCTTTTTTCGTTAAAGAGAAGTATAAGATGGCCCTAGGTGGAATTGTGATTTTTTTTTATGACCCCTGAGATAAGTAGCCATACTATCAAGAATCATCTGAAAATTTGACAAATTTTTAATTCAAGAATGATTTTGCAGTAATCCAGATATACAGTAAGACCCCGCTTAATGCTGTTTCGGTTTAACGCTCTTTTATTTCAATTGTGGGATTCCCCGAAATTACACACATCGATAGGCTTTCTGATATCCAAAGCAGTTTATCTATGTTTCTTCCATCCAGCGGTGTTATACAAACGTAACATTCGTTAACGTTATTGTCAGTATAAATTTATATAATATAACGATTGCTATAGTGACAAATATTATGATTTTTAGTTTTTATCATGGGTGATAGTAAAAAACATGAAAATAAAGCAACAAGAAGAAAAAAAGCAGGAACAAATTTTGCCAGGAGTCCAAAGGAATGATGGGGTGTTATGGATGCCTTATCCACTTACCAACAACTTCTTACACAGTGCAAAAGGAAAACGCAAATTACATTAGATGCCTTCTTGATAAAAAGGCAGAAAATTGGAAATACAGAAGATACTGTAAAATCTGAAATGTAAACATACGGACTTAGAATTTTATTTATTTTTCTATGTATATTCATTTATTATGTTTCTATATTTGAAGGAAATACAATTTTGTTTTATTGTTATAAAACACATAATTAATAAATTTAATGGTAAAATACCTGGCCAATTTTCTACTCATCTTCCCCTAACACCATTATTTACATAATGAGGTAACCTCGTTTAACACTGTTTCATATTACGCTCTACTTTGATAGAACAAATACCCCGCATTAAGCGGGGTCTTACTATACAGATATATTTACAGGACCTGTTAAACCTGTTTTTTTTTTCAAAAAGATAAAAATTGAATCATTTTTTTGACACTTACATATTATATTGCCAACCAATTTCATCAAATTAAAAAATGTCGCCAAATGCCACTTTAGCAAAGTAATACATAGTATCAGTGCTGGTTTATCCATTGAGTGCTTGGAGAGGGCAATGGGGGCTAGATTATCCGGGCCCTAGGGTAGGAATACGCTGATCTTAAACAGATTTTCTGATTATAAATTTCTATCCGCCAGTGCCATGAGGCCTGTATATCTTCTGTACCCAGGGCCCGAAGTGAGCTTAAATTGGCACAGCATAATATAATACAACAATATAACAACTAAATACCCCATTTGTTATATTGTATTGGAACGTTCACTCCCTTAATTTTTCTGAAAAGCATGTCTAAAATATCCTTTTTTTAATTATTTGAAATAAAGGGGGAAAATGCATGCTATGCAAAGGCACATAATTGAGAATTAATTCTGAACAAGATTTAGTGTTTAATTTGCAAGGATGTTATATGTTTGGAGAAAAAAGAATTTGCTGTAACGAGCTCTATCTTGAGAGGTTTTCCTCTCAGAAATAACCTGTAGTTATTGTTTTTTAAGTAACTGGAAATTTAACTGCGACATTCTTACTTTGGAAATGAGATACACATATTAGTTTTAGTATAAAGCGAGATATTCACACAGTTAAAAAAAGAGACAGATAATACTTACACTGCCAGAGTGAGATATTATTTATTATACCAGCTAGATAACAATTCCTTTGACATTTATTTATTATTAAAGGAAATCATTCGACCAAATTTCATTTGGGTTTGGATTCATTTTTTACACTGAAAAACATCATCAGTTCATTCAAAAATTAGTGTTAGAGACCCAGCAATTGTTTTGGTGATCACAGATAGTACATTTTGATTTAGAATCAGATAGCTCAATTGATCTCCCCTACATTCTGGAATAAGTCAAACATTGATAAGCATTTAAATTATTATTTTTGGTTTTTTGTATCACTTCAGCTACTTCTAATTTCATATCAGGCCAAGTTAACAAATAGTAAAAAATAGGATGAAGAAAACTTTTAACAGAATCCATCAAAAGTAATATCCAGCATGGTTCCATTGCCATATCTCACTGCTGGAAAGCACATATAATTGTCTCGAGGATGAATGATTTAAATACTTTTCAAATTATAGCAATATGGTTTTAAATATCTAGTAACTGACTAATACACAAGCTGCATTAAGTATTTGTGAAACTTTATTAAATGACACAATCATTTCTCTAAATCAGTTGTGTTTTAATTTATAGATTATTTAAAAGAGGTAAATATTTTATTCTATTTGTGTGTATTGAACCTATAGTTCTAATATTATAAATTTGTGTTTTACACTGTTTAAGTAATTAGTTTTGATATATAACTAATTTTTGAATAGTTATGACATAAAATAAATATGGATAGTTTAGCTAGTTATTTCAAAATATAACCAGCTCACACCATACTTTTAATTTAATCAATTGTTTGATAGAAGCTTGAGAAAAAAACCCACAAGTTGTAAAACAAGGTGGCAGTAAAGTCCATGATGAATCAATTGGAAGGAGCTTTAAAATGAAATATAAAAAGCTTAAATATATTAAATTAAAATATAAAATAAATTTTAATATATATTTAAAATAATATACATGCCAATGTGTATAGATCTGGTCATTGAATAACATATCAAGATCTTTTAGAACATTACAATTACATTTTGAAAAATTATTTTAAACATACAAACAATATTTTTACTAAATTATGAAAAACATTATTTGAATATAAAATTTACTTACGCAATGGTATTGTGAATTTTACCATCTTCCTATGTTTTGTGAAGTTACTTCAATATGCATTATGTGATGGTCAGCTATTCATAATTAGGTACACTTTTCAATTCAAAATGAATAAAAATAGATACACGATTTCACAATAGCTATTGTAGCAACATTTGAATGTACACCACAGAGAAATAAATACTGGGTAATATCTAATAAACTCTTATCCAATCCATCACAACACGGTGAAAGAAAAATCCCCGCGATCTGTAAAAATCCCTAAATTCCCCAACCAACAGGTTCCTACCTACGATTTAAGTGAACTCGTCCTGTTTTTCTTCTTTCATTTCGTGTTTCAGGTAAAATTTAGCCGCTAGTGACGCGGGCAGAGCAGGAAACCTCTTAGTGCAGTTGAAGCGGCCACGTTTCCTCTTCGCCATATTTGCTATCATTTGTTATTGACGGTTCGATCGATTTTGAGGGTGAGTTTGTATTGGAAAAAAAAATAGAAAACTTACCAACTTATGGATTGTGATTGAGGATTTTATGTGTATCCGCGATGACCACCCCTATATGTAGATGTCGGGTGTTATATCTGGGATCGGCAGTTCCGCATATTACAAAGGATGGCCTACAGGGAATTCAGGAGCCCCTTCGGGATCTGTATCCCGAACAGGGGTCCTTCTCCGCAAAGGGGATTGACTCCTGGTTGAGTGTTTGGAGCAATGGAATACTAATGGAGAATGTCGATGAATCTATGAGACAGGTGACTCGTTTTTTCAATATCGAAACCCTTCATTACTGTGCGGCTATTCGATATGTTGTTGTTCCAGGAAATAATGGTGAGCGAGTTGAAAAATTCCTGCCACTGGATAGTCCTTTTGCTAGATATGCTGATCCAAGTCATCCTCCTTTATTTGCTTGTATACTCCGACGAACGACAGGAATAAAAGTTTTGGAATGTCACGCATTTATTTGTAAGAAAGAAGCAGCCGCCAACGCTCTAGTTCGATGTTGTTTTCATTCTTACGCAGACAACATGCAAGCAAAACAAATGGATGAGAATCCATATTACATGGAAAATAGGCGATCGCAGTCCCTATCTGGATTAAATACTCTAGAAAAAGTGGAAGTATGGCGATCTAAGGGTGAAGGATCCGCTATAACAAATGCTTCGAACGGAACACATAAGCCTGGGACGAACGGGATTAAGCCAAATCCTCCTCCAAGAAATAGTGTCATTAGCCAGGACGATGATAATTACAAAATATGGACTGGAATTGCACCTACAGAAAGGGAAATGCTTTATGTCGACGCTACGGGTACAATGCGAAGTTTAAAATCTGCAACGGGGACTCTGAGATCTGCTCAGGCTAAAATACGACAAATGGCTGGAGGTATTCCTCGCCCACCACCTCCTCCATCACCGAGTCTTTTCAATGGCAAGGAACATAAAAACAACAAATCCTCAAAACCATCTAAAACCAAGAGTAAGAAGAAGCAGAAGGAACAACAAATTCTTATGAATGGAGGATCAAGTCGTATGATGAACGGTATGAGACCAGTTTCGGTAATGGGTCACTATGGATCTATGCCTCCTCCACCTCCTCAATTACCTTATCGCAATTCTGGATATTACACAGAACGTCGTATCCATAAAAATGGTCGTCTTCCTTTACCAGGACATGAGGAGCCTATTTACATATCAAGTAGTCGTCCTCTGAGTCCAGTTTCAACGTACCAGCCTGCAGCATTTCCTTATGAACAATATTTTATGCAATATGGAACGGCTCCCAGGAATATGCAATTTAGGGATGGCATATCCAGAGGAGGACGTCATTCCCATCAAGCTCTACAACAGCAACATTATTACCAACCTCAAACATTCCATGCTCCAGCCCCTCCAGAGAAGCCTTCTTTCATCGTAGATGCTCCAGAAATTGTTAATGACGATGCAGAAGATCCAGATGATGATCCCTTCAACACAGGAATTTATAAAAAGAAAGGACACCTCAATGAAAGAGCTTTCTCTTATTCTATTAGACAGGAACATCGTTCGAGATCGAATAGTTTGGCAAGTCTTCGGTTCTACTCCAACAATGACTCTTTAAATGATGGGGATGGTCCAGAAAGATCGAGGGATGAAGACAGGAAAGAACGAGAGCTAGCTCAGTTAGTCAGTGGATTGGACTTGAAAGACAATGGAATGCCTGGAACAACTTCAAGTCGCAGAGGAGAGTCAAATTTTATTAAGAAAAAATCAGCAGCATATTAAATGTGAAAATAAAAATGAGTGGTAAGTAATGTTTTCTTTTGATTTTTGGATTTCACTCATATATACTTTTTAATAAACTATGTTGGTTAGTTGGTTAAAATTTCTGGCACTGAGTCATTTGAACATGCTGCACCAAATTCAATATAAAGTGACTTTTCGTTCTATTGTTTAAAAGAATTTAATGGTCTCAGTCATGGGTAAAATCTAAAGTAAAGAGTTGTTATTATATAAAATTAAATACATGGGGGAAAATAAATAATGGAAAAAGACTCTATACTTCTCAAAAAATCAAAATGTTCCAGTAAAGAATTTTCATTTAAATAACAGAAGAACTTTATGCTTATATCAAAAGCTTTAAATGCATAATAAATGGATGCATGTATGTTTTTGTTGCTACTATATGCATAAAGCAAAGTATTTAAGTATTCCACTGTTTTTTTTAAAATTTGTCATTGCAAATACTTTTTAAATGAATTAAGGAAATTAATTATAAGTTATATTCTCTTAGATTAACTTATAACAACTAAGCTATTTTATACTTATTAAGAAATTTCTTGCAAAAATCATCTTTTAATATTATTATTGATTTTAAGGATATTTTTTAATTCTACGTATAGTTTCTCTTACTTTGAAATTCAAAATTAAAGTATAAACTCAAGCAATATATTTCTCTCGGCCAAAATAAAATATTAAAATTTAATTTTAAAAACTTTTTAAATGATACATTTTAGGTTATATAGTATTAAATGATAATATTCACAATACCATTTTGTACAATTTGTAAGTAATGTGTAATGGTATTTTAATATTAATAAAAATAAATGCATCACACACACAATTATATAAATACGATTTGCAAGTTTCCATTTTTAATCTGTATTTTAATGCGTTTTCTTCTATTTACATATTTTTCATGGTGTTTTGTTGAATTTTGATTTTGTTATTGATTTTTTTCATATTTTAAGTGTTTTTTTTTTCTTCTTTTTTTTTTTTAGAGTTTTTCCTATATATATATATAATTCTCATTTTAAACCTGAATGGCGACACGATAGTAGGGCAAACTAATTTTAGAAAACATAAGATAATTTAGAAAATAGATAACATGAAAGTTATTTAATTCGAATAAAAGGAAATAATATTAGAAAGAAAAATTAATGTCTTAGAATTTTTGCAATTGACTTAAATATTATTTAAGCGATATGTGACTCAGTATTTATGACAGATATAAGGAAGAAAGTTGGATGTAGGCGATAAAACTGAATTACTGAAATGTTAATCGTTTTTTTAATATTTGTATTGAATAATTTTTTTTAATTCCAATTTTTTTTTTATCCTAAAGCATTTTGTTTGTCTTACTTTGAAAAGATCTGTACTATGCAAAAAAGAAAAAAAAAGGTTTTATAAAAAAATTTTTTAAATAATTAATATTTATTTATAATATATTGAAGGCAATTTTTATCTATTCTATCTGTTTTTATCATTATCGTTGTCTTTTATGCGTTATAAATAGCGGAAATGTGTACTCATGCATAAAATCATGATTCTTCTTTTTTGTATGTTTACTTAAGCCCCCGTCTACCCAAACCGAAACTGCAAAACAAAAAAGTTTACTGTACTGGAAGGGAGGGTTGGGCGCGTTTAAAAGAACGGGGGGAGGGGGAGGAGTCATATGATATTTGCGTAATGAAAAGTAATTTTTTTCATAAATGAGAAATTGCATGCTTCCTTTTGTCTGATTTTCATTACCTTTTTTAAATTTTAAATTAAATAATTCTTTTATTTTTTCGACCTTTCTATATTTCTGGTATAATTTCCTTTTTTCATAACTCTTTCCGACAAATGTTATGATGATACTCGTAGAAAGCTCAACGACGAGTGAGTGAACAATTCTTAAAAATACCGATGTCTTAAATTTGTCTTAAAATAAATGAAGATATTTTTTAAAAAAATCCATGCATTAACATAACTATCAGTTATTCCTTCAAGAGGTTTTAAATTTCTTGTTAAAATGTGTGGCATTTTCTTATGGTTCTTCTCTCTTTATTCATGGGTTGTTGTAGTTATTTTAAATGTTGAAATGTATTGTCCCCCATCCCTATTTTTTTAAAATCTTGGCATAGAAGCTGTAACCTTTGTTAAAGATAGGGAACATATTATACTGTTCGATCGATACTGTTATATCAGGTTTCGATAGACTAACTAGTCATGAAGGTAATATCTCTATCAATACCATTTAAATAAGGCTCTAGACATTATCGATTGAGTTACTGATGTTCTGAGATTAATATTAAATTCAAAAAACACTTTCTGTGAGATATACGTCTTTTAAATTAAAAATGTGCGTTACCTTACAAAAGCTGAAATTGTGTTGAACGTATTTAAATAATGCGGAACAATTTATTATTATTTCAAAGTTTAGTCGCAGCTAGCATTTGTGTCCGTCAAAAGTGGAAATTAAAAACTAATTTATCTTTTATTATTATTAGAGATATCTTATCTATTATTACGTTTGAATTTAAGTGTGCCAAACGTCTGAACTAGTATTCAATGGAGTCAAAATCAAAATAAAACAATCAGGCCTAATTTTTTAATGCAGTCAAATAACTGTAATTTATATACTATTTAGAAAAGCACAATATTCTGTAAATAATAATCAAACGATTTATTCTTTACACAATCTGAAATCAATTCATTCAAAATGTCATAAGCTTTTTCATTTCTGACATTTTCTTTAATTTATAGATGCTATCTTTGTTTATATCCTTCTTTTTCAAGTTCGGGTTTACAATCTCTTTCTCAAGAAACTACGAAGTTTTTCTATAATAATTTAACCATTTCCTTTTCACATTGACTTTGCGAGTGTCCTTTAACGTTCAAGTTTATGCGATAAGGAAATTGCTTGTTTGAGACATCTTGCAAAATGTGTAGAAGTACGCATAACAATGAGCTTGGAAAGCTACAGTCGTAAGACTTCTACAGACGTGACCGGTCTGTTAACGTAATTGTGAGCCAACGAACAACTCCCACGGACGATTCGCAGACAATTCGAATACCGACCCACGATCTCCTTTTTTGCTTATTTGGGCCGGAAACCTATTGAGCCTACAAACCGAACACCTAACTCGCCATCGCGGAACCTGATTTCTAGGTTGATCCATATTTATTTTTTACTTGTTTGTTACTGAATTTTTTTCCCCTTCTGAATTGCGTAATAGACAAAGGACATAATTTGGCTCAGTTTTACCAGAATTCTGTCGAAGTTTAATGTGGGTGATTGCCTCAGGTACAAAAACAATGACAAAAAAAATTTAGTATTCATATTTTATTTATCTCACATTTACTGATGTTAGAAATCTGAAGCATATATTTTTGGACAGAGTAACTTTGGAAACAGTTAGCAATTTTGAAAAAAAAAAAAAAAAACTATTTAGCTTGATGTTCTGTGATTTTCTTAAAATAAAAAGATGAAAAAAATTCTTGCAACTCCGAAGTTACATGTATAACCTTTCAAATGTGAATCAGTTCTATATATTGTCCTTCATAAGGACAGAATGAATTTGTTCAATTATTTTTGATTAAGAAATTTTTATTAAATACTTCCAGTTTTTGAAATTTTTAAACAATTTATTAGAACACAACTGAAGTGCAAAGCAAAAATAAGTCCAAATATCTGCTGATAGTTCTGTAAGTTTGTTCCAAATTAAGCATTCTAAAATTTTATTTCATCACAATATTCCAATATTTATTGTAGATAAATTACTTGTACATTTTTGCCTATAAAAAAAGAAAAAACGATAATTTCTTTGTTTTCGATATTTTCATTAAATTGTTAATCAACTAGTTATCAAAGCTATAAACATTTCGTTTTGATTGTAAAATTTATGGAATTATTTTTTGGTATTAATACTGACAAAAACTAAATTATACTCAAACTGCGATTTTTTTTAAAATTAAAATTCGATTGCATTGATTACTAGGGTGTAATTCAAATCATTAGTAATACCGAAAACTTCAGAATAAATTTTAATAAAAAGGATCTGAGTGAAAGAGAGAGAAATTTGACAAGAGAACAGGAAATAGAACCTAAAAGAACATTTAAAAAAAAAAAAAAAGAACGTGTTGTCCGAAAGGAAATAATTTCTTTAAATTACTAATTCTACTCACAACTTCAGCGAAATTACTCTACAGCAGATCATCTGGATATAAAGATTGAAGAATTTGCTGAAGGTTATGAAGCGTAAAAATAAATGTTTAGTTATTCAAAAAACATCAGACAAAATCCATAATAATACGCACTACGAATTTTTAATGCAGTACGCTGAAATGTTTTTTTCATAAGACGTATATAATGGTCTTAAATCTTTACGTTTTTATAAATATGTACTTTTCAAAACCCCTTCTAAACTCTAGTCTCGTATATGTAAATGAATATGCACAGATTTACTGCTTGGAATTTTGTTACTTTATTGCCATATCAATATCATAAAATTAAGTAGACAATTTTTAAAATTATAATGAAAAATAATTTTTAAAAAAAAGCTAAAGTTTCCACCTTTTTTATGGTCTTTGTTTTCACATTCTGGATTTTTTTTCTCTGGGTTACCCCCCCCCCCTCTCCCATTCTTTAAAAAGAGCTTCCTTATAGTTATTGTTAAACATTATTTGTTTTAATAATTTCTAAAGCCGTCTTTATTCTGCCAAATCCAATTTTCTATTGTTCATTGTCGTTACTTATTTTGCGGAAATCCCTTATTCTTCGATAATCAAATCCCTTTTAGTGCTTTAACCGCGTTTCTTTCTTCTTTTAACTTCCTCGTGTAATTTAACAATACATTTCGTTTTCTTTCAGAGCTGACAATGCCCCTTAATTTCTTTCGGTAAAATAATAGCTTAGGTGCATTAAAAAATAAATTTGATTTTCGGAGTTCTGAACGGCGGAATATTATTTCTTTTCTTAGTTTAATTTTTTATTACAAATTTAGAGTTTACTGAAGTTTTTTTACAAGTTCTGATTATTTTCGAACGATTTTTAATGTATATAAAGAAAGCAATAATAACCGTCAAAATGGTTTTAATTTTTTCCTGTTTTACTCCTATATATATTTTTAAAAATGTATTAACAAATTTTGTCAAGAAATTTATTTGCTAACAAATAACCTTATAAGAATTTATCTAGTGTTCCAAAAATCATTTATGTTTTAGTTTATTTAAAAGCGTTTATTGTTTACTTTTTGCACATGCAGGCAGTAGTTACCAACTTCATAAAATAAATTATTCGAAATGCTTATTTGATACATACCAGTTATGTTATAATTAAAACAATTTTTCTTCTTTGTTTGTGAATTTCTTTGTGGTAGATTTGTTCTAAAAAACGAAATCTAATAATTATTTTTCAAATTCTATTCATAAAAGAATCAAGAATAAAAAATACAAAATTGATAATGATTGCTTAAATTGAATCAAAATAAATTAATATTTAATGAAAATTTATGTGAAAATTGTTCTTTTAACAATTTTAATAATTTAGGACGAGATGAATAAATAACCTGAAATTCTTTTTTCGAAATTATCGTCTGGTTTGAATCACAGTGATCAATTTAAGTTCAGGAACTCAATATCAGTGATCCCCAACCCCCGGGCCGTTGACCGGTACCAGTTCGCGTATAAAATGGTACCGGGCCGCCCAAAGAACATTATATTATTTTATTTTTGTTTAATGGGCTGTAGTTTTCTCTGATTTGTGTGAAGTTCCATGGAAAACTCTCTTTAGATTCCGAGTTAAATCCCTTGATATTCATTTATTGGTGTAACTGTATTTAATTCTGGTTGCATATTTAAATACAATTAAATGAAAATTATTAAATAAAAGCAATTTAAAATATAAACAATCAACGTGCTCTCCCCCCCCTATTCCCGTCGGTGGGCCGTGGAAAATTATCAAACGTTGACCGGTCCCGGCGATAAAAAGGTTGAGAAGTACTGCTGCTCTATATGAGAGACATATTTTTTCGAAGCATAAGCAAAACTCACATTGACTTTTGAAGCATTTAGAAGTGTAACACATTCGATGTTCTTATTTCTTTTATGTACAACCTGTTGACAATGCTCGCACGGTCACTCTGATGAACACGCTACGAAGGTTTAATGGTTTGTTGTGCTTTTAACAGTTTCTGTGTGTTATTATCACAATGTTTTCTGTGGAACTTTTCGCACTGTTATTATAATGACACGCAAAACTGTCAAACACGCAAAAACGTAGTTTTATTTATTTATTTGTTTATTTTTTTTACCAAAAGGATAACCTCAATATGAAAGGGAATTAAATTTACTACCAATGTATAATCTATTCTTTCATCCAATGTTGTTATTTGTTAAATCATTAAAAAAAAGTACACAGTAAATGTGCAGGAAAACGATTTCGAAATAGGAACAAAGACCAATAAGAGTTTACTAAGAATTTATTTAAATTCAGGTTACTTGTTATTATCAGTGCACTAAGGTAATTGAAATAAACAAATTTTATCAGTAATTTAGAGATTTTTGCTTTGTAAAAAATTTGTTTCTGTGCTTACTTGAACTTGTATCATATTTATATGATTAATATTTATACAAAACAGTTGCAAGTAAACTTCAATTATTTCATAAAAGAGATTAAATAAACCAATTAAAATTAGCGAAATAATTAAAATAAAAGATATTTTATGAAATTTAAAACAGTTTAAAAATAAGTATCTCTGTGTGTGTGTGAAGAAAATTATTTTAAAGTTATTTAAGTGTCTAATTTGATTTTACTGATCTTACTTGAGCAACATTTCACGATGAATAATATACAACTAAATGTATATTTTTGGTATAAAGATGAATATATTGTATCATTATTGAAAGGTTACTAATGGTTTTGGCTAATGTAAGCAATTTATTACAATATTAGCATCCATGCTGGTACACTTGAATGGCTTGTATATAAAATCATAAGAAAAAAAAAATTCTTTTATTAAAAGTGTAAATATGCATTATGCAAACTAAAATCCATCTATATCCTGTGCAATAAAATGTTGTCTTTTTTGAGATAGTTATGTTTAGTACTTAAATAATACTAAAGTACAGAATAGTAAGAAATATAATTTTTTTTATATTGAAAATTATTTTTTACTCTGTTGTTCACCGATGAAAAGTGTCATTATTGATAAATTAATTACTTTACATATAAATGAATTAAAAGCGATTATTAGGTCATCAATGTGTTTCTCATCTCTCGTTTTTGTTTTGTTTTGTATATATCACATGTTCTAAATATTAGAAAACTACGAATTTAGAATACTTAATATACATACCCTTGTAGAAAATATGTCTTAAATTAATTTCTTTACACATTTTGCCTGAAAATTCGTTGATAGTCTTCTGGAATTAAAAACGGAGAGAAAAAAAACGCGATGCCATTTTTGAGAGATAAATTTTTAATAAAATTTAAAAGATACGTTTTTTTTTCGTCTAAATATGATTTTCTTAACTTTCGCTTTTACATATTCTGCTTTTTGCACTTGTTTTAAATTTGTGTATGTTCCCATTTCACTAAATCATTTATCTTATCATTTATCATGCTTTTCCTGACATAATCTTTACTACAGTTAAAGACAGGGAGAAAAAAAAAACTCACCCAACGACCAAGACTTAAATTAACCCAGTTTGGTTATTTCGCCGAACATTTTTTTTTTATTACTATTTCTAAATACTCGGATTCGGAACCGGTTGTATTCCAAAACCATTCCATGAACTGATTCAATATTATCTAGTGACAGCCTTGAGTGAAAAATATTTAGGATTCCTGCCTCGTTCTCTTATGTAAAAACAGTAATTTTCAAACCAAATTCTATATCATACTAAAGGTAGAACCTTACTACTTTCTTGTAAAAATGAACAGATTGAGACTCTTAAGAATATAAGAATTCACACACAGAATGGGAAAAGTCGAAAAGATTATAATCAACTTTTGACAATAAAAAAAGACAAACAATGCTTTGATATTCCCTATAAATATATGCGTAGACTAAATCACAAAATATTGAGATTGCAATCTAATTTGGAAACGACTTGCTATTTCTGCTTCTGAATGCATTAGGGAAATAACATTGTGTATTTACTATTCTGATTAAAGTTGGTAAATTTTTACCTGAATATTAGTAAAAGAAAGAGTTAAATGAATGTATATAATGTATTTATATATATCATTGAGCAATTTAGAAAATATTTTTTGATCAGTCATTTATTGAAAGCAGCAACTCGTTTCCTTTTGATACAAAATGTTACATTCAGTTACGATCGTGAAGTTTTTCTAACCTTAATAATATTATTTAGGAGTAAGTTTTGCTCAATTAAAGCAAAATTTCTCGATTTAATGACATAAGATAAAGGTAAATTTTATGTTGATATTAATATAAAACCTGTCTTGATATCTAATTTGCTTATTTCAGCAATCATATTTTTTTACTTCACAAATAATTATTAATATTTATGCTTGATTTGTCTTATTTCGAATGAAATATTTTGATATTGTGTTTCATTTAACTAACTTTTACTCGTATTTTTATAAGTTTATATGTCTAAATTCGGTTGTTTTTTACCACTTTTGTTTCAGCTAACATTGTTCTTCGTCTTTTTAGCAATGAAACTTTGATTAATTTATAGAAAGATGTTGAATTAATGGTTACCTTAATGGAAATAGCTGAAAAAATAACTTTCTTTATGTTGATCCCAACAAAACGAAAAAAAAAAAAAATAGAATTTCCATCATGTGTGTAAGGAACTCTAATTATCAGAAAATTTGCATCACTTTTTACGAAACGAATATTGCTTTATGCTTATTGTATGCTTTTATATCCCAATTGCTTAATTTGCACTATTAAATATTTAACTGAATTCAGGATGTCAAAAAATATTATTTTTATGTTTTAAAACACTTTTATTTTAGTAATTACATTTTAGAACATAAAAATTGTAACAATTAAGCGTAATTAATATTATTTTTAAAAATGCATTTGACAAAATATCTAGATACAGGAACGAATACAAAAACGTTATTTTTTAAATGCCTTTTTGAAAACCTCATTAATATATGTGTGTGTTATTGTTTTAAACTCAAATTATATTTCATACATTTTCTCCGAGGGAGTTTTATTTACATATTTTTGCTTAAGAATTATTAGAGCTCTTGTTGCATATAAAATTTAAATAACATCAATAAAACAAGTACCTATTTTTAAAAAAATATAAATATACTAGATGAGAAGAATAGATTGAATAAACGAATTTTTTGCCTTTGCATTACATTTTACAATTTTGCTTTTGCTTTATATCTTGTAAATTTCTAGACGTGTTGCAATTTTACTACAAAAACAGTTTCAATTTCATCATTATATTCTTATTCAGTTTTATTCAATCTTGTTTATTCCTACTGTAATCTTAATTTTCGCTGCATTCAAAATTTTAGCATATCATAAGACTTTTTTTATTTGCATTAAAATCTATTTTTCAATTTCTACTATTAGCTCACACTCTCTATATATTTATTTATTTATTTATCTTGGTGGAATTTTCAATAA
Organism: Trichonephila inaurata madagascariensis; assembly: GCA_019973955.1. Taxonomy (NCBI): domain Eukaryota; kingdom Metazoa; phylum Arthropoda; class Arachnida; order Araneae; family Nephilidae; genus Trichonephila; species Trichonephila inaurata. The sequence goes on along the minus strand of BMAV01026046.1, from coordinate 118,907 downwards.
TTAATAAAATACATTTTAAAGCGCTCAATTCAGCTGAAATTTTATATAGATGATTATTTTGGATGACAAAACAATAATTTAATTATAATTAATGAAAATTAATCGATTAAATTTAATTATTTAAAGAATTACAAGTACAGCCACGTTGGCATCATTTTGGCGACTTAGCGACCCTTTTGGCGACTTGTGTCAAAACTTGAAAAGGTTTTTTTTTCTCACGATTTTAAGCATTCAGTTGAACTGAAATTTTATATACACGATCATTTTGGATTACAATACGATACTTTAATGATAATTAATAAAAATTAATTACCACTTAATGTTGTGATTCTGTCATGTTACATACATATTACATTCATTATCATACATATTTATATTAATTGTAACTATTTAACAAAAAGTAGCTAAAATAAAATTTTTCTTTGTTGATCTAAGTAGAAATTGACTTGAAAATTTTTTTTATATTACTAGTTTGCATTAAAATCTATTTTATTATCTTTTTATGTTCATATTACCGCTTTCTAGTTCTAGTTAGTTTTCTTTAACCCTTATTTTGACTTCTAAAACTGGTTAAATAATGATAGTAAAAAATAGAAAATTTTTTAAAGATATCGAATCGCGAAAATTTTTTAATCAGACCTTATTTTAAAATGTAGATAAACCACAAGAAGAAGGGACATTATTATTACTACAAATTACCAGTTTAAAAACCTTTCCTCGCGTGATCTAAACTGAGGCAGATAACTAAATGTTATTAAAACTAAATTGTATTTTCAGTAATATATCACCAGTAATATCCACTGATCGTTATTTCTGTTTCTTAAGAGACACACCTTGATTCGTGAAAAGCAACTCCACTCCAGGCGTTTATATTGTTTCGAAATTAGAACAGTCACCTTGAAAACACCTTGGATTAATTTATAGCGAAGTATTTACTTATATTTTTAATGTTTTATGAAATACCAAAATGCGCATTGGAGATATGTTAACAGCCTGGGAGGTTTCAATGTATTTTATTTTTTAATATTCATAATTGTAACGAACTTGTATTGAAGTTACGAAATAGGATAGTTGGTGTGATTGTTTCTGAATGTTTGGCGTTTAGTCTGAATGTTTTTTTCAAACATATACTGCCACAAATTATGAAGTATTTTGCGATAAAAAGTTATTGTTTTTAGCAAATTTGTTTTAGTATGAAAACTAAAAAATGAAAATCAGGATATTTTTATTTTTGTGTGTATAATTCGATACGAGTTAAAAATTGGATTAATTTTTTTTGTTGTTGTTTATCTTTTTCCAGTGTGATATTAAACATTTTTTGATAAATTAAAAGACAGTCATATTAGTTATATGGAGGTAATAATTTCGAAAATTGGTTTTTCATATTTCTGTTCCTAACGCATTTTTTCTTCCAATATTCTAATTTATTAGAAGGCATATAACCAGATATAATTTATTTCACTTTCACAACAAACAAATTCTTGCATGAATTTAATAATAAACTTAGAAAATGTATCAGATGACCGGCAGAAAATTAAAAGAAATATTTATTTATATATATTTTTAAAAAATCTTCAATTTTTTTTCGCTATATTTCTGTGGAATCATGGCTTCAAGTTCAAGAGCCACTAAAAATCCATCATAAAAAAGGAGCTGATGACATTAGATCTGTCAAGGCTGAACATCTTCACTTTGACATGATGTGGAAGTTTGGAGAGTAGTATGCCACAGCTCAGATGTCATCCTCGTCCCTTGACTGCTGTTCAAAATTACGAAGTCTGTCACCAGTAGCCCTCGAGTTGCTTCATAGAACGATTAAAATAAAAATCAGTCAGTCACCGATTTATGCTTTTGCACCATCAATATCGTTTAAAACAACAAGTTTGGTTTTTCTTGTAATAAAAGTGTCTCATATCAGCAAAAATATCTTATTATTAAATAAAACTGGAGGTAAAATCTGCTGGGGAAAAAAGAAAAAGAAAAGAAAGGAAGAAATCGATTAAAAATGAAAGCAATGTTTTCGACTCAGAAAATAATTTTTAAAAAAAAAGAAGGAAAAAAAAAAAAAAAAAATTTTTCACTTTATCTTAAACACGCGTTATTTCACAACTCAATTTTTTAAATTTCATTTTTCTTTTACCCCCTACCGATCTTTTCTTAATTTAAATTTGTTCTTGTTTCGTTTTACAGTTTGCTTTCTGGTTTATCGAATCTACCTTCTGAATATTTCACGACGTGACGTCAGCTTTATTTTGTAAACTTGATTCAGAAGGTATAACGCAAAAGAGGGTTCGATCTAACCACCATCATTTACTGTATATAAGAAGAAAAAACGTAATTTCTACGTCATAAAAGCAGCCAAACTCGATATGAGAATTATGAAAACATCAAAAATGGCTGCGTGACATCCGCAAAACCTGCGCGTGTAGCCAAGAGGCTTTGGTTATCCTGCGATTATGATAATACCCAGCGGTGGAATGCTTTTATTCTTTTTTTCTCCCCAACGCATGGGCCTAGAAAAACCTGTTGAGGTATTTCTACGTCGGGAAGAATTTGCTTTCATTCTCAAAATCCAGGAAGTTTAGGGAAAAGCAGTCTGACAACATCTGCTTAGCCGCGTCTTCAGTGGTAGGTTATTCCTGAGGGCAATGATAGTTATTCTCACAACAAAAATACATACCTCTAAATGAAGGTTGGAGTGTTTATTAATAATAAAGGGGAAACAAAATATTATTTTGAAGAAATATTTAAAAAAAAAAGACTCAAACTCGAGATCTGGATGCAAACGATTTATTTTACTCATTTGCTGATGAGTAAAATAAATCGTTGATGTAAAAATGGAACAAATAAGAGACGAAAAAATAGAACAATTAACATATTTATTTCAAATAATTATCTGCTGTGTCGAATAATGTTAAAAATTATCATTAAACTGAGAAATCTTTAAACTAAAATGCAATAATTCGATTAAAAATGGAACAAAAAGCATTTATAACAAAACTACGTAATTCTTTTTTTTATGAAAAGTTTCAAAGATATCGAATGTTTTTTTTTTCCCCTTTTCGTTCTAGTATTGAATATCATATTTAATGACAATGTTATTTTTTTCATACATAACTTGCATAAAAAGAAGTTGTTGTGTGTAGAACAATTCTTCGTATATCATAAATTATGAAATAATAATGAAAATATAAATGAATAATAAATTATGAATAATAATTGTATTTTTCTGAGAATTGGTAAATCACGAAAACTATATAAATTTGATTTATCTGAAAAATTTTTGTGTGATTTTTTTTTTTTTTTTTTTTTTTTTTTTGATATCCTATAAAAAGTCAATATTCATATCTGAATTTTTAGTTTTCACGTTTAAAAAGCAATAGCTTATTAAAAACTACATTTGAAAATTGGGATGATTCTAAAACTAGTAGTGCAGTGCCGGTTTAAGCTTATTTCGTACCCTGGGCGTAGAAGATCTATGGGTCCCCTTCGTGCTGGCGGATCGAAATTTATTGCCAGAAAACCTAGTTAAGTCCAGTTTATCCGGGCCCTTTCGTGCCCATCCAGGTCCCTGGGCACTCGCCCCAAGCACCCAATGGATAAACCGGCACTGTAGTAGTATATAGTTTACCTTACAACTTCGTTAATTTCTTCCAGAATGAAGTAAAATTTTAATTTATAAATTGTAAAATGTGTGGTCAAATTGTTCATCCAAAAGAATTAGCAAACTTTAAAATTCAAACATAAATCTATTTAAACAAATAGTTATCTGGATAATAACCAATTAATTAAATACAATGACTTACGATATTTTTTACAAACGATTATCTTAAGTGCTGGAATGCCATTCGAGATCCTATTTCACAATTATTAAATTGTTTCTAAATTTATTGCTTCCATCTATGATTCAACTTTAAAAAAAAAACTTCGACTCCGAGGGAGAAGTTGTATACGCCAATTTTAATAATGTTACTTCGTGTAAAATAAAAAAGTTAAATATTTGAAAAGAAAAACAACAATGAGATAAACTGTTGAAAAATTCTGGCCGCATTTGAGATTCGTATTCCGTATAAATTTATTTCATCATCGAAGAACATTCAACCATCGAATAAGGAAAACAAATAAATAACGTCTTTTATTTGAGGATTACACAATTGGTATGCTTAATACGTATTTTTATGTGTATAAATAATTAAAGTTTGATAAAAGTGTCATCAATAAATAATACTATTAATATATTTTGAGCAACTAATAACTTTATATTCCTTACTTTTTTCAAATTAACGTAATAACTTCTATTCTTTATTCAAGTGTACTTCACTTCCTTTTTAATTATATACCTGAAATAACTTTCATAAAGAAAAAATGTATGCTTTGAGGCAAACAAAATTTGAATGCGCACAAAAAATAAATAAAATCTTCAAAAAATGCAAAGAAAGAAAAACTTGTCATGAGTATTTAAATTCATATATGGAAATCTGAATGTACTAACTCGATGACGTAATCTTTGAATAGAATCTATCGATCAAAAAGTTATTCAGAATGTGATCCTTCACAGATAAGCATTCGGAAGAGGATATAATCTCTATTCTAGAATATTTTCTCATTCTACTGGTCAAATCTTTGCACTACATTCACGTGACCTTTTGAACCTGTAGACAAAATTACATGTAACAAGAGGAAATCGATTGAGGAAAGTAATTGAGGATAAAAAAAAAGGCGAAGTGAATTTTTGTTTAGAATTCTACTTTGTCCTTTGCCATAAGAATGTTAAATGCAAAATGTTAAGAATAGAATTTTTTTATCTCATTCTGTGCTGGAATAGTATATAAATATTACTATTGATTCTCCAAAATATACTTTTAAAGTAACTAATCATCATTGTTATTACTTTTGTGGTGTAATTTTCCTGAGAGAAGTGCTTTGATCGGAAAATTTATATTAGTTTTATAGTAAAATAATGGAATGTATCTCGCCAATATTTCAAATATTTAAGTGGTTAATTATTGCTAATAATCAATGATTAACTGCTTAAATATTTGAGCCATAAACAATATAAATATAAAAGGTTTATTTATCCTTGATACTCTACTGAAGTAAGTTTTTGTAAAAGGTGACTATTTTCGAAACCGTGATTTAGAAAAACCGTATAAATATGAACAATTTTCTTTATATTTAGTGCCATTTGAATTAGAATATAAATGTGTTAAGTTTATTTAAGAATATTATTACTGGAAAAAACTATTTGAATGAAATTTTTTGGCAAAAAAAATGAAAAAAGAATGACTTATTTTCAAAATGTCATCTTTTTACGAAAAATCCATCTAAAATAATAATATTTTGTTTATATATAGATAGGACTTCTATACAGTCGCTGAACGAGGCATTAAGAAAAATTCACATAATTTTCAAAATTACGATCAAATGAAATAATATAAAATGTGTTTTTTGTTAAAACTACTCTACTTTGACGTATTAAAATATGAATAAATCCACTTCTAAACTATTTATCTCAAAAACCCTTGTTCAGGCTCTCTAAAGAAGCCTTAATTTTATATATATATATATATAGGTAATATATTATTATTATTGTTATATAGCCTTTTTATTCAAAGGAGAATGATTTGAATATGTATGTTACTTTTTCTTCATTTTTTTTTGTCAACAAATCGCATTGAAATGATATTTTTATTGTAATAATATTCGTAAAACAATTTTATGCGTATATTTTATCTCAAATGACACTAAATATAAAAAAAATGTCCATTTATACGCTTTTTCAAAATCACGCTCTCTTTGAAGGCTCTTAACCATAAGGTTAAAAATAGTGTTTTTACTAACTATAATATTACATATTGCTCAGACATACAAATAAACATACAAAGGCAATGTACACAGAAATATTACGAGGATTGTTACTTTATAGTAAATATCCTTGCAATCGTTCTTGACCCACTTGTCTTCGAACGTTAATGAATAATTGCGAAATAAGCATTGAAAGGGAATCCTCTCTTTTCTAGTTATTAATTTACCGTTTACAAATCAGTGGAATTTCATCCTTGCAGTTTCGGTTGTAGCTAAAGACTTTTATTTATTTTTTTTTTCTAGTTCACGTAATATGAAATATGGCTCGCAGAGGTCTCACATGACATGCTCTGAAACAATGGAATCCAAAAGAACCTTTCACAAGTGGCGATTTCTTTTTTATCTGCTCTTTCCGAGAGCAATGATTCGAACCAAACTCTTTATATTCTCTGTTTCGAAAAATTCAATTTCGCAATTTTGACGTGACTCATGTGAACTATCAATGGCGTGTCCTTTTGCGAATAGTTCACCCTTTAAATCGTGGCCTTTGTCCATCTGCTTCTACAAGGTCAGAATAATCAGTGTTAGGCATAAAACAATAGCTTGTACAAACGAGCACGTGAAAAACTAAGCTCCTTGGTAGAGTTATTTGTTTTCTTTTGCTGTATTTCCTGTAAACGTATACTATTCTTTCTGAAATCGAAGAAGAAAGGTTGTTTATATTTTCTTAATTTACTATTTTTATTCAAAATTTCCAATATATTGCTGAGAATTGTCTCGGCTTTTGACTGACTGTATTTTTTCTTAAAGTGCGACAACAAAGAACCGAATTTACGACGAAACATTTTCATGTTTAGCATAATTTTGCTAAGCATTCATTGAAAAAAAAATATATACTTTGAATAGGATTTGGTTACTAAAAATAACTTGGAAAATTTATTTTTTCTCGTACTTTTTTCTTAAGAGTATGTCATATAGCAGGGGTGGCGAACCTTTACGGATCAACGTGCCATTTTTTCCAAACAAATGTTTAATGAGGTATAGACGTGCCTTCAAATAGTTTTGATCTATGATTATTGGGAAAAAAATAAAACTAAATTCTAACATCTCAAAACTCTTTATTTACTACGAAAAAATACATTTTGCACTGTATATTAGTAAATGTTTAAGTAACATTAGCGTGACTTCTGTTGTTGCAGATTAGATGACAAATAACCTATATTAGGATTGTAAGATGTTACTTTTTGAAGAATGCATGCTGAATTGTAGTCATCTGCTAAAAGGTTTCTATAAGAAAGTCTTTAATGTTATTCACCTCTGACAATAATGACTCACAAGCATAAATAGATGAAAATGTGGTTAAAACGGCATAGGCCAGCTTCTTCAAATAGTTAAATGCGTCTGGAATCAAATCGCCGCCACCCCGCGACCGATCACTCGCGTTTGTTCGTAATACTTCATTGTGAACTTAGTTATTTTGAACGATGGAATGCCCAAAATATTGTGCCGCGTGCCTTCAGTGGCACGCGTGCCATTGGTTCGCCATTCCTGCTATATAGTATATATATTTTAAAGTAGTCAGAGATATTATTTGAGCTATATATTTATTGTAACTGTAGTTAACACACAGAGGACTGAGGAAAGGGTACTAAAATGATATATCACTGAATATTCTTGTTAAAATTCGTTTAAGCAGAAATCATACGAACATTATGTTAAGCCATTGTTAAATATAAAAAGAAAATATATGTAGGTGTTGTTAAATGTCAAAGAACTAAAAAGAATGTTATGGGATATAGTTTCAATGTGTTATCAATAAAAGAATGAGGTAATTTTCTCCCCAAAAGGGGTACTCAAATGTAATTATTTTTGCCACATGAAACTGGTAAAGTTTCATTTACCATCTTTAGAATTAATAGGAACAGTTATTTAATGCGAGATAATCAGTTTCAAATGTTACCTTTTTTTTTTATTTTGTGAATATTATTCACTGAATTCGTATAAAATCAATTAGATTATTAATACAGACTTTCATTTCGTGGGCTTATGAAGCTATTTATATCTAATGTTCTTTTTAAGCATCAGTTTCTTGTTTAATTCCTGCAATTTACAATGCTAAAGGTTCGAAGTTTACTAATTTTTTAAAAAAATTTTAAGACATATAAGGATAACAATAATAAAAACTTCTATTTTTTTTTATATAAAAATGAAAAATGATAGGCGTAAATATTATTTATTAAAGTAAAATAAAATGAGCTTTAGGAGAATTTTAGTTAATTTAATGACCCTGGCTGATTCAATTAAAATTATGAGAAAACTGAATTCTCTTAGAAAGCAAACAATATATATTGCACTTATATTATGTCAAAAATTCAAATGTAAAAGAAACTGTCATACAATTTAACATTTTTACATAACATGAAAAACTAATAAAGATACTTGTATTATTTTTTGGATTTTTAAGGGTCGATTTAAGATTTAAGTAACATAAAACGCCTGAGACATGAGAGCTTATGGAATACATTTTATATATATATATATATTATGCTGATATTATTTCTTAGCTCTATGATATCCTTTACTAATTTTCCATTTTCGAGAATTTCTATTTTAATTCATGAAAATTAAGATTTAATTTCATTGTCTAACAGTGGTGTAGCTAGTCTTGAGTAGGCCCTGTATCAAAATTCTTTGGGGGCCCTTTTTTTTGGAAATGGGAGCTCTGTTAATGGCACTGTTGATTGTGCATTTTATGATTTTTGCTTATACATTTTGGGGCCTCTGTAGCTCGGGGGCCCCGTATCATTGATACGGCAGTACTACTCCCCTGTTGTCTAATCTAAATTATTCTATTAAAATATTCTTTGTTTTCTTGCAAACTGTATTGGTAGTAATCATTGTTTTTTGGTAACCAAGAAAATTGTTTTCCTATTTTAACCTTTCTAAAATAAAGTTAAAGTTTCTTATTTTCCTGTTTGCGCTTCGTTATTCCTTATTTTTATCGCTCCCTTTAGCGGAATTCTAACATTCTTGGTAATTTTCAATAAAATAGTTTTGGATAAATGATGAAAGGAATCTTTCGCCAATTTTTCAAAGGTTACTTTATTATTTAAAATACATGTAAAGAGCTTTCTTTGAATGAATTGATGCCGAGAGAGAATAGAAAAGTTAAGTGGACTTTAGTTCTGCAACATACCATTTCTTATGTACATTAAGAATAATATCTTACAAATGAAATTCTTTTTAGTCGTGTGCATTTTAAACAAATTCCTTAAAAATTTTATTCAATTTCTATATTTATGTAGTTGGCAGTTTCTTAGATCTAGAACCAACTCAGTAGGATAAACGGTGTAAGTACAGCTTTAAAAAACAGTAATACACTTTATTTTAAAAAATCCAAACACGTTGAAAATGACCAAATTCGGTCAAGACAGATATTTTTGTTTTTAATGTTATTGAATAGAGATATCTTTCGGCGTCACAAAACATACTTTGTTTTGTTTCTACGCTGCCTAGAGGCCAAGTTATAGTAAATTTTTTAATGTTAGAAAAACCGGAAGTGGATCTTTGATCTACCAGAAGTGGGCATTTAAATTGTTCAAAATCTATCATGGCGAGACCGATAACTCAAAATGTTACAACTGTATTTTTATAAAACTTTTTGAACCAGATATATATATTATTTTCTAGAGGATGTACTAAAATATTTCTTATTGTGTGAATACTTTTTGAGTTATGGCTTGTTATTTAAATAACGGTCTCAAAGAATGCGATTTTTCTTAAAATGTTTATTCAGTCAGCTCTAAAATTTTGAAATTTTAATAAATCATTAAAATTTTAGTACATTTTCTAGATAAATGCATCTAATTTGTTTTAGCAATACTTTTACTGATATAAGTTTATTACTTTTTTCTCTCATTGATTTGAAGTTTTTCAAAAATATTGCTAAAATTTCACTTATAATTGTGATTTTTGTAAAATTTAGGTAATTTATTTTAAAAATTATTGCTTAAATATTAGTATTTATTGGTAATGAGTCCTAAAAAGTATTTATAATGTCGAAATCTGCTAATCTGTTAAAAAGTATTCTGAACGTGCTCGGATACCTTTTTGAAAACTCTGTTTATTTAAAATCAAGCTTTCTAATTTGACATTAAAATTTTTTCTTCGACACCTTAAATACCTTTCTGTTTAAAATTTAAAATAGTTCCATTTAAGGAACACGAAAAAAAAAAATCTATGTTGGTTATTTTATTGCTGACATTTATAAATTAAAAATAATGTGTCTCACTGTTTCTGTTTTTTTATTTTATTATTATTATTATTTTTATTTCGTTTTTCACTAATACATTTTTTTTAAGAAACTCTATTTTCTCACATGGTTTTGTTAGTTGTTTCCAATGAATGGTAAACCCTTTAAATATATTTTGCATTAATGTTTTTCTTCCATTTTTAAAAATTAATTAGAATATATATCGATTTGAAGCTACTTTAACGGTGTGTACTTATAAACAATGATATAAAATAACCCGATGCATTAATGTCAGCTTCATCAGTCCTGAATAAAAAAAATAAAGATAGCGAAGACAATAGCATCGTTAGTCAATAATTATAGCTCGTTCTGAATGCACTTTAGGGTTCGAATGTTGTCACAACGTGCAGCGTATACAAAATGCTTCACGATTTGAAACCCGTCTTTCGTGTAGCATTTAGTAAATTCTGATATTTTCCTTAATAAAAACCTTTGTTAAGATGTTAACAACATCGTGCGTTGTCGTGTCCTGACTTTCGCTTTCTAAGGGTTACATAAACATCTAAAAAGAACGGGGCAATTAAAACTGTTGATAAGATAATATTCCCACGTCGTTGTCGCTCAATTGTGTACTTTAATTAAAATTTTCCGCTTTAATGCGTATTTGGATTGCTTTCACAGGTGCTTATCTTTGCCCACATTGCTGGATTATTTTTCATTGAGCAGAAACAAGTTTAAGGATGAAAATAAACTGCTTCCATCTAAGAACTTTGGACGTCTTTTGTTGGTATAACAATATGTCTAATTTTATAAACGTGCGCACACTTCTGTGACCATAGGCTATTATGTAGACTGTGTTAGTATCAGACACTTTCTACTGCAACGCTTCAGTGTTTTTTTTTTTTTTTTTTTTTCTTTTCATTTTTTTTTATTCTCATTCCCCAGTATGCTATATAGCTCTATTTATGAAAGCCTTTTTAGGGGAAAATGTTTCCTAAAATACAACCAGTTGTAAATGGGTGAAAATTCAGATTGAAATTTCTAATTAAAATTTAAAATAGCTCCATTTAAACAACAACAAAAAATCTTTGTTGGTTATTTTATTGCTGATACTTATAAATTAAAAACAATATGTCTCACATTTTTCAATTTCTTCTATTAGTTCACACTCTCCCTATATCTTGTTCAAATTTTCAATCGTTGATAAAATTCTTTTTATTCATCCACTCAAGTTCAAATACATTTTTTTAAACTTGCAGGGGATGATGTTAATACAGTTTTCAAATATTAATTCATTAATTAAATTTCTATCAATTAATTTTAGTTTAATGTGGGTGAAAAAATTTCTCTTATATATATAATATATTTAGCAGGATATAAATTTAGGAATAAATATCGTCAGTGGCGAAGCGTGATCGCTGGAAAAAAAAATTCTTTTTCTGATTCTTTTTTCATTCTGGGCTCTAGTCTGAGTCAAGGAGGGAACAAAATGGAATATGAAACATTTGAAAGAAAAATTGAAAAATTTTGCAACTTAATATTGTGATTCTGTTATATGTTTTTACATTTTTACATTAATTGTAATTATTTAATAAAAAGTAACTAAAATAAAAAATTTTGTTCGTTGACCTAAATAGGAAAATCGACGTTAAAATTTTTTTTATAATACTTATTTTTTAAGCAAATAACTTAATCTGCTATTAAAAAATATTTGCTTGATATTCTAATATTAGAATGTTTTCATTTTCGAAATGAACTATAACTAAGGCGATTGTTAATGAATAGCATATAAATGTGATAAACATATGTAATCTGACAGTAATTCTTTTAGATTCAAAATTATTAAAAAATAGATGGTTATAATTCCTAAAATATAATATATTTTAAATAAAAAAAAAACTATTTGAAGTGTAATTGAAGATGAAACACAGACGTCAAGAGGCTAGTCACTAGTTGTAAAAGAATACTATATAGGTTTTTGTTTATTTCTGAATGCTTCTTAGTTTAAAAATCAACAAAATATTCTAATTTTTTACTTTAAAATTTTCCCATGATTGATATATTAGCTTAGTGCATAGGAAATAACAGATTTTCTTTACATCTGAGCTTTTTGTCTCACTGTTTACGCTATGCTTTTGTTTTTGGCATGACCTCATTTTACTAGATTACATTTACTAACCTCCATTACTAGAGTGACATCCACTGGTGTAGCTAGTCTCGAATGGGCCCTAAATCTGAATTCCGCGGGGGCCCTCTTTTTGGGCCCCTTAACCTTTTATGATCGTTTACTTGCATATTTTGGGGCTCCGTATCATTGATATGGTTGATAAGGCAATAGCTATGCCCCTGGTTACATGTCAACAAAGAAAATTTTCTCAAAAATGTCTCAATTTTGAAATTTGTTTTAAATTTCCTAGAGATATGAATTCAATTGATATTCATTTAATTTTTATATGAGTATAAATTTGGTAATAATGCTGAAGAAGCTGCACGCAGTATATACCAGGCATTTGAGGAGTATAACTGTTAACCATCAAAAAGTTCAGCGTTGATCTGAAAAATTTAGGTGGAATAATTTTTCGCCGCAAAATGAACTGCGTGGAAGACTGAAAACATCTGCGAAAAATAATGCTTTGAAGACATTGGTAAAAGCGAATCCAACTGTATCTATTAGACTGCCGGTACATGAATGAAATGCGTGAAAAATTGAAAATTATACGCCCAATACTTCTCCACGGCCACGCTCGGCTGCATACGTCGCACAAAACAATTGCGAAATTAAATGAAAAAAAAATGAAATTTTACAACACCCAGCTTATTTACTGGATCTTTCGTCAACCGAATTTCAATTTTTTAAACATTTAGAACAGTTTTTACGGACTAAGTAGTATAAAAATAAAGACAGTCTCAAAAATTCCATATCAGATTTAATTGATTCTTAAGATCAGAATTTCCTAAGATATTCTTTTTTTCCCTCCCCAATCGGGCTGCATTTTAATAACTTAGCCCTTGCAGATACGGCAAGTCCTCAAATGTGAGAGCTATTTAATGATAGCACCATTTAGTGGCGGCCTCGTTACCACATTTGGACGCTTGAATTAGTTTTTAATTCAAGCTCCTCGTCGAATATTAAGCATTAACTTAACTCAGTAGCATGACAGCTCATGAGGGCCAAGGCTTACTATGCCCGACTCAGTATACGCGACCTTGGGCCCTGAGGTGCATGAGCAGATGTTCCAGTCTGGGGCTCAGTCTGACGTGAAGCCCCCAGTATTAAGTTCCCAAACAAACTTGGTACTCATTAATCGACCCACAAAGGAGGCTCAGTGGTCGAATGGTAGCGTATCGCGCTTCCACACCACAGGTCCGGGTTCTATTCCCGGGATGGGCAAGGTCAATTCAACCTCTCATCCCTACTGTGGGTCGAGAAATGAGTACCGAGCTTGCTTGGGGACTTAAACACTCGGGGTCTCGCTGATCGGGACATCTGCTCATGCACCTCAGCTCCCAATGGTCACGTATACTGGGGTGGGCACAGTAGGCCCTGGCCCTTATGGGTTGTTGCGCCTCTGAGTTTGAGTTTTGAAGGGATGAAAGGCTGAGTCAGCCTTGCCCATCCCGATGTTTGAATCTCAGACCTATGGTGTGGAAGCGCGATACACTAACCATTCGGCTTATACTAAGCATTGCCGTGACTTAATTTTGCTGAAAGTACCAGACCCAAATTGATACTCCAGGGATCTTTTACGTGCCACATAATCATGCGACATGCGTGCCTACAATTTTCGCATCCAGAAAATCTATCGACTTCAGCCGGAATCGAACCCGCAACTTTTGGCTTACGAAGCGAGCACGCTACCTCAAAGCCACCAAAGATTTTAAAGATCTCGTTGGAAAATGTGTATTTGAAGCAAATGAAGCATATTTTGATTAAATAAACAGATTTTTTAGTATAGTATGCAGTTTTTCTTATATATTCACTTAAAAATCTGATATTTCATACACACCAACGTAATAAAAAGAATGCACTTTTTCTTGAATTAAAACTGTTAGAAGAAACCACCAATGTGTAATAATGCAGCAATTAAAATAAATGCATAAAAATTTATGCAGTAAGATAAGAATGCTTTCTTTCTTGGTTGCTATCTTTGTCAAGATAGCTACAGCTCGTTAAAAAAATCTAAATTCACTCAGAAAAAATATCTTCCGTTTCTTTTAATATCCAAATTTATTTTTTTTAAACGAAATGTTGTACGCATATTATACTCCATTTAATATTTGCATTGTGTTTTAATAAACTATTTGTCCATTTCGATATAAATGCTCAACTTTAAATACAACTTGTTGAAATGCTACGAAGCAAATGTTTGCTAAAAGTACCAATCTTGGTCATCTTTCCGTGACACAACAAACAAATCTGTCTCTTTTCATAAAAGAGAGAACAGCTTATTTCAGCATGAACACTCTTGAGAGAAATTAAGTTTCTATGGCTGAGGGAGTTGTCTGTTTTTTCAGCATTGAATCGTACAGAAAAGTATCCATGTTGGCTGTTTTGTATCTACAAATGTGTTCTTCGAAAAAAGTGACGCCTTCGCATTGTCTTGTAAATCGGTGGAGCCCACATCCGCTTTCAGTTCTTGCTTTCACACTAAAAGCCTGTACTTTACTCAGAAATGACTCAAATGAGGGTTGACATTTTCACCTCGGTGTTAAATATAATAAATCCGACAAATTTCGGGGAAGTGAAATCGGAAACGGTTATGCTGGTTTTATACAACTGGAAAGGAGAGGGGGGGGGGGCAAGAATAACTCATGTTTTTTAAGTGAACAGGAAATGAATTTTTTTTTATAAAAATGAAAAAGATAGCGCATTCAATAAATCAAGTGTTATGACGAAATTAGCCAAGAATTCAAGGAAAAATAATCTTATTTCATATTTTGCTTTTATTTATCTACCTTTTTCAATTCCTACTATTAGGTCACTCTCTCCCTATATATATGTATATTTTGCTCAAATTTTCAATCTTTAATGAAATGCTTTCTATTCATCCATTCAAGTTCAAATACATTTTTTAAACGTAATGGATGACACTTGATGATAATACAGTTTTTTCAAATATCAATTTATTAGTTAAATTTAATTAATGAATACATAGTAACAAACACACAAAAATAATGGTCCAACACCATATATAAAAAAGGAAAATCGCTTATTGTGGTCTTGTAGCGCAATGGATAGCGTGTTGGACTTCTAACGCAGTGAGCTCAAATCCCGCCTGGGATGGCCTAATTTTTGAGAATGTGATTTCTTTTTTGTTATACTATATTATTAGAATAATTAAATTTAATTAATGAATAAATAGTAACACTAATAGTAATAGTCTAACACTAATAAATAGTAATAGTCTAACACCCTATATAGAAAGGAAAATCGCTTTCTATTTTGTAACTTAATATTGTGGTTCTGTCTTATGTATATACATATTTATATTAATTGTAACTATTTAATAAAAGGTAAATAAACAAAATTTTTCTTTGTTGATTTAAGTAGGAATTGTGACTTAAATTTTTTTAATATATATATTACTTGTTCCTGAATACTTACGTTAATAATAGAAATATTTGCATAATAAATAATATTGAAAATGATTTTTAAATGCAATATTCATGTGTTTTAGCCATCAAGAAGGCTATTACTTCACTCGTCGTATAAGGATGTCCCTAGATGTTTTCAAATTTTTATGGTTATCATAATAGATATATTATAAATTATAAACATTTATATCTAAATCAAACTTAAGGCAAAACATTAAAAGAGGATAAAGTAACATATAGGGTCAATGATAGAGTGACAAACTACAAATTAGAATTGAAATTGCAGGGTTAAGTAGTTTTAAGGCCACCCTCCTGTATTACTAGACTCAAATAAAATTTAGAAGAGAAAATATAATTCAAATTAACAAAAAATTTAAGAAAGCTAAAATTAATCTACAAAACATCTAAATCCTCATATTCAAGAGAGTCGAAAATAATATAATTATCTCTCAATATAAAAATCCAACACATACTCACATAATTGTTGTACTGTATTTTGAGAAGTGATTGTTCGGAGTTAAATTCTTCAACCATTAAAATTCGGTGGTGCATAAACTGTACTACAATCGCCCGCCCCCCCCTCCGACTTAACCTTGCCTGCAGTACAATGGACTCAATTCATGCAGTCACATGATAAAAACAAACACGTGTTTTCCATTGAATTCAAAACAAACATTAAACTAATTGTACGTGTTGTTCTATTTGTAAAACTCAGATAAAGTTTCAAATTTCATATTTGGGTAAAGATGTTTAAATGTTAGGGGACAAAATTCTTCAAAATGATTTTTTTAAATTAAAAAAAATCATATTTTATGTTTATACTTTTAAATAAAATGCATTTTGTATACATATGTACTTTTTAAGCGAAAGATTCTGCAAATAGCAAAACTTGGCAACACCGAAGCGCGTGAACTGATTAGCTGGAAACACTAAATAGTTTTTATCGTGTGACTATGACGTCGCATGAGTTTTTAAATTGATTGGCTAGAATCACGCGGCTTTCACTGTCATGTGACTATGACGTCACATGAATTGAGCCCATTGAACAAAGCGATTTGGTACAATGAGCTCGATACATCAGTTGTACTGCATTTAAAGTGAACTAGGAAAAAAATGTGGTGCTGCATATGTGCCGCCGAGTTTAATGTGCTAATGTAATCGACAGAATTTAAAAGTAAGAAAAAGTAATATAAAAAAAATTTTTTTTAATCAATTCCTACTTAGATCAACAAAGAAAAATTTTATTTTAGCTAATTTTTGTTAAATAGTTACAATTAATATAAATATGCATATACATAGGACAGAATCACAACATTAAGCGGTAATTAATTTTTATTAATTATCATTAAAGTATCCTATTGTCATCCAAAACAATCGTGTTTATAAAATTTCAGTTCAACTGAATACTTTAAAACGTGAGAAAAAAAACCTTTTCAAATTTTGACACGAGTCACCAAAAGGGTCGCTAAGTCGCCAAAAATGAATCCAACGTAGCTGTATTTCTAATTCTTTGAATAATTAGATTTAATCAATTATTTTTTATTAATTATAATTAAATTACAGTATTATCATCCAAAATAACCATGCATAAAAAATTTAGCTCAATTGAGCGCTTTAAAATGTATTTCATTAACGATTGAAAATTCTACCAAGATAAATAAATAAATATATAGAGAGTGTGAGCTAATAGTAGGAATTGAAAAAATGAAAAAAAAAAAAATGTACAATTTAAATGATGTTTTCTTAAAAAAAGAAAGAAAGAGAGAAAATGTGTAAAGTTTAAACTGTAACAAAAAGCCAGATAATTTTGCGAACAAGTTGATTTTTTGATAATTATACATACACACACACATCAACTCAATAATATAGCCCATTCGTATCTAAAACTGTTTGTTTTTTGTTTTTTTCATAACTTGGCATTGAACAATCGTAAACAATTTAAGTTCAGTACTGATGAAAGCAGGCATCTAATGGATACTAACATTTTTATTTTAGTTATTTAAAGCATAATATGCTTTACTGTACAACTATTGGATTATAAGAAGAATGGCAAAATAAATACGTACATTTATTTAAATTCTTTATTTAATTACACTGAATAAATTCAGGTTGATAAAAACGGTAATTATGGATTTTTAAATACAATTAAAAAATTTATTTCAGATAAATATCTGAATTAGTGTACTTCAGTATCTTTTAATTAATCTCTTCAGTAATTCAGCACTTATGTTATATATATATATATATATATATATATATATATATATATAGCGTGTTATAAATTACAATAGAAATTCTAGGGAATTTAAAAGTGGATATTTAGAAAAGCTTTTTATGTTGTAACAAACAATTTTGAAGTTCATTTTAAGAAAGCGTCATCACTGCTTACTCTGAAGATAACTACTAACTAACGCAGCGGTTCTTAAACTTTCGATCGCGCCAGGGCCCCCATTATACATTAGCCTGGCATCGTGGACTCCCAAGATTTTGACAAATCTCTACCTGTATTTATATTTGTGATCGAAATACATGGTCTAGTAGTTTTTTTCAATAGCGGCTATTTAGTGATCTAGTCTAGGGTGGCACAGCTTTCAATTTTTCTACGAGGCTTTTAGAGTCTGTAGTGGCCGAGATAGCCTAGTGGTCAAAATAACGAACTCGTGGCCGGCGTGTCATGCGTTCGAACCTGGTACCCAGGGACGTTTTAAGGTATGGGCCAACTGGGCCCAGGACCTCGTCTCGTTCTCGACTCAGCCTTAATAAGATCACAATCATTCAAATAATTTCAACGGTCAAATGCTATTTCCGGTTGTAAATCATGCACATTTATTTGTTTCGATTTTGTATGAGTGTTTGACAACGTACGATATGCACTTTTTTTCTTTTTTGAGTCATAGATGGGGCCTACTTTTGCGTAACGCCTGGGTCTACTTTTACATAAAGGCCCCCTGCTAGTACCGCTGAGGACCCACCGTGTATGGTGGTGATGCACGTTGAATTTGTAGAAGCTCAAACGTCTTCCCGTTCGTGTGGTGTAGCAGTTAGGAGAGGGGGTGTCTGCTCAGGTGTCGTTCTCGTCACTTGACCATGGTTCAAAAGAACGAGGTCCGTCACCAGAAGCCCTCGTGTTGCTGAATAGGGCGAGGTTAATATTCATTCACTCACTCACATTTAGAGTCCGTAAAAGAGGGAAATTTTAACATTAAATGATAGACCTTAGTGGACCCCCTAGATCACTGGGGTCCACAGACTGAAGTATAAGAACCGTTGAAATAAAGCATTAAAAAATTTTAAATTATGAAAAAATAAATATTTATAAACATTAAAATTTTTCTTAATTTCTTAAATTTTTAAGTTCTAAAAAAAGCCCCAGTTTTGCAAATCAAATTATCAGCAGGTGGTGAGTTTTCAAGACGCATCTACCATATTACGAGCTTTCTCATTGTGAGGCGATTCCTGAAATATCTGAGCTCATCGTCAAAGGATGCATTTATTTAAACTTTCTCTTCGATTGTGAATCTCAAATTGCGGAGGTGGGGACCGGTTTCGAGCTTTAAAATCTTCTCCACCCCGTTTAGAGGAATATCGTCGTCTAAAACTTCTCCAAATGAAAACACTTTCGCTGTTTCTCTATCTCCTTAATGTGCAATTTTTCCTCTCGCCTCATCAGTCTTTCTTTTTTTTTCAAAAAAAAAAAAAAAATTCTTTTAAAGATTAAAAGATTTATTTATTTATTTATTTTTTTGGAATAATTCTATAGTTTCATTGCTTTGTTTTAGTTGAGTCCCTTTTAGCATTAGTTATGGACAAAGTTAACAGCAAGTAAACATTATTTCTTCTTGAGGAGTACTTTGGATGTATTTCCATACTCAAAAGCTCAAAAATTTTATTTCTCGTTGAGGCACACCCGCGCGCAAAAGGACAAAAGAATAAACGTTAAACCTTTTTTTTTAACTTAATTTTTAAGTAATTTTTCTTGTAAAGATATTTTTTTAAATCTTATTAAACACTTTTAAAAATATGTTAAGGGATCACCAATAATTCTTTGAAATTAGTCAAAAATAAAATCTAAAATTATACATTTAAAAAGAGTTTTAATATAACTGTATGTATTTATCATAAAATCCTTGTTTGCCTAATTATTTTAATTCTAAGGTCATAAAACTTAACAGCTGTATCGATATTTTTTAAAATCCCTCACAAAACTATTATTATAAACTAATTTCAATGAAAATCGGCTTTTGCATTTTATTCATAGCGCTTTGGGAAATAAATTAAAAGAAAAGATTAAAAAAAAAACAGCAGAAAATATGCGGGCTATTGATCCCATACTTTAATATATATTTTCAACTGTGTAATTGAATATGCATTTTCAGTGATGGATATTCCATGAATATGCATTTCTGAGGATACATATATTTAATTAAATTACCCTTTTTTCATTATGTATAAACTGCATTGTGTAGTTTAAATTGGGGCTTAAATTCAGTTTCAAAGTGTTAAGAAAGGATTATTCTTTTTTGGAAGACATGTTACATGAGCAAAATAAATATGTCGGAAGTCTAAAAAGAAAGTCATACATTAATAAAAAAAATATATATATATAAATATAATTCCTTTTTTTTTTCTTTGTTTCTCTTCGATTAATCTTAAGTTAATGAATATAGGCAATTTTGTGATATAAAAAAATTAAATTTCTACTCATAGTTTTATTTTACAATTCGTACAAACAAAATGGTAATTTTTCGTTAAATTCCATTTTTAGGTAATAAATATAGCTAAAATTACTTATGTTAAAAATCTACGATTAAAAGTATTTAACATATTATTAAATATTTATTCTAGCTTTCCTTAATAATAATAATAATAATAATAATAATATGTGAGTGGAATTAATAAAAGAAAATTCTTAATAATCATTTTGATTTAAAATCTCAGTATAATGTTCCAACCGGATTTATTTGAAATTCTTAACTTCCGTTAGATTCAATTCAATTCTCCCGAGTTCTGATTCAAATTATTATTTAAACTTTTTTTTTTTAGAAAGAAAAAAAAGTGCTGCGAACGTTTGAAATCGAAATAGGCTGCAGACGTCAAATCCACAAAGCGCGACGAACGTCACTTTCTAGTGTGGGTCCTTAGTTGAGGCCGAGTAAATTTGGGGTTTCGAACACTGTTCCCATCGTTCGTTGACTTCCATTTCGATACAGACAAGGTTCGAAAGAACGAAAATAACAATAACCAAAAGGAAGGGGTGAAGTTTTCTCCCTGATGTAGTAGAAGCAGAAATTCCTGCCATTGCTATCAGAGTCGCTAGCTACTTACTCGCTGAACTTGCTTAATCCGTCGTTTCAGTTGACCTGTCGGCCATATTTCTTTTTTGGTATGGAATACGGGAGCCGATAAGGAAGTCTGCACGCTCAAATTAAGAATCTCATGAACTGTGGAGAATGCTCAAAGTTGCTATTGTTTGAAGGTGGCGATTGGGCGATTATAATAGATTTGCTGAGACAGACGAATACTTAATGCAGACAGTTAAAAATACGTAAAGCAGAAGATTGATTCTTCGATTCCCGTTGGATTAATTAAATATTGAACAGCTTATCGTGTAATATCCCTGGAGACAATATGCAATAAAATCCATAATCTTTATTTGAATTCAGTGAATTCAGTTGACATTCATCAGCAAACCAAATTCTATATTATTTTCAATAAAATGTTTCCAAACTTAAAATTAACTAGAACTAAATGAATGAGGTTACTTTTCATACGAAACCAATAGCGTATAGTTAGTCCTAAGTGGGCCCTGTATTAAAATTCTTTGAGGGCCCTTTTTCGGAAATGAAAACTCTATTAATGGGATTATTGATAACAATCTACGATATTTTACTTCCACATGTTGCCACCCCTGTAGCTTGGGGACCCGGTATCATTGATACAGCTGATACGGCGGTAGCTACGCCCCTGCACGAAATTCGTGTAAAACACTACATCTTATGAGATCCTTATATATTAAAATAAAAATAATTTTAAATCGAGATAAGTAAAAAACAACAATAATATCTTGCACTAAAATTTTTGGATTTAGGTAAACTCAATAAATAGACAAAAAGTACTTATCGTATAAAGTAAAATTCCACATAATTTTCTTACTTCATTGATAACAATGACACCCATTCAAGTTAAGGATTGAAAAAAAAAAAAAAAAAAACATGTATGTTAAATATTCATTAACAGAAAAATTGTACACTTTTTTTTCTTAGTAAGCGACGTTCAGAACACATTTTGATATTCCTTTGCGAGATTTTTATTATAACAAATTTATTTTTAAAAAATATTGCCTTTTCTTTCTTTTTTTATGATTTGCACGTTGGATGAATATTAAATTATAGCCAGTGTAAAATATGTTAAAAAAGTTATAAGATTTTTAAAATGAAAGAAAATTATATACTCGTCCACATATTGTGGAAGATATTTTTGAAAGACGATATTCGGGTTTTCTTGAGCTACTACGGGTTTTAACTTCAAAGAAATTATCTGGTTTTGGTTTAAAAAATTAAAGGGATTATTTTATTGATACCTGTATTCGAAGATTTAACACGTTTAGGAACCTGACCTCATATATGTGATCACTTCTGGGAACACGGTATCATTTCCCCCGTTCTGAGGCCCGTGATCACACAGGAGTAATCTGAATTTGTAACTTATGGAATTTGGAATGATTATAAACTATAAATTTAGGCATATTTTATTACAGTAATGATTTTATATAAATTTTTAAATGGAGTTAGGCTTAATAGGAAAAATCGCCCGGTCCTGAACGGGTTAATTAAGATATTCCCCCCATTTTTAGCTATCATTTAAAAAATACAAAATGTTCTAACTTATTAACTTATTATCTCTTTGCATGCCCCCCCTTCCCTAAATTTTGCTCTCTTTCTCTTTATATATATTTACGTATAGATAAACTTATTCTCTATTTCAATTTTCTTTTAATTAATGCTAATTATTTATTTAATAATTAGTTTTTTACTGTTTTTTGTTCGTTAAAATCAACAAAATCAAAAGGAGCATGATACGATGATGGTGGACTTTCGACCCTGGACCCCCTTCCCCCTTGAAAAATTCCTGCGTGCGCTACTGCGTACAGCATATGAAAATTTCAACTGCTTTCGGAATAAAACTACTAACAACTATTCATCTCTACTTCATAGCAAGGGTGTCCGTTCATTACGAACTGGATAAAAAATACTATAAGTAGATGTGTCAGATATGTCTAGCACATCTGTTGGTTTTGATTCAAAGGAAGAATTTCGTTCGTTATTAACGCGGCTGCTGGTTTTTTTTTTTTTGTTGTTGTTGTTGTTGTTGTTGTTACTAAGTCTTATTAGCGGGTGCAAGTGGCTAAGTCTTATTAGCAGCCTGCTTTTTGGTTTCTCAAGTTGATTATATAATTCTCGATATCCTGCAACACAAGATAACGCAGAAATTTTAATGCACGCCCTGTGACAGGATCATGAGTAATAAAATAGTATTCCATATTTGTGGCTAATTTCAAGCTCTCGCAAATGAAATCAGCTGTTAATAGCTGAATTTCTCGTTCGACTTCCCCAGTATATTGTGACTTCTTTATTATTATAAACCAGAGGTTCCCAAACTTTTTTTCCTCATAGACTCCTTGACAGGTTTTTCGGTTTGAGGTAGACCCCCCCCCCTACTTACCTAATATTATTTTTTTGCAAATTCATCAACTTAAATGCTTTTTTGACCACAGATATAGTGCTGCTTACTTTAAAAGATTTAACATTTTAACTGCAGTGATGTATAGTGTTTAAAACTTAAGAAAACATGTATTAATTAATTGAATTAAAATTTAATTAAATTAAAATTTAATTAAATTAAAATTTAATTAATGCATAAAATAACTGTTACATATAATAACTAGCCTTAGCAACAAACAAATGCTTTTAGTGGGAGTGATGAATCTGGGGATGAAATAATAAGTTTTCAACCTTTGGCATCAATTTTGTCAAGTTTAACCCTAAATATCTCCTCGGTTAATAGTGTCCAGTCTTTTCTTCTTTCTTTTATTGTTTTGGAGATTGGCAAGCGCACTGAAACTCCATCTCAATCGGAAAAGCAGTTAAAAACTTTCACATGATACTCCAGAATATGGAATAAACAGCAGGTATGTCTTTTTAAAGCCTTAATTATTGACATCCGTTTCAAAACTGTACTTTTAAGATATTCGTCGGTGCCTAATTCTTGTAATCTGACACTTTTTATTTTAAAGTGACCATATGAATTCATTTCCTACCACGTTATTACGATAATCAAAACATTTTCAAATCTAGTTTTAAAATCTAAAAAAAAGGACATTTTAATGTTGAACGTAGGTTAAAACGTCTTTTTCCTGGCAGATTGTCTGTGGCAATTGAGAAACTGGGAAAATTTGCGATGTCCAATATTATACTCCTTTAGCTTAATTCTGGCACAAGAAAGCCTGAAATGTGGTTCTTGTTTTAATAAAATTTATGTTGTCGCCATGTAATTGCAAATTAATCTCGTTAAATTTAATAAATAAATCGGTTAAATAGGATTAATCCACTGGATTAATTAGAAATTTAATCCACTGGATTAAATTTCTTTTAAAATAATCACTGTTCGAATCAAAGAACAACAAATCACTTATTGCCACAGTCAGTGATCTAAATCAGTGCTTCTCAAACTTTCAATATTTGCTACCCAATATTCAATCATAATTTTCATCGCGCCCCCCTTCTTTACAATAACAATATATTGAATTCAATAATACTATACTTTGATGCTAAAGCTACAATACGACTTGAACCTATTTAATGCCACCGACATATATAAACGCCTCGCTCACCCAAAGCGATAATTGCCCCAGAAGTACATATACGTCTTTTCAAAGTACGATCTTTTCTATGTATTGCTATCCATAAAATTATTTCGAAGGTTTTGGATTGCAATAAAATGACCTTGACAGTATTTGTGAAGTATTTACTTTTTTCAGAGAGGATTTTTGCTTATTTGTTCCTTTTCTATCCCCCCCCCCTCAAAACGGTGGCATTGGGAAGCGAATCGAGTAACTTTCATCGGCATTTAAGGGATTAATTATAAACCATACAAATTATCAAGATAATTGTTAATTTTTGTACATAATTTTATATATGACAAGCCCAAGGGGTAATTAATAGTTATTAAACTTGTTTTATAGTATTGTTAAATTAATTATAAAATATATTGATAATTAATAACTGATACATACAATGTACTGATACATTTATAAGTTGTTTTTTTATATCAGTGCAAATGTGTGTATTTTATTATGTTAGAATGTATTTTGTTTATTTACTTTCAGTAAATTAATAATTTTTTAAAACTAATCTTTTGCTTACGGCTTTTCAGTATGCTCACGCCCCCCTGCGGAGTTATACCGCCCCCCTAGGGGAGCGCGCCACACAGTTTGAGAAACGCTGATCTAAATAGAAGTTCAAAACTCGAATAAGAAAAGTCTACCTGTATCAAAATTGTTAATTCCAAAAGAATATTAAAACAATGGTAAACTAATATTAATTAAAACTAAAACTGTATTTATAATATTAAGAATTATACATTTGTATAATTTTATACACTAGAGTAACAACATACTAATTTATACACAAAAAGAAGAAAGCGACTAACTCATCACGATATCTCTTAAATTATAAGACTTACAAATGTGCAATTTGTGGGAGACATGTTTCTTTTGTTGAGTAGAGATCCGCTAAGAACGAGTTTTGATAAAATCGTCTCTCAAAAGGAATTGCGGAGATGTATTTGGCAAAAGTCCTCCTTTTGAAGTATATCTAGGGACTTCAAAATTTGTAAATTTGTTTATTTTGTTCTGTAGAGAGATTCGATAAGGACGGGTTTTCCTGAAATCGTCTCCCTGGGAGGTGGTCTGGTTTGCAGGGTCATTATAAATTTTAAAAAAATCCCCTTTTAGAATTACTAGATCTACAGATATGAAATTTGGCAAGCATGTTTCTTTTGTTGATTAGAGATCAGCTAAAAATGGGGTTTGTAGAAATCGATTCCAAAGGGGGGGGGGCCGGAAACGCAAAAGATAAAAATACTTTCGTCATAGAAATTCAAGTCGTTTCCTTTTTAAATCAAAAAGCGAGCTCTACAGGATTATTTTTCAATACATTAAAATCTTAATAATAAGATTACTTAAATAAAAATAACTTAAAAACGATGTATAACAAAATGAATTTTCCAGTGAAACCGGCAGGTAGTGGCTAATAATATATATATTTTCAGAAATTATTTTTCTAAGAACTTAGTATCGCTATTTGTGATCTGACAAAAGGGATTTTGAAACGAAGAGAATTTTCAGATAGTTTCAAATAAAGATATATTTTTAATAAGACTACGCTATTTACAAAGACTTGGTAAATGAATCGATAAAACTTTGGCATTCTATGTAAAAAAAAAGATAGCTATTTTATAAGTTTAATTGGGTATTTTTCATCTAGACACTAATTTATGAGATAATTATACTTTTGATTTTTTTCTCCTGATTTATGTGAAACTAAAAATGTGTTACATTTAATATATTTTATAATAATGTCTATGTATATTAATATACTTATTCTACAGCTCCACTATGATACTTAAATAATATTGAAATTTAAATCGTCTCTCTTCTCATAAACATTAATGCATATTAAGTTAACTTTTAGTCGTAGTTTAATACCTTGAAAATTTGCATTATTAGTGTTATTGTTTGTTGGAATCAAACTAAGGTAATACGGATAAAAAAAAAGTATATTCACTTTGCAATTCTTATTTTCTTTTTTTTTTAAAAAAAATCATCAATATATAGAAATAAGTAATAAGATGTATGTGTAGTTATGTTCCTTAAAATGTAAATGGATATTAGCTAGATAATTACTTGTTACTTTCTATTTATTCATAAGCAAGTAATTATCTAACTGATATATATTTACATTTTTACATGCTATCCTCAGGCAGCATTATTTATTATACTGCAGCTTTCGTTTTTTTAAGTTTCTGAAATCTATATAATTCTATATCTTTAGCATAGAAGTCATTTCAGTCACTTGAGTAGAGATTATTAAAAACTGTCTCTCTCTCTCTATATATATACATATTTACTATATATATATATTATACTACTGTGCCTAATCTTTCCTATCTTGAATAGTTATACTTAGGTTCTATTTATACATGAAACATGCTTAACATATCTTTAATTATCACACTGAAACATTCAAACGTAAAACAAACAGACAAATTAATTGGTAAAAATAGATTTAGTGCATAGTTATTTCCATTATAATTTGTGTGTTATTACATAACTTAAGCTTAGTGAAAGATGTAAAATTTAAAAACTAGAAATGTTTTCACAATAAATTAATCTGAATTTTTTTATACTTAAAAACTTAATAATGGTTCTCAACAATCAACTATTCTTTGAATTGATTAGATTCTACGATTCTAATATGTCTTATTGGAATTAACGTTGCTTTGTGCATCTACATAACACATCTTCCTTTCACAAAATAAGTAATTCTTTCTCTCTCTCTTTTTGGTCAGAATGTAAGTCTTAGAAAAGTTTCTATGTTGATCTTTAAATTGGCCAATTTGTCACGTACCGTAAAATCCGGTGTACAACGTGACCTTTTAAAACAAAAAATGAGATAGAAATTTACGGGTGCGTGTTACACTCCGAGTATAAAAATGAGAACCTTAAATATATATATATATATATATATATATATATATAAGAGGAGCATTGTGAAAAAAGTATTAGACTTCAAAAAAGAAATGACTTTCCTAATGAACTGAAAGGGTTGTGGTTCTAGAAGCATATTGCATTCTTTTTCTCTAAAGCTTTTAATAATACCTTGAATAAACGACTTCAAACATAAGAGCATTGCGCACGTACATTTCAGGTTTCCTCGTAAACAAACAGGGTGCATGTTATGCGGCAAAAATACCTAAAAATTAAAAATCGTTGCTTGAAAGTATAGATGCACATTATATGCCGTATTTTACGGTATTTAAAATATAAATGTTATTTAGATATTTACCGGAATTTTCAAATTGTTCTGTTAAAAAAGTTGTGGTTACATTCTTAAAAAAGTTGTCAAAACATATTTATCTCTAGCATTCATGTTTGAAAATAAATAATAAAAATGTATTGAAATAAAATAAATAAATAAGAACCATAAAAAAAAAAACAGAAAAAAGGACTTGAATTGGAAAAAAAACCCTGTTGTATTCGTTTTAGCAAATTTAGAGAAAGATACAGTCTTTCTCTTCTAAAAAAGTATACATACTAAAAATACAAAAAAAGTTTACAGTTGTTCAAGCTACTTAAATTCTCATAAGAATTCTTTCGGAAGGAATTATTAGTGGGAATTAGGGGATATCTAAAGTTGTCACAAAAATCAAACTGATTTTATAGATTTCTTTTTTTTTAATCGTGCATTTTATTTTTATTTAATGCCACCTAGAATTTAAATCTTTTTCATTTCTGTCTCGTCAGAACACTGCCGTAAGTCATTCTTCTGCTTAGAGCACATGATTTCTTGGAAATATTAATAAAATATGGCGGGAAAGAGATTGTCCTACTTTATGGAAGAAGGCCAAAAAATGTGTGGGAAAAAGCAAAATCCTTAAATCTTTAAATTATCTTCACCCGAAGTCATTAAACCATGTAAGATATTATTGATGGTCACATTAATCCTGTTTGTTGCTTAACATTGTTCTAAAGGTTTTTATATATTCGTGACTTTCTCACACTTCAGAAAGAGTACACTTCCGTTTATTCGAAAATGTCTTATTTATATCGAAAATGGATTTTTACTTATTCCTTCTAAATTTTAGATTCTCTAAAATTGACAGCTATAACTTCTTTCAGAGTTTCCAACATAAATAAAAATTACACAGTAGAACCTCCTTATAAAGAACCCCTCTATTCAGCGAATTTCTCTATTTTTCGAACTTTATCCTGGAACCAAGAACATTTTACAATTTCTTCGCCTCCAAATAGCTAAGTGCATTTTCTCTTTAAGGTATCCGACTACGTTCGGAATCGTGATTTTGTAAAAGCTTATAAAAGAATATTTTTTTAATATTTAATGTCACTTAGAATACACGTATAAAATGGTTTTAAGAATATTATTCTAATAAAAAATATTTAAATGCAATATTTTGGCAAAAAATGAACTTAGAATTACCTATTTTCAAAACATTCTCCTTTTATGAAAAATGCTTCTATGGTGAAAATATTTTGCTTACATATAGTTAAAAAATCTACAGAGGGCCTGAACTATGGCATTTGAAAAATTCAAACTATTTTCAGAGTTATCACCAATTGAAATAATTATCGATGTTGTTTGTTCTTCAGATGTATTAAAATATGAGTAAATCCACTTCTAAGTTATATGATTAAAAAACCTTGTTCAGGCTCTGTGCAGAGGTCTGACCTATATATAAGCAAAATATTATTATTATAAAAGCCTTTTCCATATAAAGAGAATGTTTTGAAAATAGGTAATTCTCTGTTCATTTTTTGCTAAAATATGACATTTAAGTAATTTTTTATCGTAATAATGTTATAAAACCAAGTTTATACATGTATCATAATCTAAGGGGCCCTAAATATTAAAAGAAATATTCATTTGTACGCTTTTGTAAAATCACGGTTCCGAACGCAGTCGAATACCTTAACGAACTTTTTCTCTTCTGGTTTGATTTTTTTCCTCCTTATTTTTAAATCTTTTTAGACATTTAACTATCTTCTCTTTTAGTACATTTTATGTTAATCAATGGCCTTGAACTGTTTTTACCAGTTGCGTAACTCACCTAGAGCAATGAAATTGCAATAACTTTTCGAATGAAAAAATCAAATAATTTAACAGACTTCATCAGTAATTAAATTAGAAATTGATAGTATGTGCTTAAAATTACTGGTTATAATTTGATGGATGTTTAAAAGTACTTGTAGTCTTAAAATTAGAAAAAAGCGTCTTTAAAAAATTCTTTAATTTTAATATAAAGTTATGTTTTAAAGTTGAAAATATACAGTGTTTTCCTCCACAATACTTAATTTTCTGGTTCTCCAAGCAGATTTCGTTTCGATGAGTAAGATATATATAATAAATTCATATAGATTTTCAAAAAAAAAAAAAGTGTAAATAATTACTTTTTTTAAGTAATATATAATGTTTATGAATTTAAAATTTGTTTTATGGGGTCTCTATAGTATACTAAAGTATGAATCTCTGTTTAACAAATTTTTCATGTAACGAACCTTTTTCGGGATTTAGCGACTTCGTTAAATAGAAGCCCAACAGTAATACATTAGATAAAAAAAATTCTTTAATTTTTTTACTCTTATTGAAGTTTTGCATTTTAAAACACATATTCCCTCCAGGGTTTTGAAGTGCTATAGTAATAAAACTAAGACGAATGCAGCAAAAACAGGACATATGGATGAATATAGAAACAATTCAAGTTTTATTTACATGATTTGCAAGTGTTTTATGTATGAAATCTTGGTTACACGACAGTCTAGTTCAGGGGTACTCGACCTTTTTTCACGCCGGGCCGTTTATTTATAGCACATATTTCATACGGGCTGCAACATGAGGGTTAATAGAAAAAACACCATAAGACCAAGACAATATTGGGCACTTAAAATGTGGAAAATTGATCAAAATATTAGACTTATACTTTTAGCTTTTAATACTATATTAATCTCTTTCAAATACATATAAAAAAAATTCTTTGTTTTTATGCATTTTTTACTGAATTATGGAGTAGTTTCGGTTCCCTTTTTCATTCATGACCATACAAACAAAACTGCCAAGCCGTTTGATTATTTGATTTTTTTTTCTTTGGATAAAGCCTCTCTTATTTTTATTTGAAACGTTAATTTATCAAATGAAGAATGGCAGCAAAGAGGAGTTTTGACTGAATTCCGCACTGAAAAATCAGAATTATTTGTTTATAATTAAAAACCAGTTTCATTCATGAAATGATCACTACTTCAGTTCATTCCCTATTTCATTGTTATTTGTTATTACTAACCGTTACAGTTTCAAATAAAAAAAAAATTTTAAAAAAAACTTTCATTTCGTACCTGTACGACATCGACCCCAAAATTGGTCAATCTGATTGCTTGATTGAGATGATTTCCCGCTAAATTTTTAATACATTGTTCTTAAATAAATGAATTTTTTAGGGCATTGGGCAACGAGCGGGTCACTCAGAAAAGCCCGGTGGACCACATGCAGCCCGTGGGCCTCAAGTTGAGTATCACTGGTCTAGTTCATAATATTATCAGTGTTATTGGCAGCATGTGTTACCTTTTCCGAATTATTTATGTTATCCGAAAAAAAAGCATGGTCTTTTACATAAGACTAAGTTTTCGTAGCCCTTTTTCCTCGTGATGTAACAGAACCGCATGAAACAAAGGTATCCAAACTTTTTTGCCTCACAGACACCCTGCCAGGTTTTTCGGTTTTGGGTTGACCCCTACTTGCCTAATATTACATTTTTCAAAATTAATCAACTTAAATGTGTTTTTGACTGCAGGTCTAGAGCTATTTAGTTTTAAAGATTTAAATTTCTAACTGTAGTGAGGTATAGTGTTTAAACCTTAAGAAAACATACGTTAATTAATTAATACTTAAAATAACTGTCACATAGAATAATTATGCAACAAACAAATGCTTTTAGTGGGAGGGATGAATCTGGGGATTCAATAAAATTTTTTCGACATTTGGCATCTCAATCTTGTCAAATTTAACACTAAATATCTCCTCGGTTAATAGTGTCCAGTCTTTTCTTCCATCTTTAATTGTTTTGGAGATTGACAACGCACTAAAACACATTCGCAATGGGCTCAATGGACTAAATTCATATGACGTCATAATCACATGATAAATGAAAAATACGTGTTTCTAGCCAATCAATTTATAAATTAATGTGACCCCATAGTCACATAATAAATGCAATCATGTGTTTTAGCCAATCGATTCAAAGTTCTTCGTTGTTGCCAACTTTTCTTTTTGCAGAAACTTTCTTTTAAAAAGTTCATACTTGTCAACAATTATAAATAAGCAAAATATACTTGATTTGAAAATACACGTATAAAATAAAAGTTATTGTTTTTGTTTTAAAATTTAAAAACCTTTTGATGTATTTTTTTTTATAATACTTGGACATCTTTACTCAATTACGAAACTTGAAATTTTATCTAAATTTTACAAATAGAATAACAAGTACAATCAGTTTGATGTTTGTTTTGAATTCAATGTAGAACACGTGTTTCATGTGATTGTCATGAATTTAGTCCATTCATGAAGTCACATGATAAAAACAAACACGTGTTTTTCATTGAATTCAAAACAAACATTAAACTTGTTGTTCCATTTGTAAAACTCAGATAAAATTTCAAATTTTATATTTGGGTAAAGATGTTTAAATGTTAGGGAAAAAAAATTTCTTCAAAAAGATTTTTTTTAAATTAAAAAAAACAACATATTATATGTTTATACTTTTTAATAAAATGCAATTTGTATACATATGTACTTTTTAAGAGAAAGTTTCTTGAAAGAGCAAAACTTGGCAACACCGGAGCGCGTGAACTGATTAGCTGGAAACACTAGATAGTTTTTATCGTATGACTATGACGTCACATGAGTTTTTGAATTGATTGGCTAGAATCACGTGGCTTTCACCATCATGTAACTATGACGTCACATGAATTGAGCCCATTGGAAAACACAATTAAAAACTTCCTCAAGATATTCCATAATTTGGGATAAATAACAGGTACATCTTTTTAAAGCCAAAATTGCTGCAATTCCTCTCTAAACTTCAAGATCTTCGTTAGGGCCAATTTCTAGTGCCTAATTCTTGTAATTTAACATTTTATTTTTCAATGTGCCAGATGAATTCATTGCCTACTGTAGTATTACCATAGTCAAAGCATTCTCAAAAACCTAGTTTCAAAATCTAAAAAAAGGGGCATTTAAATGTTGAACGTAGATTAAAATGTCTTTTTCCTGGCAGATTGTCTGTGACAATTAAGAAACAGGGAAAATTCGTGACGTCCAATATTATACTCCCTTAGCTTGAATTCTGGCAAGAAACGCTGAAGAGATCCTTTTTTTAATAAAATGTATTCTGTCACTTAGTAACCACAAATTAACCTTATTAAATTTAGTAAATAAATCTGTCAAAAAGTTAAGTCTGGTTCCAACTTGATTAAATCTTTTAAAATAAGTCACGATTTGGCTTAATGAGAACCACTATCGTAGAACCCCCATTTACACCTCATTGACCCCCAAATTATTTTTTCGCTGATGTGGACCCCTTGCAGATAATCATAAACCCCTGGGGGTCGATATAGACCACTTTGGGAATCACTGGCATAAAAGGATAACTTGTGCTGTCAGCAACATTCGTAATTGCATGTTGAGTAGAGTATGGCAAGAACTGAACTATCATGTTGATGTATGCTGTGTAACCAAGGGGGTATCACACATATAATACATGTAACGTTGTAAATAAAACTTGAATTGTTTCTGAATTCTTCCAAATGTGTTTTCTTTTACTGTATTCGTAACTTTTTTTTTACTATTATAGCGTTTTGAAAACCAGCAGGAAATTATGAATAACCTTGTACAATAGCCATGATGCACTGGTTCAAACTGGTAAATACAAAATCTGCCATCAAATAAGATTTTTGAGAATTATTAAATTTTAGCAGTGCTTTTGTACGCAAAACAGCTTTAATTGTATTATATATATATATTGATTGCGTAAAAAAATTTGTTTTTCTGTTGTTTGAAAGTTCCAATGATTTTATCACCACTGCTTTTAAGGTTTTGTCATTTTCAATAAACTTGAAGAAAAGTAGAATTATTTTTCAACAGTTAGGTTCTGAAACTAACAATAGAAACGATTGTACTACTGAGAAATCCAAAAGAGAATTATTATGTCAAATAGATGTCTTAATGGAATTCGAAAATATATATGTATATAATCAAAAGAAAAAACAAAGGCTCTATTTTATAAAAGTCTTTTAAGATCAGTATTAACTTATATATGTATGTGAAACTTGGTCCATGTCTCGAACAGATGAGAATATGATCAGTATCTGCGAAAGGAAGATTTTAAGATCCATTTTTGGAGGAATTCGGGAAAATGGAACATGGCGAAGAAGATCAAATTTAGAGCTCTATCGATCATATAAGGAAACTCACATTGTCAACTTCATCAAAATACAGCGAATTAAATGGGCAGGTCACGTTATCAGAATGAACGAAGACCGCATCACTAAAAAAGTTTTCAATGCCCAACCAATTGGCCCAAAGAGAAAAGGCAGGCCAAATCTAAGATGGATTGTTAGTCTAGAAAAAGATCTCCTAGTTTTGAAAACTAAAAATTGGAGAACACTAGTAGAAGGAAGGCTGGCCTAGAAAAGGCTTCTTGAGAAGGCCAAGGCCCACCCTGGGCTGTCGAGCCACTGAGGAAGGAAGGTATTTTTCAATACAGAAATTTGTATAATTTTTTACATATCTTCGCCCCCTTAATTTCGGCGTAAATATTATTTTCAATGAAGATGTCTGGGGAATATTTTAAATTTATATGCTGCTAATTTCATATATAGTTTATTTTTATACACTCGCTTGTAACTGTGTCTAAATTGTCACGTTTTACTTTTGGCTGTTATAAGCATCGTAAAATTGTTTTTAAAAAATCTCGTAATACACTATCAATTTCGAAGCATTGCGATAAAAGGTAATGCTTTGAGTGACACCTTCTTAATCTGGTGTTAATGGACATGGGAAAGTGGGAAGTGAAAGACGGAAACGTTTTACGCGTCAAAAAGTAACAATTTGAGAGGGATTTAGTTCATACCTGGCTTCGTTCCTAAGCAACCGTTCAGTGAGCACCGTATAAAGGATAAACGATGCAGAAAATATGACCACAGAAATTATCATCTTGTATTAGTTACTTAGCATGAAATAATTACTTTTTTTTTTAATGTTGTTGAGATTTCCGGAACTTGTATGATGAGGGCTTTTACAGACGGGAAGAAGAGAAAAAAAGAAAAACTTCGAATAAAAGCTACGAAATATAACATTTAATAAAAAGTTATTAAAATGTCTGTTTTATTCTAAACTTTCATATGTTTTTATAGATAAGAATACATCAATTTCGAAAACGTTAAATTAGAATAAAGATTTTGTTGAGTTTAGACCATAGGTATGTCTCATATTGAGAGAACGTTTTAAAAATATAATAAACAATTCTATGAACAAAAATGAAACATAAAAATTTTAATGAGTAAAACACGATTTTTGCGTGTGCAAAATATCGTAATAAAAAAGAATATTATTTGATAACAAATATTATACAATTCCATGTAGAGTTTATAATTTACTATCATATACAAGGACTTATTAGAATTGTTTAAAATATAAGGTAGAATATTCCTAACTAAAAATCGATACGAATATGAGAAGAATCTCGAAAATATTCATTCAATGCCTTTCCTTTTTCATATATCATCATACCACCATCTGCTTTTCACTTCCATGAAAGTTAAGTAAATTATTGCACTATCATATCGTAACTTTTTTCATTTATTAAGAGTGTGGCCTTACGAACATAAACTTTTAAAAACTTCGCATACGAAATTTGATTCCTTGCGTAAGTAAACGGTAATATAAATTCGTTCATAAAAATATATAAGATATATATATACGTACATCTATAAAAAAAATTTGATGTTTGTATAAATGACCTCGCTTCACTCCAACACCGTTCAACCGGTCACTATGAAAATTGGCATGTATATGTATTTTTTTGTGGAGAAGGATTTTGTGCTATCCTCTTTGTTGCAGTTCCTCACCAGATCGCGCTACAGCATATCAACTTCTGCACCGTTCAATCAATTGCCAAGTTGCCAGCAAGGTCACCAAAAATGATGCCAACTTGGCTCTATCGCCAACATTTCGCTATGTTTCCATTGAGTCACCATTATAATGTAAGGAACGGCGCTGCTTGCGAATATTACAATTTTAACATAAAATGAGTACAATAGAAAGTAACATTAACGTATTGCACATCCAGATATAAATTATTTACACTATTTTAAGCATTCATTACACAAAATTTGTAAAAATGTGTTACTTTTGCTAAGTAGAGATCAGTTTAGGAAGGTGTTTCCCAAAATCGACCCACAAGAGAGTTACGGGGGCGTTAGAAATAAAAATAAAAAATCCTTTTTATCATCTCAATTAGATCTACAGGCTTAAAATTTAACAAATATGGCTTTTTGTTCAGCCGAGATATGCAAAAAGCTTCTTTTTTTGTTTAATTTGCAATTCACGTAAAATTAACTCATTAAAAACTTCTTAATCCTTCAATCTGTATTGTTAATTTTTCAATTTACCCGTGCGAAGAACGGGTATACCTACTAGTATATACATATATGAAGCCCAATGGCTGAGTAGTAGTGTACCACAGGTCCGGATCTCAAACCCCTGGACTGGGTAAGGTCGACTCAGACTTTCATCCCTTCTAGGGTCGATAAATGAGTACTAACTTGCTTTAGACCTAAACGCTGGGATTTTCACATCAGACTGACCACCTGACCGGAACATCTGCTCATGCACCTCAGTGCCCAAGATCATGAAAACCGAGATGGACACAGTAGGTCTGTAGGTCTTGGCCTTCTAAGGGCTGTTGCGCCACTATATATATATACAAATATCTATAAAACCTAAGTATAAGTAGTCAATATATATATATATATAATTCCTTAGAATACTAATGATTTATTATTATCAATTTATCATTTTTCCTAGTTAGATATAGTTACCTGTATATTCTAATATTAGATATAATTACTTTTTCTCGAAATTTTATTTTAACCGTATTTTTTTTAAAAATTCATATATAATCCTAGTGTCCCTAAAGTAATGATAGTATACACTTTTAATTTTTTATTTCAATTATTTTCATATTTTTGTTAAATGCTACCATTCAGCCGTCCCCCTGTTTTGAATTTGTATTTGGGTCCAGAATCTGGAAATAACTTGTTTATTGTACTCAGATATAGCGCGGGCTCTGCATTTTTGAATGCAATTTTTAGGTAAGTTGCCTTTTTCTTGTAATGGATTTAGATATTCTATCCATTATTTTCAATAGGTTTTTGCACAGTAATATTAACAAAAAGAGAGAAGGTTGGATGGCCAAATAACATTTTCTTTTATATATAAGAGCTGTCCTAAGTCAGCAATGTTTGTAATACTGTAGCATCCATTTTTTACATTATAAACCCGATTATATTTTTAATTTCTCATATGTCCATCAATGTCTGGTTATCTTGAAATTTTAATTTTTTTCGATTTTGCTCTTGTTGAATATTCATCTCTCTTTAGTAGAGAATTTCGACTATATATATTTATAAATGTTTATATACCACAGCAAGGAGTCAATTTTTTTATTCATGTATCAATATTTTTTCTCGATAAGAATTCTAGGAAGGCAAATTAGAAACAAATACTCTTCGATGATGTAAAAGAATTTGTTGAATGCGAGTTATTTCATTTCTAAAAGCGATGTTTATTATTACATATGCACGTGTAGTATTCAAGAACCACTAATACCATCTGATAGGGGGTTTTGTTCTCGATTTACTTCATTGTCTTCATCCCGACGGATTGCCAGTTTTTCGGGCCATTTCTCACTGGATGATGAATGCGAGATAGGGACAAACATGAAGAGCGAAATCCCAGATAAACTCTAGAGGCACACGTTTTTTGGAAGCGATGCGTGTCGAAACCACGGGATTGTTATTCGCATCCTTGATTCGACATTCGGATGTAACAACTGCACAGCATTCTGTCGCGGATAAAGATGAAGATTAAAGGTGGCAAATGCCCCGATGAAAGACGAATTGCAATAGGTCATAATATTGATGATACATACATTTGTATTTACCGGTGTTTCAGAAAATCTTTTTCAGAATAATTTTCCCACTCTGTCGGCTTTAAGAAACTCGTAAAGTGTTCATAAAATAAATTTAATAATTCTAATTCATTTTGTATAATTTTCATTATACGAAATATTATTATAGTTCACTACAATTATATGTTTTAAATCAGGGGTATCCAACCCAAATGACTTTGCGGGCCACTTCGGAAAAACATTATAATCTCGCGGGCCGCACATAAAAATATGTACCTTTATATCATATTTGGAAACAAAAAAACATTTATTGCAGTGAAAATTCAAAACAGAATGAATTATTATTATTGTTTTCATTATTTTTCATGTATACAGACATAGATGGTATAATAATGTTTATATATAATATAATAATGCAATGATCAAATAATGTTTAAAATATTACAGTTGCCATTTTCTTAAAAATTACGGTGTTCCTTTTGAATTGATCTTCCGTTACTCATTGTTGAAATTTGATTTTGCTGTCATTCGCAACCGATTAAGTATACATTGTCTTTTATGTTAACCGTCCTGAATATTTTTTTTAAACTTCAAAAAACATCTCTGACTGCCTCTTGCTTTTTGGATACTCCAAATAGAAAAGAAGGAGAAGAAATGAAAGTCGTACACACAGAGAATCATGTTCCATCCATAGTAAAGGATATGTATAATGCAATTCGGAATTTATTAAAGAAGTAATTTGTTATAGTAAAATCAAATGTAACTGTTTGATAAAACATAAATCTATTTTAATCTAAAGGACATTTCTATTATCAATAAAGATTTATTTTAAAACAAGAACAGGTAACAGGCAAATACACTGTAGATTTATATATATATATAAATTTCACCTCAAATAAATTTCAAAATGAAAAAACTTTAAAACCTGATATTTAAAAATTTTTTAAAAAGAGTCGGTGGGCTGCAACTTACGTACTAGTGGGTCACATGCGTCCTGCTGGCCGTGTGTTGGACACCCCTGTGTGTGTTTTAAATTATTACCATACGTATTTTTAATCATTATTACTTTCTGAAAGCGGTATCGAATTGCACTTCTTCAATGTAACTTAAAGTAAAAAATGCTTGATAATTTCGGAAAAAGAAACTAAATACAATTCTAAATAAAGAAACACTAAATATTATTTTGGAAACTGTGGTGGCTCCTATCTTTAATTCAGTCAAGAAAAAGAAAACCCATAAGAAAATTGTTATGCCAACAATAATCTACTCACTTTAAACAAAATATCTACATTTCCATATCAAAATGTATAGACGATGTACTTCCATTTCTTAAAAATTAAGAAAAGAAATCTCTTAAATGGTGGAAGTTTTTAAAGTTGACAAGGGAAAGAAAATAAGAAATAAAACAAAACAAAAAAAAAAGAACATATTTTGAATTATTAAACTTCCATTCATTCGATATTCTTTTATTGTTTATCAACCTTTGATTTCGTCTCCTAGTATCATAAGATTTAAAGAAACTAATAAACAATAATAATGGTAATGCTCTTTCTCCGAGAGATTTATCATTATTAATGAAGTACACGAACAAACACACAGATAAATGTAAAATATACCTGCTTGGTATTATTCCAATGGTATTATCTCCAATGGGCTACATATTAGCAACTAAGCCTTTGCAGACACTGCAAGTCCTCAAGTGTGGAAGCCATTTCACTGGTGGGACCATCTAATGGTGGCTTCCGCTACCAAATTGTAACATTTGAATTTTAT
The DNA here is from genome assembly GCA_019973955.1 of Trichonephila inaurata madagascariensis. Taxonomy (NCBI): domain Eukaryota; kingdom Metazoa; phylum Arthropoda; class Arachnida; order Araneae; family Nephilidae; genus Trichonephila; species Trichonephila inaurata. Next base: position 79,447 of record BMAV01026046.1, on the reverse strand, counting down.
TCAATTCAAACTTTTGTCGGATGCTAAATATTACCGAGAGTACCGGAGCCAAATTGATACTCAAAGGATTTTTTACATGCCACACAATCATATGACATGCGTGCCTACAATTTTCGTTTCCAGAAAATCTAGTCGGGGTCGAACCCGCAACCTTCGGCTTACGAAGAGGGCACACTACCTTTAAGCATTCGGAGTCGACCTACTTGTATTATGAACTTGTATTAGAACTGTTAATCATTCGTGACGCTTGTATTGTATTTACTTTTATATTAGGCTTTATATATCCTTCCTTCCTCAGTGGCACGACAGCCCTGGGTGTGGCTTGGCCTTTTCCAGACCAGCCTTCTTCCTGCCAGTGTTCTCCAATTCCTAGTTCTTAAAACTAGGAGATATTTTTCTAGGTCATCAATCCATATGAGATTTGGCCTGTCAAGTCTTAATACCAAGTCTTTTATTTTCTATTCACTAGAACAAAATCTACTAGTGTTTTAGCAAGTGTTTCAAGTATAAAACATATGCCATAACCTTATGTAAGATGTCAAACTTTAAAATGCGTTTTTCTCGTAAAGCTCAAACTGGGACATCAATTGCTCAAAATGTTTTAAAAATAATTTGCTGAAATTTTGTGTGTATTTTCTGTATAACAGCAGAAGTGTTTTAACCTTCAGATTTACCAATAACTGTTTTATTACAAAATTTACAGTTCATTATGTGAATATAGTTATTGTTTTTTTAAGGAATTTCATATAATAAATAAGATGAAGTGCTCTAGTTTTTGTAAAATTTAAAATATCTCTTATCCTGAAGGTCGTTTCAAAAAGGAACTGCAAAGTAATACATAAAAATTGAAAATTTGTTTATTTACTATTTGTACAGAGCGGGCCCCGTTTATGTAATTTTTTGTGAATTTTTACCCATTTTAGTAGTAATAATTTATTTTTCTCTTCTTGATTTTGCCTTTTTTTCTTAAAATGCGCTAAATAAATCTAAAACACACACACACACACAAAAACAAAAAAGAATCACCACATCTCCATTTTTTTTAAAAAAAAGTTGTCGCTAGTAGTCGGATACCTTAATCAAGATGTGATGCTTCCAAATGTTTTTAGAAGGTTAATTAAGAAGGTTAAGAAATGTGCGATTGCATATTTATTCAAAGTTTCTTGCTACTTTTTTGTTCAAAGGAAATAAATTATAATTTTTCTTCTTTTTTTTAAAAAAAAAAGATTCTTCTCTTAGGTTTTTTATATAGTGAAGTTTTATTCAAAAATTTAATGATGCCATGAATTGAAAACAACATTTTTGAGCACTAATAAAATTTATATTCCTTCATCTGCAATAACTAATAAGGCCAAATAAACTTGCAAAAATTTACAATTATTGTTTTTATTTAATCAACATTCCAATGCATTATTCATTACTCTTTATCCAATTTAAATATTTTTTATTTGTATGCAATAAACAACTAATCCAATTTATTATTATTTTTCAGGAATAATTACTGCTGTGTAGAGCATATGGATATCAAAATCTGTTGCTTTTGCCATAAGTGAGAGAATATTATTCTTGGATTGTGCAAGTCATGCTACTTCTATGACGCCTGCCATTTTTCTATCAAGAGTCACTGGATTAAAATGGACAATATATAATATCGAAAATTAAGGCAAATGTAGTCATAAGCTAGTGGACCTTTCCGGTTTAACAAGTGAATTGTTTCGAACAATTTTATGCTTTTATAGAGCCAAATTTTTTAGTTTTTTTAAAAAATATATATATATTAAAAAATGAACAAACGTCATCTATTTTCTATAATTCGAAGTGGTATATATTCAATGTGAACTACATCTGAAATTTCATATCGACATGTACACTTGATTAAGTGCTGTCTTCGAATAATATCACGATGTGTCGTTACAGAAGTGAGCATCAAAAACGAATGACTTACATTTCTACAATATACGTTGCTTCGTTTGATCTTTATCATCATTGTTTATGTGTAAATGAGTGATTTCTTCCACTTTCTTTCTTTTTTTTTTGTATTTTCGTGTGTGAAAAGAACGGGTAACCATGCTCAACTCCTAACCCCATATTGGTGAATGCTCAGATGGTGGAAATAAAAATTATAATGCTATAAACAATCACTAACATTAGAAATCTATGTAAAATATTTTTAAAAAGTTAAAAATGTGTTTGTGTATCTGTCTTGAAACTGCTTCATATATTTTATATGCTGTTGATAAATTTCAATATTTTGTGAACGACTAATGCTTTCATTATTTTTGTCAATTTATTTCATGAAAAAAAAAATCAAATGGGATTAACACCAGAAAACACATTCATTCATACCTTATAATATTCGAGCTCAATGTACACTCGGGTCATAACAGATCATTATTTTATAAGATGGAATTTTATTAACAATAAGCAGGATACATTCATAAAAGGAATTAGCTATACTGTAATCCCATTAACTTCGTTAATATTTATTTTCGTTTTCAAAACGAAAGATTGGAAGAAATATACAACTGATCACCAAAAATTACTTAAATCATTTATTCAGTAATCGGTATTAAATCAAAGATTTGAAATTTAGCTTTGGGTTAAAAAAACCCGTAAAAACTATTAAAATGAAATACCGTTTCATTTGAGTACTTTCTTAAATGATTTAAACATTGTAATATTTATTGTTTAAGCAAAACATCTGAAAAATAGGAATCTGCAACAATGAAAAGGTAAAATTATAATAAAACATAAAGAAAACTTAGATGAAGAGAGAGACATTAGGAAAAATCACATATACATGTCTTACGATTTCAATTATTTAGTTTTAGAATCCACAAAAATTGCTTTTGGCCGCATGAATTATAAATTTAGAAAACAAGCATATTTGTAATATTATCATATTAAAAACAAAATGTGTTTCATTAATGGGCTAGAATGCAACTTTCCTACAATTTTCTAAAATAAAAAAAATTAAAAAAGAAACAAATGAAACCCTTAAATATACAAATAACTTTTTAATTTAAAGTAAAATATCAATTCAATCTTATAATTTTTGATGTTCAGAAATTTAGTAAAAGAAAACGAAATTCATAAGAAAATGTACCACATACATCAGAAATGTATGTTTTTGTAAAATTCTATTTCGATGTGTTTTGTTATAACTACTTGCTTAAAAAAAAGTACATACTTAGTCAAATTTTTCTATAACTTTAAAGGATTTTTTTATTTTAAACTTTTTTAATACAATGAAACATTATATTAATTCTAACACAAGAGCAGATTTAAAAATTTAATATGTAATACAAAAAATCACATTATAAAAGGTCAAACCCCACAATTGAATTTACTTTGTAACGCCACAGATATTCTTTATACCAGTTTTTCTATAAGTTTAAAGAACTTAAAATTATCCGAGTTACCAAGTCCTTCACATTCACTTAAACCTGCGGACTTAGCTGACTGAAGTATACCTTCAGAATGTTTCACTTTCTGTTCTTTCGTTGAATTAACCACATTTCTAATGGTTTCGAATACTGCAATTCCATTTTTCTTCAATACTTTAGGCAGAAATTTATTACAACAATGCATCTTATCACACGAAATATAAACTGAATCAAAAAATTTGTCAAATTTTCGTGACTTGCATAGTGTATCGAAAAACAAGAAATGAATTTCGATTGCTTTTGAATTTTGCTTCTTACTGAATGTGGCAAACTCATCCAACATATCTATTACATTGTACTTAGAAATATCTGCGCTGGTGGAAACATATTCATTGTTTGCCTTTTTAAAAAGTTCAGTATTTCCACTTTCAACCCCAAAAACCAAAAAAGGACTTGTTGCGATATCACCGACAAAGCTGTCTAGTGCATCACGTGTTTGTCTCGTTCGGTTGTCTCGCTGTTGAACAGCCATTGTTTTATTTGGATAACAATATTTTGCACTTCTGAATTTGAAAGCGATTCCACTTTCACACCATTGGAGATATTTTTGCAGATTGATAATCCTGTAATCACTGAGTTTCATATTGAAGTGATAATCAAAGAGATTTTGTCGACTGTCATAGCGTTGTCCAAAAAAAGAACGTAAAGCATTTTCCCAAGCTTTGCCGACATTGAATGACGATTCTTTGGTCTTTAAATATGTTAGAACATTGACCACTTCATCGATTTCACTCTGCTTTAGGTATTTGACAGAAATAAATGGTAAATTGAACGTATCCTGATCAAGACAATCAATGTTATTTAAGATTTCAACAGACATATTTTCTATATAAGATGCAGTCGATGAACGTACAAAGGTATTGCCTAAAATCTCCAAAAATATTTCGGCCTTTTCAAGTAAGCTTAACCTTAAGGTTGAATTTCTGAATAATGATAACAGCAACCAAGTTCGAATTAGAGATTCTGGGAAAACGCATGCAATATATAAATTCAGCTTACTGACTTCATGGCGATGGAAACGCGATAAAGTTTTGAATAGGCAACCTGTGCAACTTCCAACGAGTAAAAAATTAAGTTCTTTCTCAATTTCTTTACTTTGATCAATTTTTATGTCAGAGTTAGATGCCTTTTGTTTGTAGAACTGAAAAGGTTCCTCAGAATCTTTTAAATTAATGTTTCCAGAGAAAGGTAAATCACACTTGGACTTCACACTTTGTAAATCAAGAGCAGGTACGAGAGGCCAAAAGTTCAGCAAATGTCTGTAAACCATTTTGGGGGAAATCTGTAAAGAGAAAATATTTGTTCGGGATATGATTGTTTTTATTAAACTTCTTAAGAAAAAATCGAAGGTATATTAATCTTCTATCGAAAATAATATTAACAGAAGTTAAAATTTAAAAAAAATATTGTATTACAAAAATTAACACATTTTACAGCGCACTATACAAATTTTTAAATTACTCTTGTAAGCTTATATTATTTACTTTTTAAGTAAAATAAGCAATACATTCTTTTTGAATTATTTTTTTATAATTTATTAATATTACACAAAATTAGCTATATTTTGATTATGTGTAAATTGAATCTACAAATAATGAATACTAATGTTTAACAAGATTTGAAGGTTTGCTTTACTGATATTTCCATGTCAACAAAATAAATTTCCATACAGAACATTATGAATTAGAACACGTACTACATAAATGTGTCTTAATGTAAATCTGGATGTATACATATATACAGTGGCACACAAAAGTGTTCGTACACTTGCAATTTCCTATAAAATTTAATGTTTCCGACTAATAAAAATAAATATATCAGAATTGTAATTTTTTTATAACATTTACAACTTATTTAAATAACACAATCAATTTTTCAAACATAGTTTAACTATTATTTTGAAAAATTAATAATCAAAATCTACTAAAAAATTATGCTATAAAAGTCTTCGTACACTTAAAATAAATCACAACATGGCTTTAAATATTGTATTTCTTTCTTAATTTAGTACGTAGTAAGATATTGTTTAGCATCCGCAACAACTTTTAAACGTCTTGGTATAAATTTCATCAGTATTTTTTGTAATTTCTGTATTGATGATCCTCCATTATTCTGTGATTATTGTTTTTACTTCACATTTTGTTTTTATACGCCATGGTTTCTTACTTTAAATTCAAATTCTCGCCAAATTTGTTTTACTAGGCTTAAATCAGGTGATTTAGGAGGTGTTTTCAGAATTTGGAGACAGTTGTAAACACCAGAGGCGAACGTTGAGAGCAGTGCGCTCGGGGTCATTATCTTGTTAAAAAAAGGTAGTCTCTCCAATACTCAAGCTTTGAGCGGATAATTTCAAATTGTTCTTTAAAATATTTAAATAGAGCTCATTATTCACAATACCATAAAAAAATACCAAATTACCTAACCCTGAAGCCGATTTACATCTTCACGCAGGAGCACCTCCAACTCCCTGCTTCAGCGTGGAGGTGTTCTTGTTCCAATTTCATTCTTTGGATTAAGTTCTTCCAACATCTCAATCAATTCGCTGTCAATGTTGAATTTTGTGATACTTAATCCCAAGAATCTAGTTGGGACAGTGAAACATGAGGACAAACATGAATTTCATTCTTTCATGCGGGTGTAAATTGGCTTCAGGATTAGGTAATTTGGTATTTTTTGATGGTATTGTGGATGATGAGCTCTCTTTAAACATTTTAAAGAACAATTTGAAATTATTCATCCAAAGTTTGAGTATTGGAGACGACTTCATTTTTTAGCAAGAAAATGACGCCTAGTACACTACTCTCAATGCACGCCACTGGTGTCTTCAATGGCGTACCGTCCCCCCCCCCCCAAACCCCGAATTCCGGAAGGGGCAGGGATTCTAAGGGGCCCAAGGCCTGACTGACTTCAAGTACGTATTTGGGCTGGGGGCTCAAAACCTGACTTTGCGAGGAGGCCCCAATATTTTCCGTTATGCCACTGGGTGTCTCTAACTATCCCAAAATTCTGATCACCTTATTTAAGCCCAGTAGAACATATTTTATGAGAATTTGATTTTAAAAAGAGAAAACATGAAATATAAAAACAAAATGTAAAGTAAAAACAATGATCACAGAAAAGTCGATGGAGGAACATCGAATGCAGAAATTACAAAAAGCTGATGAAATCTATACCATGACGTTTAAAAGTTGCTGTGGACGCTAAACGATATCCAAATAAATACTAAATTAAGAAAGAAAAACAATATTTAAAACTTATGTTAAAATTTAAGTGTACGAAGATTTTTGTAGCGTAGTTTTTTTAATTATTAATTTTTCAAAATAATAGTTATACTATGTTTTAAAAAACGATTATGTAGTTCCAATAAGAATAAGTTGCAGATATGAAAAAATTGCAATCCCGATATATTAAATTTTTATTTGTCGGAAACACATTAAATTTTATAGAAAATTGCAAGTGTACGAAAACTTTTGTGGGCCACTATGTACGTATAAATGCTCTAAAACTGAATTTTCAAAATTTATTAATTTGTATCAGATTAGAATAATAATCTAAATAATATCTTTCTTAGATTTTTACTTATGGGTGCTCTATAATTGGACAGAAAAATTAACATTTCTTTATGATTTATGGGTATAAATCCTATTAGACACGTGAAATAAATTACAAAACAAACTGCAAAATATAATTCTTTAGAACGTAGAATTAGAACTGATATTTGTGATAGAAGAATGAAACTGACGTCTTCGCGTGATGTCTAGTACTGGTTTATTTCGATACCGCTACAAAATAAAATAAAGCATTATTTATATTCATATAGGAACCAATAACAAAGAATAAGAAAAATGAAATTTTAGTTTAAGAATTATTAACAAAATATTAAAATTTTTTATTAATATTTCGTTCTGAAAGAGTCCAAATATTTGCGGGTTGATATTCTGCACTTACTGGTAGAGTTGTTCCCTCCTCAAAAGAAAAAAAAAAGATCCATATACTTTTAAATAAGTTCGTACATACTTTAAAAATAGATAAATAATTCTCACATATTCTGAGATACGAAATCAGTTTTTTACGTATTACTTTATAAATGAAAGTATAAAGCAAAAGTTCCGAAAGCAAAATGTAAGAAACTGCAGGGATTCATATTGTCTTAGGAAAATTGTACAATATGAAAAGCAAAGCAAATTTAATTTAGATTTAATTCAATTTAGATTCTTCGTTTAATGAATAACAATTTATTTTTCAAATTTCTTGTATGTTGATTTAAATACTATATTTATTGACATTGTTCATTAAACATTTATTAAAAGAATAATTTGAATTGCTGTAATCACCTGAAAGAATATATAATAGCTGTTAACTATTAATATTGTTTAAATGTTAAATGATATTACCAAACGAATTTTTTTGAAAATTGTATTCGCAATGAAAAAAAATTATTCTTTAACAAGAAGCACAAATTTGCACTTTTCATCCTCCAATTTTTTAGTTTCTTTCCCTTTTGCATTTAGTTTCAAAGGTTGCTCTCAGATGCGAATTCTCAAGGAGATTAATAGGATATCATTGTAGGCTTGAAAGAATAATGAGCGGAAGTTATTATAAGGTATTCATATTGTTCTATGAAAATTGTACAATATGGAATGCAAAGCAAATTGAATTTAGATTTAATCTTATTCTTAGAACAATGAATAACAATTTATTTTTTTAAACTTCTAGTATGTTGATTTAAATACTATATATTTATTGACACTTTTCGTTAAACATTTATTAAAAAAATAATTTGATCTTCTGTAATCTGTATAATATTGTTTAAATGTTAAGTGATTTAACTACCAAGCGATTTTTTTGAAAATTATATTCGCGAAGAAAAAGATTATTCTTTAACAAAAAGCACAAATTTGCACTTTTTATCGTCCAATTTTCTAGTTAATTTCTCTTCTGCATTTAAATTCATAAGTTGCGTATAGATGTCAATTCTCGGGAAGGTTAATAAGTATATCAACATATGCTTGATGGAATAATGAACGGAAGCAAGTAAGGGAGAAATACCGAAACTAATATTATGCCTGTTAAATTCAAGCCTGTGTCAGAAATCACTATTTAAATATAGAGGAAATAATATTTACTATTTTTAAGGATAAAAACAACAAACAAACGAAATAAAAGACTGGTCTAAAAATGAAACTCGAAGGCGAAAAAAACTGCACTTGCGTTGTACATTCACTTAATATTAATAAAATATATGTATTGAAGGGAGAAAGGTTGCTTATATTACAAGTAATTTCTCCAACGTCTTTATCGTTTTCATTTGAATATTTCGTACATATATAAATAAACGTAACTTCATTTTTAACTTTCACACCTTTATTTTTTTTTATAATTAAAAAAAAAACAAATATGGAGAACTGGAGTCAAAATGGATGAAAGAAATTAAATTGACAACACGAAAAAACAGAATCACACACATATTTAAAAAGTATTTACATTAAATGAAATTCCTCATTGTTTAGTGAAAACTAAAATCAAATGGAAGTTTTTTATTGAAATACTAACGGAATAGAGTGTAACACCAAATATCAAACCGGGTTTTATAAGATGAGCATAAACTGTCACGTTTGTAAAAAGAAAAAGAAAGAAAGAAGTTGTTGATATAAGTTGGATTCGACACTGCCCTTTTCATTTCATTTTTGTATAAATAATTATAAGACGAAACTAATTAAAATAAAAACAATAAAGGACATACAATTATACTGATAGGAAATTAACAAAGTAGAAACTCAAATCTTAGTAGAGATACAGTAATGTTATACTAACCGATACTAAAGGTAGTTAAATATATATATCTCTCAAAAAGAAAGGGAAAAAACTTATTTGAATTATTATACTCGATAGAAAAAAGTAAGAAAAGACTCATGTAATATTGAGATGTTGATATAGATTTCGCAAACGTAAATTAATTTTCAAAAAGAAAATTAATTTGGAATAAATATGTTACTATAGAGTTGAAAATGCATTTATAAAAAATTCTTATTAAAAACTTTTTCAACCATCAAAACTTGGTAATGTTCACTAATAATTCCTTAATTTTGTCTAATAAAAATTATAATTTTCCCTCCAATAAATTTAAGAGAAATTAACATTTATTTAAAAATATCTTTTTGAAGAAAAATATCATAAAATAACTTCTCATAAACACATTTGGATCTGAGTTACATTAAATCTTTTATTACTTTTATTGTTTTGTTAACAAATGAAAAAATTAAAATTAGCTGAAAAATGTCGTTGAGCTCTAAATTAAAGACAATAGAATTCAAGATTGCATATCTTTAAGATACATGTAGAATTAATTCATTATGCAAAAGGTCAATAAAATTACTTAAAAGTACCAAATGTACTAGATAGTCTATTTTTATTTAACAAAAGGTACACACACAAAGAACTGAAAATTTAAACTCAAACATTACAATGTTAATTTTAAGTAAAAACCGTACCTTCAACATTAGTTAAAAGGGAAATAAGAAGAGCAAATAATTGTTCCTGCATTTCTTCTCTTAAAAAAGTATTTTTAAAAAAAATTGGAAGATGGAAAAAAATTCACAATACAGTAACTCATATGGGTACTTATGTTTTAGAGTCACCGCAGCCAAATTGGCACCAAACAAATCGCGCCATTTTCCACCAAAAACTGACTGTTTTTTTTTTTTTTTTCTTCCCAAATTAAACTCGTTAGAATCTTTTTATTGTGTTGATATGGCGTGATTCGAGTGGCCACAATTTTGCTGCGGTGACGCTAATACGCAAGTACCCTCATTTGTTCACATACTTTTTATTTATTACATATAAAATAACAGCTGCGCTAATTTTAATGTATTTATTTTCTTTAGATCGATAATTTACAATGGAATTCAAATTATAATATACCGATTTATTTAACAGGGTAAACAAATTCATGTATTATGTATCTAACGTTGAAAAATATTAACTTGAAACTATTAAATAACCTTGAAAATGTTGAACTTACCCTTAAAATAAATATAAATGTTTTGAGTAATATGAAATCAATTTACCTAAATATAAACAAAGAGATCTTCTCAGTAGTAGTTTTATTGCTCAAGAGAATGGCTTTCGTTCAAAACGATAAAATCTAAATGTTACTATGGTTACGAAAGAAGGAAGAAATCTAACACAAAGTAGAAGTCGCTGTCATCACTGAAGAAATATGTATAATATTCGAAAGTAAATTCAAAAGTTTTTTCTAGAAAAACTAAAATGTAAAATAAATAAAAATAATAAAGTTTTCAAACCTTACAAATTTTTAAAACACATAACGGTAAAAATAGTAATCAAAAAAAAAAAAAAAAAAAAAAGGAAGGAAGAAAAGAAATGTCCCAAAAAATAAAAGAGGCATTAGGTGTACATTTATTATTCGAATTTTCTTTTAACAAAATTTATGTAAGAATAAAATTTATAAATATAACAATATTAAAATTTATTGCATAAAAAAAATACCCTTTACATTGAAGTAATAATTCAAACTAAAATTTATTTTATTTCGATTTTATTACCAAACTTTTATTTCGATTTCACAGTGGAATATTTTGAAACATTACTTGCTGAATTTTTACATTTTTATTAATATTGTTAATGATTAATAACAATAAAAATCTGATATGCATTGGAAAAATGTTCTTAGTTTCCAACTTCCGCTGTTATAGTCGCTAGAGAAGAAGATAATAATTAAACAAAACTTCCGTATTCAATAAAAATTTAGTTAAAAATCAGCAAATTCTATAAAAAACAAACCTTTAATGTAAATAAAATAACGAACGCAAAAAAGAATTATTACGTAGTATTCTGGGAGAAATTTCTTCTTCATAGATCTTTCGTTTTAAAGAGTAATTTTGAAGTTACTACTTGAAAACACATAAGCGGTAGTTTAAATCAAGAGTTTCATATGCAAGAAACGTATTTTATTTTTTGCATTCAGTAATAAAAGTTTTTTTCTGAATGATTAATTCTTGAAAGAAAATACAAATATATTGATAAATGATTAACATGACATGAAATATTAATTTGTAATTGCTACTTTATAGAAATGAGTAGCGTTAATCATAACACATGTAGGTCTTAACTGAAAACGTTTTAAGTTAGGTAATTTTTAAGTTTCATTCCCCTTTTAAAAATACTTTCATGCTATTATTTTGAAAATAATTACAAAAATGAATGGCAAAAAGTGATTAATCGTTAATAGTAGCATCCGGTTATTTTTGCAAATTAATTATTTTAAAACTCTAATGTTCGACAGCAAAATATATGCTTTATTGAATTAACATCGTCTTCTATAGGAGTAAAATTTTGAACGTAAAATGTATACATTATCTGTGCACTATAAACATTAGATTTGGGTACTTGCGTATTATAACAAATAAATAAATACGTATTATCGCTACAATCGCAAACTTTATTAATAACTCGCCAAGTTGGCAACCCCGATTTCCTATGTGTTGCACGCGTGCTTCGTTTCATATACTGTCGCCAACAGGTTGTGATTGTACGTAAGTACCTAGATTTGGAATAGGTTTTACATGGCAACAACTTAAAAATTGTAATATAAAATAATAATAATAATAAAAACTCATCTGCTAGGTAAAAAAAATATTCATTATTTTATGTTTGCAAATAATGTTAATACGATGTGAATAGGCGAATATTTTGCGGCGCTATAATAAGTACAATTATAAAGTGTTAAAATGTTTAACAAAGGGAGAAAATTTCTTTCTTTAAAAAATTGAATGTAATAACATTACTTAGCTCTGAAAATAATTTTGTTAATTATTACGATGCCATAGTTGAAAATAATAATAAATCAATTCGGATGTACGGGCAGAAAAGAAATTGATTTAATGTTTTATTTATAGAATAAAAAAAATGAAAGCATTTATTTAAAAAATACAAATTACTAATCAATTAGATTTAATACCGACATGGGACTTTTTTCTTTTACATTCCAAAAAAAAAAATAATAAGACGATTGTTCTGAGTAATGAGCACAATACATAATTCTTGATTTATTCTAGATCAGAATTTTAAAAGTTTAAAACTAAATTCTTATTAAGTAAGCAAAATTGAAGGTAATATTCTTAATTGAAAAAGAACAATTTCTTATAAAATATGAAAAACTATTTTTTGCATGCTAGTTGATTACTTATTTATAACTTATTCTTAAGTAACAACGGACCTACAGACTTGGAACCTCGAAACTTTAAATCATGGTCAAGTGATGAGAATACCCGACGGCTCCCGCACTCGCTCAAATTCTTTTGCATGTCGGCAAACACACACACACTTCAATTATTTTTTAATTATCACATTTTCAGTTAATAGCTGTATCATGGCATATTACTAATATGCCGTTATATAGCTAACTTTAAAGGAATATTTGAGCATAACAGAACTCCCCTCCCCCAAGGATTTTTTTATTTTATTTTAATAATTAGAAGTATCCCCTAAATTATTGCATTTGAATATTTTAGGTACAGATTAACAATGAATAATATCATTAAAGAAGTTTAATGATTACACAATTAGGAAGAGTTCGTAATTTTTCATATATACATAACACTAATCCAGATATGAAAATACAAATGTTCAGAACAAAAACATTACTCGAAACATTACTGAAATTACTCGAAGTTCTGTAAAACGGTATGAGACACTTTTAAGCTTTTAATATTGGCATGCATTCCAACATTCAAGTACAAACAATTTATTTCTAGAAGAATAATATGGTAAATGAACAAAAAGAACAAGTAAATTCCAAAAAAAAAAAAAATAAATAAATAACTTTATCTACTGATTATTATAGAACAACGTTGCTTTTGTAAAGCATCGAGGAAGCTTAAATTATAGTAGAGGAAATTATTATATCAATATTAGAGAGAACAATAAAATTTTACTTCAAATACTGTTCGAAAATGTAAGAAACATTTTACTGGCACGAAATAAAATAAAAAAAGAAAGAAACTGTAAAGGAATGTAGATTGTAAAAAGAGACATATCTTTCACAAATAAACTTTACACTGAATGAATTTATAAAATGGAACTATTTTGTAGTGTTACCATGTCAAGAGTTTCAGTACACAATAAATATCACGTCCCTCGCTAAAATAGAAGTATAAGCGAAAATCGCCTCCCACATAAGATAGCGGCTACGGTTTATGAAACACTTGGTACTTACGCATTATCGCAGCAATCGTCAACTCTATTAATAACTCGCCAAGTTGGCAATCCCAAGTTGGGTAGGGTTTATCAATCATGTTAACTGATGAAATTCACCGTCCCTTTACATCAGGTGTCAAACTCGCGGCACAGCCAGTAGATCGGCCACAACAATATATAATAAAATAGTGTAATGACTTCACACAGCTCTGGAATAAACTATTTATATATATTTCTCAGTAAGAAAATCATCATAAAAAAAAAAATATATTCTATCAGAATTAATTAGCAAAAGGGTCCACAGATTTCGAGTCTCTTTCGCTGCAATGTCTCATATCTCTTGCACAAAATAATGTCATAACTTGACACTCTAGACAAAAGTCCTGTACATAAGATATCTAAAAAGGGTTCACTCTCGGTAATTCCACACCGAGTCGGGGTGAGTTCACTGGCTCTAAATCCGCCGTGCAGTTGCTCCTTCGCAATTTACACGGTTCCAAAATCCACCTTACTTCGCGAACTCGGTTTAGCTGTATCACAAGTTTTTAGCTGGAGGGGCCTCCAATCAGGTTCCCTCAGGTAAAGTTTCTCCGGTTCAGAATCCGCAGACTTAATCGTTTTATTCATCACTATAGGGATCTCATTCAGTTCCCTAAAGTCCAGTCTCCACAGTTCAGAATCTGCCGTACTTCGCGGACTCACTATCGTTTTCCCTCTCGCTGAAGGGGCGTCAAACGGCTCCCTCAAAATCCAGTCTCCCTCGCTCTCCTTATATACCTCTCGTCTCTCACGATCCCTCACCTCCTAATCCCTTCTTTTTCTCTTGTTCGTAGGCCGTCTATAGGGAGTCTGTCTCCGCCTATATTGTAAGTTCTCAGATGCGCTGTCGTCATCGAATCGTGAGAAAACGAAATCACAATATTACGGCGTCTCTTTTTGACGGTCGGGACAGCCTGGGAAAAAGAGCCAGAATTTCTGACCACCCTTTTGCGAAATTCCTTCCCAGCAATTAGGGAAACGTCTGGAATTTTCCCATGTCTGTCGGCACCAATCTTAACAATTAGGGCGAAGAGACCGACTTCATCACAATAGCAAACCGACGCAATTTTTTCTCCCGAAATAGGAAAGAAAATAGCAGAGAAGACATGTCAAATATCAGAACGTATACATTACATTTTTCTTGTTCTTTTAAGTGTGCTTATTTTAAAATAATATTCGAAATAAGCCTACATTTCTATGATTTTTTTTTTTTTGCAACCCACTTAAAGTTAAAACCTTGTTTGTTTGGCCCAAGTTAGCCTTTGAGTTTGACACTTTTGCTTTGCATAATACTCGTAACAATTAAACAGTTTCACTGCATGCCAGCTTCGACCAAGTTCCAAATTTCAATAAAATATATCAAATGAACAACTTTCCCTCAGTTTTTTAAAATTAACTTTTAACTCATTCCCTTCTGTAGTTCCCATTTTTTTTTGGTAGGGGAGATAATTAATGTTTTTAATATTGCTCCTCCCTAATTTCTGATTTTTTTACTTACAAAAGAGACTTTTGTGTTCACATAATCCTCTGTTAAAGCACAGTTTGGGCCGCGGGTAGTCTAGTGGTTAGAGCATTGGACTCCAGACGGAAGGGCCTGGGTTCGATGCCACCAAGTACCCTCCGAGTATACACGGATTACGTGCCTCGTTAAATCAGTGGGTCACATCCGAACGTCTTGTGAGCGGTCGCAGCAGAAACCACGGGTGCAGGAGGCTGGAGAATATATATATTTCCCTCTCCTCCACAGTTCCATGCCTAAATTTTGGATGTAGAGATAGGCGGTAACGCCATCTATCGTGTAGAAGTCCAACCTGCCTCAGGCTCTGACAACAAATTAGTTTTTAAAAGATATTTAAAGTTTTCTAAGCATAGGTTTTGGTTTTATTTTGAAGCATTTTTCATTTTTAAGTTGAATTAATTAAAAATATTTTTGAGCACAAACAAAACTTTCCGTATGAAATGGTTATTAATTTCAGTTTTCATTACTAAAATCATGTCTTGCTTGATTAAGTTTTGAGTTCTCATAGTTACTTAAGATTGATTTATATAATGGCCAATGTTTCTTTTAAAAAATAGTTTATGTAACTTAAAAGCTTTATCATTAATTTTTCCTGTTGAGAAAATGCCATGGCCAGAACGTTCTCAGTTGCTATGAGAAACAATATTTGACAGAATACTACTGGAAATGATACAGCAAAAAATCAGTCCCCAGCTGATTCTGCAATTAGACTTCCGAATACAAGTATTTTGAATACAAGCATTGCAGATAAAACTGAATATTTCCATAATGTACCAAACTACATTATAGTAAACATATTGTAGCATTATATTTTAAAGTAGCGCAACAAAACTCTAGCTTGCTAAGATACCTAAACTTAAAACTGAAATTAAAATTTTACGTACAAACCTGGTGATTTTTAGCTTACGGTAGTATCATTATTGTTTTGTACATAAATGCTTTGAGTCTCAAAACTTTTGTGAAAATTTGTGTTAAGATTAGGCTGAATAACCTGTCGTTGTAACGAAGGCTATCAATATTATGCAAAAATATATTTTGAATTAAAAAAAATATATTTTCAGTCATATTTAATTAAAGCAATGTTTTAATGTAGAAAGTTGAAAAATAACATATTCAAAAATTAGAGCTTTAGAGACATTATTAAATATTCCTTTATGACTTTACAAACTTAAAATGCGTTTTTCTCAGATTTTTAATTTTGAAGATATAAGTGTTTTCTAATCCCTAAGGCCTTTTTTTCTGATCAAGATAGAGTCGAAATTTTTTGTATATATTCCCAAACGTATGTAATATAAAAGTTAGTGTGGATTTAAGTTCGAGATCTCTAGTTATTTTTTTAATAAATGCTAAAGTTAATATTTTTAAAAAATGTCGTGTTTTTTCCAGGTTTAGCTAGAAAAATAATCATTAAAAATCAACAAGGGAACATATTTTCAAATTCATACAAACATTTGTTCTCAATAATTTAAAAAAACATAAATAATTTACAATGACTAAAAAATTTTGAAAATTGAGCACTTTATGAATTTGAAAAAACTTTCAAAAATTCTTAATTTAAAATTGTAAAATAGCTGGTCAAACTAGCTTTTAATACTTTCAATCAATTTAATATAATCTGAATATAAAATAAATTGTTTTTACTATTACAGTCTCAAAATTTTTTTTTTTTGCAAAATGGTACTGTAGCCTTAACTCGAAAAGATTTTGCTTCTGGGACGCACGGGAAACACTAACAAGCTTTCTATTTTAGAATTTTTTTTCCAGCACATTGGCAAAGAGCTCAAGGGAAAAGCAAACTGCTATTTCGATTAAAATGAAAATGGAGTTTCTTAAGACTGCTGATCAAAAACAGAAGACGAATACTGAAATCTGTAAATATTTTGGTATAACTAAATTTTATATTAAATTTTATTTACTCTAATAAACTTAATTTTGTTGATTTATGGGGGATGGGGGTTGCAATATCCTTTAACACGAAAAAATATTTCAGCTCTCTAAGAATCGTGTTAACCGATTTTCACTGTACATACATATAAACAGCAGATGGCGCGAGCTTCGGACTGAAAGAATATTTTATTTACAGAGTATTATCAGTTTTGAACAATGTGAAAGCAACCTGGATGAACTTTTATAAATGACTGTTCTTTTTGATTTGGCTAATTAAGGGTCAAAAAAAAATTTCGAACACTTAGAGAACTTGTATACTGGAACAATAATTAAGATGACCTTGACAGTAAAATAGATATAGTTAACTTGCCACTGGATAGAGCAGGTGATGTTATCGATTTGAAAGATAAAGTGACAGTGAATAGGAAGATGCTCTGTTCAAGGTTCATTTGAAATATACAGCACGAGGTACAAAGCAAGGTACATTTGAAATAACCATGATAGAAGACTAGAAATTTTTGAGATATTCCTCACAGAAAATCTAGTAAAAACCACATCATACAGCACAATGTATCGAAATAATTGTCACCCATTTGAGCTCTCTGTTGACTGTAGGAAAAAAACTTGGGAATTTTTTAGTGTTTACTGGACATTATTCTTTACTTCAAGAACAGATGTACTGGTTAGAAAAGACATAAATATTTGAATTATATGAAAATGCATGACGGGGGAAAAGTTGTACTGAAACAAACAGAAACCTGCATTTTAGTGAAAATATGCATCCCAATAGTGTGGAAAAACAAGGTCATATTCAAAATAAGACCAATCCTAGATAAGCTAAATAAAATATTAATACAATATGGAGAATATTCATTTGAATTTGAGTATTAATAAGCAAATGGTACATTATTATATAGTCATCATTTTCTAAAGCAATTCAGTAGAGGCATGCCCATTCAATTTGGTTTGAAGTAACAGGCAATAGAATATTGTCATAATGATGAAATCTATGAGGTCCATCTAATAATTCAAAAATGATGATTATGTATTAAGGATATTGACTAAGATAGCAACCATAGATAAACCAGAACAACATTGCTATTAATTTAATAATTTTTCACAAGTTTTGATTTGATGAAAAACTCAAAGAGAAATATATCAGCAACTAGAATGATGAGATACAATAGGATGTCCTACAAAAACATATGAAATGAAGAAAGAGTTTCATGAAGTTTTTTGATTACAAATATGATGAATTAAAAGGAATATTTAATCTAGTTTGGAAAGATGACATTGTTATGCTATCAAATCATTTGGAAGTTTCACCTTTGAGACATGTGGATAATTTAGGACAGGAATCGGCAACCTATGGCATGTGTGTCATGTGGTACAATTCTCAGTGACACTGTAGACTATTCTTCAAACTTGTCAATTATTGAGTGGATGGAAGCTGATAATTTTGAAAAGGAGATTACTGGTCTAACATCTTAAAAATTATTGAAAACAGCATTTATGAAATTACGAGAAGTCTGAAACACACACATAACTGTAATGAAAACTATTTTGGATTATTGGACATCATTGCTGGAGAAATTTAATGTTTGAAGAAAATTGCATGTACTCAAATTTCCATTTTGGGTTCTACATATCTATGTGAAGAAATCTTTTCTTGTGTGAAAAATATCTCGAGTTTGCAAAGTTACTAATATTTGAAAGTCTGCAACTGTTAAAAGTCTGCAACTGTTAAAAGTCTCAGAATCATGTTAAATGTGTTATGAAGGAGAGTGGTGCAAGAACAAGGTTCACATTAATATATATATTATTTAACTATATTGAAGAGGAATGTACTTATATTTCATGTTTATTTTTATGTAAATAAAAATATATTTAAATGATGCATAATTAACATATAACAAAACTTTAAATGTATATTTTTTATTTCTATTTTCTAACTCTGAATGAATTGTTGTGGAAACTGAATTGTTTCTAATATTTCCTACAGTGTGGCATGCTGAATCATGTTGCTAGATTGATTCAGCATGCCACAGCTACAAGATTGCTGACTCCTGTGGTCTAGAACTAAGAAAAAACAAGTGTTAATATTGCACAGTACTATACCATTCAAAATTACAATATAATCATGGCTATTTTGAACCGAAGTATACAAAAATGTACGATAAGAATTAGAGGCAAGAGAAGTGGTACTTTTCTAATTCTACCAAGAATATGGTTGCAGTTAATGCTCTTGTATTTTTTTTTTGCAACACTAATGAAAAAAATGCTAATATTAAATTTCAGAAGAGACATTGCACAATTCTATTTCAATTTAACCACTCTGTATGAACTGAAGAATAATGGAAAACCAATTATTTGTCACCAAAACTCACAGAAACCAGAATATGAACAAAAAAGTCTGAAGCAACATTTAGATACAGCACTAGATAAAGGGAAAAAATGTGCTGTTTTTGTTTTAAAAAAATTGTAAATATGCAAAGTTTGATAATAGGCTGAATGAGTTATTCATGGCATTCATAAAAATATGCAATTATTTACACATGTAATGTGGCATGATTCCTAAATGGGAATTGATTTTTAAATCAACAAAAACCCACACATTCATATTCTTTGTTATTTAAAATTCTTAGCTTGCTTACTTGCAAAAATGTAACTTTAAATGGAAAAAAAAGATTTGGTGGCTATTGGGTTAAGTAAAAAATCCACTTTCAATTTATTTTTTAACCAGAATTTAGGAAACAAAAGATTGAACGGTAGACACATCATATTTTAATTGCGAGCAATTCTTTCAAATTATCTCCTAGCATTTAACATAAAAAATTCCAAGAAGGATTTTTAAAATGAAATATTTGTCTTCTTCCTTCATAAAGAACATGAACAATAGTGGAAAGGTAAAACCTTACTGAACAGTTCAAGTTATTTTTACTTTAAATACTTGATGATTTTTTAAAAAATTATTAATTTTAAAATATCCTGAATTGAACCTCCATACAAGTTTTTACTACACAATGATTATAACTGATAAGCAATTTTGTATGTACAATTTTAAGATAAAAGATATATCAATGAATTAAAATATGAATCCCTCCCCAAAAATTCCATTTTATTGTTAACAGAAAACATCTGGAAATAGTAACAAAGGGTAAAATGTTTATTCCTTATAACCCATTCTGATAGACAGTTAAAGTAAAGAATAGGATGTTCTGATAGAAACTGTTTGTTTGGCAACTTTCAAATAAATCACCAAATTACATCAATACTGATCTGAAATAAGCAATGTGTCAAAACCAAACACTTTATAAAAATGAAAAACACAAATTTTAACAATTTTTTTAGAGAATTATATCACATCTTTATATAAAAAGTATAATTAACTTTTTCATAGAATTCTAATTCTACTGAAGGAGATAAACCTTTTTAAAATCTTTGAGAAAGATGCAAAACTATTTATATCACTTAACCATTTATATCACTGGTTTTCAATATTTATTTCAATTATGAACTCCAAAAGATTATAAGAGAATTAATTCTCTCGTAAAGAATTCGCTTGTTGTACTCAAGGAAAATGTTCGTAACACTTCTCTCTGAAAAATAAAACAGCTAGTATCTTGTGTGAACCCACATATTTATCACTATTAAAATCTATATCATACTAAATTTGACTTCCTCAAACCAACTCCCCCCAAGAACTTTCTTCTCATTTATTCCTCTTGCAGTATTTCTAATAAATTCATCAGTTAAATTATGCATTTCAAACATATGTCATTTTTGCAAACTGAGCATTTGATATTTGAAATCAAACTTTTGGCAATGTATTATTGTATCACAGATATTTTAATTTTTGCTCTGCATCATAACGATAATGTAAATTATACCTCTTAACTATACTTTTCAGAAAAAATAATGGAAAAAACAATTCAACAAAATTGAAATCTAGCGATCTGAAATGTACTAAATAAGCAAATTTAAAGTCAAGATTCCAAACATTTCAATATGAACTACAAAATGTTTTTAAAAAAAACATCAGCTGATTTCACAGCTGAGAATTGCAATTGAAAGCACAGAGCATGTAACTTTATAGCAACAATTCCACATTTCAATGTATCAAGGTTATCAAAACAAAATTTTTCAGAAGAAAGTTAGCAATTTTTGCATCCTGAAATCTGAAAAACCCTGCCAAATTTGACAGCCATTCTATTGTTCATTTTAATCCTGGTAGATTTATTAAGTTCAAAAATAATTAAGTCTTACAATTGTTTTTAGTATACTTTGATAATTTTTTTTAAAAAAAAAAAAATAATAAAAATTTGGAATTGTTAAGGAATTCTGAATCTGACAAAATGTATAGATTCTAAATATTTTAACAATCATAAAATGAATTGACAGGTGGAAAAAATGAATAAAAAAAGCATACTTAAAATATACATAATTTATTTATAGATGTTTTAAAAATAATACATTAGGAAAAAACAAAAACACATTGATCATTCATTTATTCCCTTTCAAATGATTGCATACTTATTTTCTTATTATTATCAAAACATTTTAGTTTTCTATAATATACAATGTAAATAGAATAAAATGAATAGATGTCATAACCTTTTTTCAAATTGTTAGCAATTTTAAATTATTGAGCCATATAGTGGAAAAAATATATCACCACAGTTCAAAATTTTTTTTCCAACAAAATATTCTTACACAGTAATCAGATTTCATTGATCATTCTTATGTTCTAACATCTTTTGAAGAGTAGAAAATTCAGTGATGCTATTTAGAATGAGTAATTTAACATTTATTATTTGTATCACCTTGAATGCTGTTTTAATTATCATAATAACAACTTCTGAAATTCTTTTTGCCATACTTAAAATGACAAACTTTTTGTTTAAAATGAAAGTTCACTGTTCATTTCACAAAAATCCACTTTTTGGAAGGGAAGATATAATCTAGCACTTGATAAAATCTCCTTTAAATTACTTCAGATTTCACAATTATGTAATGAAATTATAACTATGCATTTGACAAAATTCATGTAATACACCTTTCCAAAATACAGATCTGTAAAGAAATACAGATAAATTAAAATATATATTAGTTAGTATGTGATATTTGCATTAAAAATGAGGAGGAGATACCTAGATAATTTTATATATTTCAAATGAAAAAATTATTTTATTTTTGTAATTATTTATAAATCAATGCAATTTGAAGTCTAATATTTTTTAAACATTATATTAAAAAGATATCAAAATCAATAACTATTTTCTACATATTTCCATTTAAATTATAAATTTAATAAACTAGTAGAAATTTAGAATTTTTTGATATGGCAAATATAAATAGAACATCTGTAAATTTTCTCCATAAAGAAAACATTAAATTTTATTTAAAAAATAGAATTGAACTGAAATGAAGGAATACAAATGATATCTGCTAAGCAATACATTAAATCTTTCACACATTCAAAAACACTTTTAAGAAATTTTAACAGTTAACATTAATGAGACAAAAATTGAACATCTTTTAATTTATTTTACACAAAAGGGTGATAAACAAAATAAAAACAAATATGAATCCTCTAGTTTCAAATAAAATATTTAAAGGAAACGCTCAAAACAAACGAGGGAGGCCAGTTTGATTTTATCATATGTGTATTGTTCTCAAAAATAAAAAATATTCTAAAAAAACCCACTTCATAAGTAAGAACGAAATATGTTTATGAACACATTTTAATTGTTAATAGCATGGTTGAATGAAAAAGTCAATATATGTACAATATATAAACAAATAGGTAAATAAGTATATATTTACATGCTTATGTATAAACATCATAAATAAATATTTTCATATAAAAATACTATGAAATATCCATTCGGTCCGATGATTCTGGACTTGTTAAGATTGAAAAGCCAGGCCCTTTTCGAAGAAGAGGAGCTGCAAGTGTTTCTGATGAGGTGCTTTGAGCTGTTGTTGATGGTAAATTTTTCTTCATAGTTTTGGTAATAATTGGATCCTTCTGTCCAGTTTTCAAACTCATTACGGGACATTTTCTGTAACCTTTTACAGATTCACCCTCTTGCACTTGCTCAATTCTGCTATCTAAATCCATGTTTACTTCAAAATGCCCTAATGGTTTGACACACAGTTCTATGCTGTCAGTATGATTATTGTAAGAGAAGGTCTGAAAGAAAAAAACAACAAAATATTATGGTAATCTCTAACTCTGCATGCACTATTACAGGAATTGAAATGTTTCAAACATGTTCTACTATGTTGCACACTGAATCATATTGGTAGATTAGTTTGGCACGCCAGAGTTAAAAGGCTGCCGACCCCTGGTCTAAATGGTGAAACATGCTGTCATTGAGGTAAATAACAAGATATCCCTTGCTATGTGCCTGAGAGGCCAGTACAAATGGCCAAATCCCAAACAAAACAATCTGTATAATGTACCAGTCTGATGCCAGTTGCTAGCAATGTGCACAAGAAATATTTATTGTTTTAACATGCCTCCTCAAGTCATGAACCTTCGTGTGATGATCAACACTATGGTCTGGAAAATGATGTTCCTCATGAAGACACCACATCCATTTATCATCATTTTTTATAAACAAAATGGGATTTATTTGAAAACTACCCAATGCCATTTGTTGGCCTAGTGGCAATTATGTTCACATGTCAAGTGTGTTTGCTTACACTTCTGGAGCATGCAGTCATTCCTCACACAACAGGTTACAGATGATTTGGCTTCAGACAGTTGTATTCTCTGATGATGACAGATGGCTTTGAATATTATGTACTAGGGCAAACTGGATCTCAATGAGCCATTCAGAAAATCTACATCTCTGAGAGATCCACTGCATTTTCCTTGTGTTTTTAAATGTGTGGAATTACATCTTTCTTGCTTTAAATTATTGAATTGCACTCATATTTTACCCAGCATGAGTGACAATAATTCATATGGACAAACTGAGGACATGCAGTTCCAGAATATGGTTTTACTAAGCAGGCAATAATTTTCTGGTATTCAACATGTTAATGCTTTCGAGGCACATCCTAAGTTACTTATAGTTCAAGTGCTCCAATCTATCACTGATAGCATAGACAAAGTAAGCCAATTTCTTACTTGTAAACTTTTATAGTCTGAAATTAGAAATCATGTGACTAGATATGGTGCATACAAATTTAATCATTTGCATACGTTTTTCACCTCTAGTTGTTACGTAACTTGCAATTAGCTAGGTGTATTTTTTTCACAGTGCTGTAATTTCACTTTTGTGTTGAGTGTACATTAATGAACTTTGTAACGGGTCTATTCGTGAGTCTCTTACTAATCCACAGGACTTGTTAATTACTTAATATTTAAAATTGATGGTTGACGAATTGGTTAATAAGATATTTGAATTAGAGTTATATTGACAAGAGGTCAAGTGGTCCAGATTGGGATTACAATTATTTAGAATGTATATTACCAAAACATTCTAAAAGTGATTCAATTCATAATTAAATATCAAATATCTTGTCTACTTCGCTTTTGCTCCAATAATTAATTACAGGTGCACTTCCAAGCCTGGGTTGTTGAGACTTGTTAAGAGATTAATAAATTATATTTGTTTTGATTATGGCTGATCTTCCTTCTAATTCCTGAATACTGATGGATGAGAGAGGAAATCCATCACAACTTAATATAAAACCCAAATAAGAATACAAAAAATGTTGAATCAAAATTATTATATCTTAGTATGACTGTAACATTCAAAATTGAACAATTCTAGTTTTGATACAGATTACATGATTTAATCAATAGGCTAATTTTGAACAAAATAATACTTGAACATAAAAAGTTGGATATTTTTTTATTTATTTAAAAAATTAATATTGAGCCTCTCTAATATTGAAAAAAAAAAAAGTAATTTGAGCCTCACATTTTTAAAAATAATAAATGTATTTATATCACCAAAAATTTCAAATAAAAAACAAAAATATATTAAAAATGCAATAACTTTTTCTTTCTTTCAACAGAAAATTTTATAAAATGAACAAGCACATATTTAAAGTTGTCACTGAATAATGGTTACTGGATTTGAATCTGAACTGCTTTTTCAAAAAGAATAACATGATAGGATAGAATATTATAATTATCAGAAGAATAAAATTTAATGCACTAATCAATTCCAATCAAAACAATTTTTTTCCTGCATACAATAAGCAAAGTGAAGAATTGTGTATTTATCAAATATTTAATTTTAAGAATGCAGTAAAATAATCTGGTATATGGGTCAAAATTACATTAGACTATATTACAATTGAGGTAATTTAGAGACAAAAGAAGAAGTTCTGAGCTTGAGTTCTGCTCTTTTACATTAGACAAAAACAAAAGAAAAAAGAAATTTACCTTGTTAGGAAATGCATCAATAAATACATGTACCATATCAAATAAAATGTGGGAGCGGGCAATTTCTTCATAAATTTTACCGCCTTTTTTAAATTGGTCAGGAGACATTTTAGCTATATTCCAAAGCACATCACTTTGATATGCAGTGTAAGGCTTTTGAGAAGAGAAATCTCTGGCAGTATTTCTGACATATGGAGCACCTAAAATAATATCAATATGTATTTTAAATACAAACAAAGAGTAAAAATTAATAAAATACTTGTAAATTTCAGATTGATACATACAAAACATCAAATTTATAAATTATATAAATGTTAACATTTAATACAGGAGAAATATTTTTAAGATTATAATGTGAAATATGCATATCTTAATTTATTTTATTGAATAAAACTTCAACAGGAATAAAAAAATTTTCTCTGATATATATATATATTTAAACAGAATTTTAGGGACTCAGTTCTCCTATTTACATAACATTATAATTCAACTTTACAATAATATTGACTGGAGTAGAAAAAGAAATTTCTGGTTCATTCCACTTTAACCATATTCACAAGGATAATAAATTTCTATTATTTTAGAATAAACATATATGAACACTATATGACACAGTTATCATAATAAAATTTGGTGAAGTAATTAAAAGTTTTTATTTGATGCTCATATGTAGACTTTTAGATGAGCTTTTAAATATATGATAAATAAGAAGAGCTGTTTTAGCAAGCATTTGAAAAATCAAATAATTTTAAAATTAAAAATTTTTTTCACATATGAATATTCAAAATAAATGGAAAATGCAATACTTAAAAAATATATATATATATTAACAATTTTGTCATTACAGTTCATTTTCCCAACAATCAACTGTAAAATACTGTTTCTAATTTTATAATTAATAATGAAAAGTATATAAGCAATACTATTTCCAGGAAATTTTTCAAAATAGTCAAAATACATTAAGTTTATTTTAATGAGTTTTGAAAATTATTTAATTTTTACAAAATTGATTCTTGATAATATAAACGTAACTTCTCACAGTGAAAAAATTAAATAACATACCTATATGTTTTATTAAGTCATACAAACAATACTCCTATATAAAAAACATATTTACTTTAAAACTGTTACAGATTAACACTCAAAAATTTTAATGAGCATTGATCTTCATTTAAGAAAAACATCTTTATATAAAATGCTATTGTATACAACCCTTTTTGATTAATGCCAAATTGATAATTTATACCTTAATAATCATTTCCTATAATGTGAATGAAAATTGTGAGCAATGTTAAATTTTTTTATTCCTTCAATTACAAAGTAATATATTTAAAATTGACACACCAATTTTTCAAGGGGGGGGGGGAATCAACTGTTTTATATATATTGAAGATACATATATTTACCTGCAAGTCGATTTGTTACTTGTTTTGAACAATTTTCAACCATTAACCTATCTCCATGTTTAAGAGCTACGGGAGAAGTATCACTATGAACAGGAGCTTCAAGCTCTTTCGGAGGAAACCCGATTTTAATTCTTTGATTAGGAATGGGAATAGAAAATGTATCACTGATCCATTCTTGAAGTTTTGTATAAGATATTCCTTTTTCACTTAAAGTCAGATTTGCCTATATATAAGAAGAATAAAAAGATACATTCTAAATATATAACTACTATTGATTATTTTCCTTCCCAATATTCAAACATGAACAGAGTAGAAAAGTATACAGTGTTAACAAATTGTAAAACAATATTCGTAAAATACATTAAAATGAGTTTTTATAGGAAAATTAACGTGAAATTAATAAAGGTCCTATTCCCTGGTGTCACTAAATATTTCTCTCTAATTGGAATAGAGAGAAACATTAACATATCATTCATTCACCACTTTGATTATTAGTTGAGAATATTTTTTTCATGATGATAAGGGAAAGATAAGTTCTCTGCATTTATACCTGAGTTGTTCAAACAGCTAAGAGAAAATATTACTTAACTGATACACACTAAGTGAATAAAGATGCATTTATACAACATTTGTGAGCTCCATTAGCTAAAATAAAAACTTTTGGTTTTAATTTGTAAAGTAAAATAAACATAAATGTAATTTGTTTGAAACAAAAAATTAATTTATGCACTTCAATATAGCTATTAACTCAATAACTTCTACTTTTAAGGAAATAATTATTCAGTAGAAATTTCTTAATATGAGCAATAACATTTTAGATGTCAACTATTTCTTTTTTGGAATATTATGAAAATAATTCTGTATTTCCTACAATAATTTCATTAAAATAAAATTTTGACGTTTTACATGAATATTGAAATAATTCATTACAGAGGAATTTATATTTTGAACTAAGAAAATTCACATCAGTTTGTATTAAGGTTTAAATATTATACTACTTCCTTAGGAAATTATTAACTAATAGCAGATATGATTCTTCAGAGGAATTAATTATGGAGACTTAACTGATGCATAATTATCTTCCATAAAACAACACTTTTTTAGAAAATAATAAAAACATTGTTTATGTGAAAATAAATTTAAAAATAAGTTTGAATCCTTAATCTGTGTGATGAATTTTTAATAGATTTTTTGAATAAAAATGTTTTAAATAAATAAAACAAACTTAAAATAAGAAATTATCTTTCAAAAAATATTTCAAAGATGAGTGCTTTGGTAAAACTTAATACAATCTAGATCAGGTTCTGGCAACCTATGGCCCTCATGCCAGATTTGGCACACAGTACAATTCTCAGGGGCACTTTACAAAGTTTGTCAGTTGAAGTTAAAAATC